>JAFMSR010000015.1:35042753-35500833 GCA_022818135.1 Saxidomus purpurata
TTTGGTAACCTTCTTAAGCGTTGTACTATCTTTTTCCAAGTTGTGAGAAACTGTTTCCTTACTCCAGCGTAGATATGGTGGAAATAGTCAATAGCATGTTGAAGCTTGATGGAGCTTGTGTTTCTTGTCTGGTGTCTGACAATTAAGCCTGCATGGTTTGAAGTCAATCTAAGAGGAATGCAGTTGTGTGCAGCTTTCAGAATTACCCTAGGCATAATTGATGTTTCTTCTGATCATTGTTCTGTTATTTGAATGTTCTTTGTATGAACACCATTTAGCCATCCTTTTCAATCGAGAGAGACTTAACTTCTTTCTGGCTTTGTACTGCATTGTTAGGTAAACAGAGCAACGAAAACTCCAAGCAGTTCAACTTATTGTCTTCTGACATGACTATGTACATGTATAAAGCGAAGTTGCAAAATACTCAGAGTTTTATGTCGTCAGAGGGCTTGTCATTTGGCAAGCTATATATTAGCAGGAGAACTTGCACAGTCGCGGCTAACTCTGCGCAAGATGCTATCCAGTGACAGAGGGTGAAAACAATCGATGACAAACACACTACATTAGTACATCACATTTAGGTTATACTTATTTATTTGAGCTAGATTCTGAAGAAAGCTTGAAGCTTATTGAGTCACTCTCAAGTCCGTTTCCTGGAAAAAAACAGTGCTGGTGTCATAAGAGGTATTGTCATGATCCAAGTCGGACCGGAACATGCAACCTCCGGGATTAGCAACAGGCACTTTAACCTCTACACCACCACTCCATCACATTTGACGCATCACAGAGGCATAACTGGCACAAATATACACACATCAATTTAATTATTCAACAGTAGTTACATTTTTCTGATTATTTACCTTCGTTTGCTTTCAATACTATACTTCCTTTTTCAATCTTGTATTTTAGCATCTCCTTGTGCGGCACCCCTGTATAATGAACGGTCACCACCTTGATGGCTCCGCTAACAGTTCGTCCGTAAGCACTCGTGTTTTTCATTTTCAGGCAAATCTTCATGGCTTCACCAATGAACGTTTCTTCATAAGTAATCAATTCAAAAGTGACATCCTGAAAACAAACAACTGTCAGTTTGATACCGATGATTTTTCTTGTTAAGATCAAATACTAATATTAACATTTAGCCTGTGGCACAAACCAGAATGTCTAATATGTTGTAAAAATTAGATTGTCTTGTCAGTGGTAAAAAAGCGATTGTCTATTATGAGCCTCAAGCCATATTGTCTATCCTGTGACAAAAAACAAATTGTTTAGCATGTAGCGCAAACAAAATTGTATAGTCAAGGCACAAACTATATCGTCTAGTATGTGACACAAACCAGATTGTATGACATGTGGCATTAAGTATATTTTTTATCTTGCAACACAAACCAGATTGTCTAGTCAGTGGCATTAACCCAACTGTCCAGCCTTTGACTCAACCCAGATTGTCGAGCTTGTGACATAGACCAAATTGTCTAGCTGTGACACGAGCCAGATTGTCTAGTATGTAGCACAAATTAAATCGTCTAGCTTCTGGTACAATCCAAATTGTCTACTCTATACAAAAACCAGATTGTTAAGTATGTTGCAGAAGTTCGATTGTCTAGCCTGTGATACAAACCAACTGTTCTAGCATGTGACATTAAACAGATTGTCTAGTCGTTGACAGGAACGAGACAAATCTGTGGCATAAAAAATTTGTATTGTGGCACAGATCATTGAGAATAGTGTCGGCTTTAAATAGTTTGTAACTTTTTTGATATTTGCGGCTGTATAAACGGTTTCAATGGTCAAAAATATTTTCAACGGCGAGCGTAATTCCTTGACTGGGTATACCCCTTCAAGGATCTGTATTACCATTACATACAGTCGCTTATATTAAAATAACAAAACAGTTAACCCTATAAGATATGTTCATTTGTATAATGTTTAAAGATGAAAAAATTATATGTACCCCTTCTGCATCTTTATATATAGCCTTTTTGGTGGAGTTGAGATTGGCACGTCCGACTGCGAGTCTCTCTTCATCCGAACCTGTATCAGATATTATGTAGTAACCAATCATACACTATGATTATTTCGTTGAACACAAAAGGTGATTCAAATTTGATCTGCCAATCATTTTAGTCACTAGATACAATATTTGACAAACACAACAGCACTTTCTCAACAACTGTTCAACAACTTGTTTCTTTTTTATACAAATATTCATTCATTCCGCTGCCTCAATTCACATAGCAGCGACGAAAAACTAAACAATCTGCAAGCGTGATAACATTAGGTTAGTTTATTTGACGGCGATGCGATAAGCAAGGAAGCTTTCTTTGTAATCGAACTGAAACAAACTCTTACAAATTATCAATTTCTTTACAAATATATTTACCTTTTAAAACGACTTTTTTTTTAAAATTATACTCGAGACAGATGCTTTTAAAATCTACATTATTTGCTTTGAAAAATTAAATTATGTTTCTTTTTGTCGTTGACAAAAAGAGATAATACAAGTACATGACAATTATGTATGGCCGAAATGTCAATTTTTGACAAAGTGCTAAGAAAAAGTTTTTACGGACTTTCATTGTACTATATTAAAAAAGAATGCACTATAAGGTTAACGATAACTTTGCCATTATCCCATTTTCAAGGCGTATAAATAATGAATGTATACTGAATGAATACTAAATGATGAATGTTTTTCTTAAAGTTGTGGTCATTATAAACAATAATGGTGCTTAAATGGAATGTAAATTTAAGACGTTTGCCTGATTAGACAGTGGTCTGTTATTATCTAAGACCATATACCAGTAATCATGTATACAAATGATGCCAAACCTTCATTATGCTTGTACTGGTTGGTAATGTCCTCTCTTTGTGGACAATAATTGATTCTATAGTCCAGCCACGGTACCTGTCCGGAAGGAACCTTTGTGCTAATATATTTTCCAACCCTAAGTGAAAGTGAAAAAACAAAAATCAACAGGGAATGCCACGTACCAAAAACGCAGCCTCCCCAAAACGAACCCCACAGCACCTAGAAGTGCACACACACTTTATAAAATTGAACATAACAAAGCCATGTATAAAGTAATAGTTCATTATTTTCCAGATGATAATAAGTCTATTCTAACTAAACTTATCGATGTAGTCTAAAGTCGGTCACTGCCTAAATCAAATGGCGTGTAAAGATTGAAAATTATTTCTGTGGAATCAAGTTGTGGTCTGTTTGGCGACATAGACAGGCAACAACAAAAACCATCACGTTGCCAATACCTAAACCCTTGCGCTCATAACGTTAACAGACATGACATTAATTAGACACACAGTGTTAAGTCGTCTATTTCCGAAATTCTACTCCCGGACCGCATGATAGATCAAAAAAGTAATATCCGTTCCAGTGGTTTTCGCCGTCAATACAAACGATAACAAAATTGAAAAGGATATTATTTCGATTTCAAAATGGCCAGATATTACAAAAGGCGAATACATGCAAGGCATGTTTTTTTTTGTGCGGATATTTTAACGTCATATCGGCCTGCACGTCAAAATGTAGTTGTTGCGTGATAATACCTAATTTTCTACCCTTTATACATTGCACAGTTATATAGAAACAAAATAATAATTCAAGTTATAATTATGAATTAATTGTGGATGACTTAGAGTGATCATTAACAAATGTATTCTAATAAGAACAAATGGCTTCAAAATTAGCCCTTTGAAAAGAAAGACATGATGATATTTTAAACATAAGTTTCAGTTTTATTCGTTGTATTTAACAATCAGTTACCTGTTTCCATATATTTTTGCCAGTTGGAAGTCCCCATTTTCGTCTTGACACCATTGTGCCCTGTCAGCATTGACTTCCGCAAACACAAAATGTCCGTCATATGGTAAATAAACGTCTCCATTCTTTATAGCCTTAAGAGACATCGGTCCCATGCAGTATATTCCTACAAAACAAATGGAATTTTACAAGAATGTGGTGTTTAAGTGTTCCGAAAACCCTCTTTTATTTTTCAAGAAAGATATGACCATATATATTATATTTTTTTCAAAACTGCTATAACCCATTTATTATTAAAGGGTTAATAAAAAATTAAATTTAATATACAATAAACGAAAGATACCTCCGCTACTTTCCTGCGGGGTTGCGTCAATCGCTTGCCATCCGCCGTAGTCTCCCGGCAGATCGGGGCGGGCCATCCAAACATCGTTCCACACATGGAAGTTCCTGAAAAAAGGTAGTTATTTATAAACAGATATACTGTATGATATATGTGGGCAATATACTCCAGTTTCCTCTGTAATGCAGCCTTTGAGGTTGCTTTCTGGATAACGATTAAAAACTAAAAGACAACTTGAAAGGCGAAAATAAGAGATAAATAGGCTGGCAGTCAGATACATGTAGATGTAGTATAAACTTTCTATAATGTATGCGATATAATAACTGTAGACTAATGCTTGAGGTCATTATATAGTTTGCAGACCTGTGAAAAAATGATAATGATATCAACTTCTCACAGATATACAAGACAGTATTGGTAAGATATTTAATACATAAATGATGCTTTCAGTACTAGTTTGCATATTGAGTGAATAAAATGAATTGAACTGAATGATGACCTCAACTATGATTATATAAAGATTTAAGGGAAAAATTTCTAGGGAAATTTTATGTTTTTCAGAAAAGTGTCGAAACAGTCACTACATTCTCTGTAATATTCCAGTAAGTTATGTACTCACCAGACAGAATCATCATCGAAATCTTCAAGTGGTTCTCCGTTCATGTCAAAGTGTGAATCTATTGTAATGGATCCATCAGTGTCATGTGCAGATGCAAAGTTTGTGATACTTCGTACAGGAATACCAAGAGTTCTGCACACTGAAAATTAGGGCATTTACATATTTTCTCTGAGTGCTATAACTAAATATATTTTTGCTGCGATTACCAGAATAATAATTTCTATCACGAGCACGCGGTTCAGATCGAAATATCCGTCTTCGAGAGTAGCCGTTTAGGCAGGAACTAGATACTCCGCAAAACAGTTACCCGAAGTGACGGATATTTCAATCTGAACCACATGTCTCATGATAGATACTTTTTCTTGCATACCGTCTTGCACTTAAAAATACATTTCTAAATTCAAACTTATCGAACTGATTCATTATTAATAGTTATTTTGTTTAACCAAATATTTATTACATGAGTCGTCTCATTCTATCTACAAACAATAACCTGTCGTTACAACTGCGGAGAAAACCCAGCACTGGCCAAATTTCACTGTCTTTTTATCTTTATAGTACTTCTCCAAAATGGCACCACTTCCACTCCATGCTAGAGGGGAGATCCTCCCTCATAATCGCCAGACCAGTTGCCTTCAAGAACACCACCATTGTCGCAGCCGTTAACCTTTAAAACAATGATGACAAAATCTTCTGTACTGTTTAAATGACAAACTGAAGTGTAACCTGCTAATAACGCAGATACCCATTTCAATTACGGACTACAGTATTTATTTACTCTTAGACATAGGCAGTCTCTAGTGATAAACAAAATTAATATTTAAGATACAAAATTAAAAGCTGTGTTACATGACACGCTATAATAAGAATCAAAGTAACCTTTTTTCTTTGACATATATATATATATCATGACCTCATTCATTTTAGAACAAACCCAGGTAATTGATAATTGATGCAAAATTTTTTTTTTTTTATTTGACTAAGTGGTGGTCTTTTTAATTCAAGCTAGTGATCAGTTACCTAAATCCAAGACTATTTAATGAATCAAAATATTTTCTAACATTTTTTCTTTGATATTCTATTACATCATTATCGTTGTTAATTCCAATCAACGATTAAATAATCGCCGTTTAGGACTTGTGTGTTATCCAAGGGTAAACCGATTAGTGATTTTGACATTTAAGTAATATATAAGGTTTCAGATGGTCGCCGTTAAAAATTCTGCTGACCATTAAACCGTTTATACAATTGCAAATATCATATATTACAAAACAGAAGTAAATGATATTCAGAAGCTTATACTTCCCAAATAATATCTCCAAAAAAGAATATTGTCCAGTTACGAAACTTACCGAGCGACGCACATTTTACTCTTTTAAGTATTTTCTACATTTATCACGGTGCTTAAGGATGTATTATCATGTGCAGTAGATGTCTAATAGTGTTATGAAATTAAAGGGCCATGATAACCCTATATCGCTCACATAAGTACCATTGCATTTCACGCAAAGGTCAGAACAAGTCCAACACACCATACAAATGTGATCTATGATCTATCAATGAAATAAGATATAAACAGTTTTTTTCAGGGTCAGGATACAATACTAATGTTTAGTATTAGAATTCATTTCATTGCATTACGTTTAAGACTTTCCCAATTATATCATAATTGAAAAACAAGTACACTCAGTATTTGCAGCATATAAACGAAACTTGAAAGTAAATGTATAAAATGACGAAACAGTTTTGCTATGTCTGTATGCAATTAATTATACCCGAGTATTTAGTGAATTACTCTTGATTTTTAATAGTGTGGGCTATTAAACTGCTCACACAGCACCTTATCCTACTTCAACATCTCTCGAAATCGCCTTCTATCAGTAGTTCAATTCCTCGATAAGTAATAGTTACTTTATGATTTAGAACAGTGAAACATTGGAATGAATAATCATTTCCAACAAAATAGTTTTTCCAACATGAATATAGTCTTAATTAAACCTGTGACACCCATGACGTGGTCATTTTTCATCACCGGTGTGTGAATTCTCGGACGTACGGACGACGGACATCTAACGTGCGTAAAAGCTCACTATGACCACTTCGTGGGCAGTTGAGCTAAAAATAAATGACTAGTTGAACGCTTTACCAAGCTCGAAATTGCTCTAGAGACTTGAACTGGATCCCCCCTGCAATGATCTGGAAGCTTGGATTTCTTGTCCAGTAAGTACATCACACAATCCAATGCCACACTAGAAAACTAAAATCACATGTCAAATTAGTGAAAACATAAATATTTCGATTCAAAGTGGCAAACCGTGAACTATTATACTTGTATATTTCTAGGGTGCCTTATATCAAAGACGCGGTGACAGCTTACCTACATGTATATCATAGTGAAATCCTGAACTTTATACTAAAGAGCGAAAATGTGGTCAAACATTCTATAAAGAAAAAGAGAATGCAATTGTTCCAAGTGATGGGTAACTAAAGGGGTTATAACGTTAAATGTTACGTGTATGTATACAAAACTAACTATTACCTGGTCATGATTCCAGGCGCATGGTGAGATTCTTTTGGCGCTTCCTCTGTAAATTTTTCCATCCTCGCACAGCACGTACTCGTCTAGAAGCTTTTCTTGTTCCATGTAAACCTGGTCATCTGAAAATATGTTATCATGTTTTACAAATGTTTTATCATTGCTATCTAGTTCACTTGTAGCTGAAAAGGTCCACTTAATGTCCTGTCTCATTACATCTAATTTGAACAAATTGTCTTCAGAACTATTGGAGTTAAGGAAGAAAAGAAATAAGAGATAAGATAATGAAACGAAGGAAGATACATGTAAATCAAAAATAAGGCAAAGTAGAGTTATGGTTCTCGTACACTGCACTTTCTTTCATTGTGCTCTTTCGAAGTTTCAAGTCCCTTTAGCACTTTAATAAGGGCAAACTAATAAAAAAAGCTTTGATATATATTTTTTTCTGGGGGGGGGGTTTAGTCTTAGGGGCAGGGGTTGGAGAGGGGTCGGGGGAGAGGTTGAGGGAGTACATCATGAACACTTTGTCATAAGCAATATAAGTGCAAAAAGGGGAATTACTTTGTCAAATGTGACCATGACCCAACATTTTGACTGATTACGGATCTTCGTTCTTCTAGCAAATGACATTGATTTTAGCAGTTCAACAACTTGAAAAAATTGTTGGCCCTATATAGGCGATTATTTATACGCCAATAGGACATCTGTTCACTACAACATTGTAGCAAATTTAAAAGATAGAATGTATACTGAATGATGTTCATGTACTTATACGACAAAGCCTCTTTCTCAAGGACTCATTTCTCAATGAAAGTAAATGACTGGCTCAGTATAAAAATCTGATATAACAGTGGACGCTGTTTTATAAATGTTAACAGTTATCCCATGATAAAGCCATGGATTCTTTTTATCCTCACCTTTACACCACGGGTTAAATAGCATATAAAGTGGGTCACTGTGCTCGTATTGGTATACTTGTTTCTTTGTGTTCCCCTTTTTCACAACATAAACTTTCAGGGACCACTTTCCTACAAAGCATGTCGGTGGAGTCATAATCGTGACGTTTAACGAGTTCCCTTCCTTGGATTTTATGAACGCTCCCCACTTTTTTGGAATGTCCTCGTCGGAAAGGATAAATTCCACATGTGTTCCTTTGGACGGTAGTGGACGACTGCCTGTTTGAATATGTTATACATGTAACAGAATAGTCTTCTTATATAAAAAATGCAGCATATATCATGTGTATTGAAGCTTACCTCACATTATAAATATTTGACAAATATCAAAATGACTACACCTATTTAAATTGACCTTTAGCATGCTTGGGGTAAATGATATACCTTTGCGACACGTGGAGATATATGCAAGGATCACGATCTGCAATGTCACCTGTTCAGTCAATAATATTTGAAGGTGCACCCTTTGAATAAATATGATATTGTCCAAATTGAAAGATGTGCAAATCCATTTAAACCTTAGCAGGATACGGTTCAAAATGTCTGGCTGATCTGTGCTTACATTGTACATTTTTGTATATCTGAAGGAAAACCTACTATCCTCAGTACACGTATTTTTATTCTCAACACCTAAATAAAAGAAAACGGAACTTCCGTCGAAATACGTTTGTGAAACCCGATTCACAAAATTTCTTCTGAACTATCATAATCTTCAATTATAGAAATAAATAATTTTGTTTTCCAAAGAAAAGGGCAGTAGATTGTAATATATCTATGGCGGCGTGTAAACTACCTTGACCTTTGTTTAATAAATCTTACCAAAGCTAAACGCTAAGCGGAGATCGTCTTCCTTAGCATTGTACTTTCTGTTAAAGTTGATTTTCATATCAAATGGTTGACCACGCCTCACAACCAGACGTTCCTCGTCGCCTTCGGTAATGTCAAACTCGTTGGTACGGTGAGATTTGGTGTTCTTGGCAACATCGAGATCGACACTGCGCACTTTCAGTACAGTCTCTACTTGCTCCGGAACTGAAATCGGTAACGTATGGGAAATCTTGTACTGAGATGAAAAATGTGTATTTGGTATACATTCCTTAAGGGGCAAAGTTGTCACCAAAGTACACTTGCGATGAAATTTACGTTCCACAGATGTTAAAAACAAATAATGTCTTGCAACGGCCACGGTTTGGCATCTGTTGCAATAGTCAAACTAATAGTTGTAGTTAGACTGTGATAATAGTTTGGCGACGGCGACTATTGCAATGTTTCTGTAATAGTTTGGCGACAGCTGTAAGGGTATGGCGGTCGAAGGGATACTTTTTATAGTATGCAACTGTTGCATTTTGGTGAATGTTACAATGGTTTGGCTACTGCTGTCATAGTTTGCTGAATGTTAGAATAGTTAGGCAACTGTTGTCATAGTTTGGCGACTGCTGCAATAGTTTGCTGAATGTTACAAAAGTTTAGCGACTGTTGCCACAATTTGGGTAATGTTATAATTGTTTGACGGCTGTTGCCATAGATTGGTGAATTTAACAATACATCTTAGTTTTGCGACCGCTGCAGTAGTTTGCTGAATGCTACAATAGTGAGACGACTGCAAATGTTTTCTGAATGTTTATAATAGTAAGGCGACTACTGCAAAGTTACAATACTAAGGCGACTGTAGCAATAGATTGCTGAATGTTAAAATAGTAAGGCGACTGCTGCAGTAGTTTGCTGAATGTTAAAATAGTAAAGCGACTGCTGCAATAGTTTAATGACAGCTATACTACTACTAGCAAGCGGTTGTTATCATAGATTTGCGACTGTTAAAATAGTTTAGCAATTTATGCAATGGTTTTGCGAATGCTTTGCTTGATTCCTTGTGTGATATAGGTATGTATCTACTTAAATAAACTAGTTAGGAGAACTGTCTATTACATAAAAACAAGGGTATATAACTTATTTGCCCAAAGGAAATAAAGATAATCATTCTTTGAAAAACTGAAGACTTATTTATTTTCTTTATTTACTTCAAAAGGAGCTAGTGACTGGGATTGCAATTTCTCGAGTTTTGTTCCAATTTGAAGGATCTTACTGTTTTCACGGATCTTAACATTTTTATTTTGAGTCAATCAATGATCAAAGGGAGACAATCTGTACAGAAAACCATAGGTATTAAAAAGTTCTAGTAGGGAAAAAAGTTAAACAGTAGAACATTTGAATGGACGAAACCAGACCCGGTTAAATACGTTTTCAAAAAATAGCCAGGTCATGTCTCTGAGCCTAATTCAAACTCTTGTCACAATATCGCGGAAATTAGACTAGAAATTTATCAAGTCGGGTGGTTTTATTCATTACCGGCTACTATAAATGTTCATCCCCGCCCTTAAACAGCAAGATGGCAATGAAAACAGTAAAATACTGTCGTTATTTAATTATAAAAGTTTGTTACGCATTTAATTATCATGCAATAGAACTATTTAAGTCCTAGGATCTCTTTTGATTTACTGATATTGTAAAATAAATATACTAATAAGATGATAATAGAACCATCTTCTTTGCATTCTAAAACAATGTTGACATACTCATTTAATTTGTATTCAATCTTCATGAAAAAGAGTTGCAAGAAATTGTTTCTTCTTCTTGCAATATCATTAGACAAAACACTGCTCTATATTTAGAAAATGTACATCGATGTAAAAAGGAAGGTTAGACATGTTTTTATACAAATAAATAAATGTCATTTCCGCGGGAAGACATCTTTCATGATAAAATAATAGTTACTTGTAACATTGGTCTTTGGACTTTAAATAGATGGCAGAAATCTAAATGATAAAGTGCACCCATAAATTTGTAAGTTACTCAAGTTACTTCTGAAGTTCACAAAAAAATCTAAGAAATATTCCCTCTTTTTTTGTACGTCCCCAACACTTGTGTAATTATTTTGTTTACAGTCGGAGAACCGGAATATAATATCATACATTAGACCAGGTTCTTTAGTACAGTTTTCGCTGATGCATTGGTTAACATAAACAGGTGTATTGTTCAAGGCCAATGATGTTTGCGTGCAGTAAATTATAAACAAACTGAATATTTAAAAGTTACATCCATGTCTATATTGTAAAATAACGTTCTTAATGCATTGCCCTTTGAATTCAGTGAAACATTCAGTGTCAGTCCTTTTATTCGGCGATTGTATTGACAAGAGCTGCATGAGGAAAACTGGATTTCTGTTACCATTAATATTCAAAACATGTCCTTGCGAAACAATCCAGTCGGGTATTTTAATGAAACAAGTTGTCTGCTTAAAACATCCTATTGGTTATGCCGCATGGCAAACATGCAAACAAACATTCAAACACCCTTTTCGCTTTAATGCAGATTAATATCTATTTGATTAGAAAAGTTGATGCTGAAAAAATAATTCGTTTATTTTGATGAAATGAAAATTTAAACTTAACGTAACAGGACCATTAACCGCGTACAAATAACGGACATGTATAAAGGTCCATGATGTACATTGTAGACTAAAACATATTGTCACAGGTACTGTCTATACTGTTGACCAACTTCCAATACTACCGTAACAAAAACAAATGGAAAACTGAATACTACAAAACCGTATTAGTATGAACAGAATTTCTGAACTGCACGGTGAATGACGGGTAAAGCTATATGTGATAGATATAGTTTAATAAGCGCTCAGAGGAGAGAAAGCTTTGTTGATGATTGCATGACTAAGTGAATAACAGAATCACACCGCTTTGTTGAGTGATGTCCTCAGGGGTAAACCCCAATACATTTTGTCAAAGTATTGAACTGTAGCTTTTGTAAACTTAGCGCTAGATTCAAAGGTAGAGCGCAGGATTTCTAATCCAAAGGTCGGTTCGACAACTGCATAATCGGAAACAAACATTCATTGCTAAGGTCGTTTCAAAATATCCAGAAAGAATTGTACAGGATACGTAGTTGACATTGAAGCTGTAGTGTTTACCTTGTCTGCTGGCTGTTCTCGAAGCTAGAAGATTCTTTCTTCATTGTGTAAGTATGATTGTATGCGAGTGATATAGTAATGTTTAGGGGTTACTTTATGTATTTTTCTGTGGGTTATTTGTACTTTTATTGTGCAGTCATTTAGGGAAACTTGTCAATGCCGATTGGTTTACGCGATCTTTGATACATCAAAATAGTTTAACAACGTTGGTAAATGGTTAAATTTTGAATAATGCCCGCTAGTAGTTTCATTTTTTGACACTGAAGCAGACGATTTTACACTTTCCGTGTTGCCTTACAGGGATCTTACAGTTACTCGTTAACGATGAGGCGTCGTTTTTTTGAAGCAAATGATTGCGTCGATCGACGCACGACGACGGATAACATCCTTTTCAGCGTTGTTAACATGTTATGGTCCAATAACCAACTCTTTGTCGTTTTGATGTGCAGTTATAAACCACTCAGGCCTCCAGCCTCCGTGGTTAATTACTACGCATCAAAACTCTAAATCATTGTTTATTACACAATGAACAGAGCTCGAACGGATATTATTTCATGATTTTAACATGACTTACGAGTTTCTCTCTTATGTTTCATTATACAATAAACATCGCGGGAATCATATTGTGCCGCATGACATAAAAACGCGTAGAAAATAACGCTTTGCATTTATTCACCTATTGTAATATCCGGTTACGTTAGAATCGAAATAACATCCATTTCAGCGTTGTTCCTCGTCTGATAAATAACTCTGTATACTTCTGATGCGCAGTTATAAACCACTAAGGTGTCTGGCCATCGTTGTTAATTACTGCGCATCAACACTTCAAATCGGTATTTATTAGACGATGGACACCGCTGGATCAGATATTATTTTACAAACATACAATGAGTAATACACGTTCAAACAATGGACAGAAAAAGGTACTGGTACATAGAGCAGTTGCTACACAATATACAAAGCACCTACCATATTCATCATCGTCATCATCTACGTCATCAACTCCTGTCTTTGGATTATATGGAATGAAATGCCAGCACTTTGACCTGTAAAAGTCAAAATCCGACAACCTTGCATGACGGCGCCGACGCCGACGTGCCCGTCTCCCAAATCTAAAGTTACAATACATCTGCAACATACAAAATACAGGTTTAAACATTTTGTGATATATGAGTAGCTTTAGGAGAAATAGTCATATTGAATTTTTTAAAGAAAAAAAACAACATATATAGCTTATTTGGAGACACGCCATGCAGTTGTTTTTAAAGAGTCAGTTAGTACTGAAATACTTGTATTTTAAAGACACAGAATCTACATCAATCCAAATGACATAATAAACAACCAGTTCTGCAAGTAATAAGGTACTCAAACGTTTCGGTACACAATATAAAAATGCTTATCTTATTATAAAAATTAACAACACATTAAAAAAGAATTGAACATAGCTCTTTAATTTAACAATGGACTACCATTATGTTTTGTTTTCGTTAAAATTGGTTACCTTAAATGCCAAATATTTCCTTGTGCTTGCTTCTTTCCTTACACAGCACAACGTACAAATCTAATAAACCTTTCCAGTTTTATAGTTTTCAAGTGTAAGTGGGCGAAATGCAGGAAAAAGGGGCGTTTCTTTAAGAGACGAGGTAAAATTAGCTCCGCCTTACGAACATGTTTATTCTGCGGTACATTTATGCGGGCATTGCTATCGATATATATCTACTGCTTATTCTTCTCCAAACTGCACTATATAGGACCTGTAATGTACATATTTTATCGAGTACGTTATTCAAGATCTCACAACCTCAGTTATATTGCAAATTGTTCTTAATGCACAATGTTGTTTTTTTATTAAGATTGGTGACCTCAAATACAAAATATTTCTTTCTGCTTTCTTAAACAGCACAACGAACAAATCTTATATATCTTTTTTAAGTGTAAGTGGGTGGAATGAAGGTAACGTAATAATTTAAGTAGCTATCCCACGTGACTTATGAAACCGCAATTGATAGGGCCGCACATGTAAAGGAAAATTCTAGCTGACTCCCGTATTTTCTAACCATTTTTGAAGTGGTTAAAATTTTTTTTTTTTTTTTTTTTTTTTTTTTTTTTTTTTTTGTTGAATTGGTTTTTTTTTTTTTTTTTTTTTTTTTTTTTTTTTTTTTTTTTTTTTTTTTTTTTTTTTTTTTTTTTTTTTTTTTTTTTTTTTTTTTTTTGGGGGGGGGGGGGTTTTTTTTTTTTTTTTTTTTGGGGTTTTTTTTTTTTTTTTTTTTTTTTTTTTTTTTTTTTTTTTTTTTTTTTTTTTTTTTTTTTTTTTTTTTTTTTTTTTTTTTTTTTTTTTTTTTTTTTTTTTTTTTTTTTTTTTTTTTTTTTTTTTTTTTTTTTTTTTTTTTTTTTTTTTTTTTTTTTTTTTAGGGGTTTTTAAATTTTTTTTTTTTTTTTCAACAATCAAGGGGGGGTTTTTATTTGGTTTTTTATTGTTTTCCTTAAATTGACATGTTTTGAATTTTTGGAGGTACAGTATCTCGTACCAGAATCAAGTCTGATGTATTGAGTTGAACAAGGTAACAAAACATCGTCTAGCGTAGAGTCATCAGGCTTACATTTTTGTAATTCATGGTGTAGGTGCTTGTTTGTGACTTCGCTAAGTTAAGTAATAGCTATGGCCCTATAACTAGTGAAAGTGTGCATATCCGAACTAAAGTCGAACATTGCTAGTAAAGTCATGACACCTTACAGTTGTACGCCCTGGGTGCATCTGTAAATACAATGGTAGGTAACTGGGGACATCTCTCTGCTATGGATACATGTATAAATTATTATGTGTTTGAATAAATTTATTGTCATCAAGCAATTATGTATAAGGAAGAAACTATTTTTGTGTTGGTAGTATTCTTTGAGAATATATATTTTTTTAAATATGTATTATCCTGATTAAAATGATCATATAAATCATAAAGAAGAACTCTTGTTGTTGTTGAGGTTTCCCTCATTTTGAGAACATTTTGAAATATACAGATTGCTTGAAAATTACTTCAGTTTTTCGATTGTCACAGTAAATACATTTTATTAGAGAGTTACAAGTTACCGATTTTTTTATGATTTCAAGGATAAGTTTCAAGTAATTCGCCTTCTGTTCTTATGATAATAATGATAATGATAATAATAATATGATTTATTTAACGAAGATGATTCGATGAGCCAACAGGCTTATCTTACTCGAGGCCTTCAAACATTATACATATTCAAACATGCAAAATCAAAGACATGTTAAACAATATCACAATATATATTTAAAATAATCATTAGCAAATTTACCCGAGTTAAATATTTACTGTATAATAATATGAAGTTTGTTATTTGTTGCTGAGTAGATAGTGTTTGTATTTTGTAAGGAATGTATTTAAGCTGATAGCATTTCGAATTTCAAATATTGAGATTCAAATAATCATCCCTGAATATTAAAATGTGATTTTGTGTATTTAGTTTTTACTAAAGGGTGAGATATATTTTTGTTATGTTTAGATCGTAGACTGTAATTTTTTTTTCTAGCAGCATCTTGTAATAAATGTCTCATATAGTGTGGGACTAATCTATTTAAACTTTTATATACTAAAACAACCCTATTGCATTTGAATCTTTCCATAAAACATTAAAGCATCAAATATTACATATATTTTATATGCTGTGTCAGTGGGGTGTTTGGGGGGTATTCATCACCTTCAGTGATAGTTCTAGTTTGTAATAGTTTCACCTAGTTCGAACTGCGAGTAATGCAAGATCATATAACCATTTCATTCCTGTTTATGTATGTGTAAATGTCTTGCTTTACAATCAATTTAGTCTTGTGATCAAGTGAGTGAGATAGCACCATAATAGCACTCTTGTTACATAATGTGATCTTAAATGATTTACAAATTCATAATATCAAAATATGTTTGCATTTATGTTTTAATGAATTGATTTGACACAGCCATATATGCCTGAAAATGTGATTTTATTTTCAGGAATAAAAAGAGAACAGTGAATGAGCTCCATGAGGGTCCTATGTACATGTACCAGAGTAATTTAGCTTTTGAAAATGGTGAAAATGGTGAAGATCTACCTGAAACAATACCTGCAGCAATATACAAGCCCTCTGCAGATACTTTACAGACCATTCACAACAGGATATTCTTTGATCTTGAGAAAACAGGACTAGGTATTGTATTTGCATCAGAGGTTAAGATTGATGTTGGTATAGCAGTCTTATTACAATTATACACTATAATATGATAAGTTCTGTAGCAAAGTTGGTTTTACTACATGTATATCCTTTCATAAGCAGTAACATACATGTACTAATGCGTCTATGCTAGTTAAGACATGCTTTGAATTTCCATAGAATCAACAGCTGTCATATGGAACAGGTTTTGTCTTTGTGAGTTTAAAGGCTATGTCAATAGCTATTGAATACTATAAAATTAGACAACATTGGCCACTACCTTGGACACAATATCATGTAACACTACACATTACACTAGTAAAATACTAATCTGTCTTTATCTTATAGCTATGTATAGATCAAATGTTTATGTCCAATTATTTCAGTGTGTGTATTTTCTCTGTTTTACTGAATCAACACATGATTTGAAGATGAGCTTACTGATATATTTAGGAGTAGTATAGAATCTACTTGACTAGTGGTCAAACTTTGCAGTAAGGCTCAAATTTTATTTTTGGTGAAAAATCTGTCTTATGTAATGAATTGTCATACTTACTAACTGAATTTCAGGAAGAAAAGAACATATAATACAGATAGCTGCAAGAAGAGGCCAGGAAAAATGTCAACACTTGTGTCCTACCAAAGAAGCCAATTTCTAGCAATTAAATGGAGTGGTCTGAGTGGCAAAGAAAATCTTTTTTCAGAGTTGTCCATCAGCAAAAAGTCCTTGTGACTAAATCACAAAAAATTATTCATGCTGTTGCCAAGTTTTTAGATGAATTTAATCGTTGATAGTGATAAATGAATTATTGTTTTTGAGGTCATTCATATCTCGTCCTTTCTTTTTGAAAAACATTTTTTCACTTCAGTGTACTAAGGTGGGCTCAGCTGTGTTAATTTATAGTATTCATTACATATGCATAGTAAATGATATCAAAATTGACCCAGCAATGAGGGTTATTATTTTTACTGATCATTAATTTATAATATACTTCATATGAATTCTTGTAAATTTCTAGAAAGAAGTATTGGTGTTTTTGACAGACATCAAAATACCTCTGGTTTTCTTTAAGTAATTATTCTCTCCAAGAGTTCTGTTGAGTTAGTACCTTCACCAGTCTCAAAAATAGATATCCTGAATTTTTTTCTGGACTTATTTGCATTACGCCAAGGGGTTTGGCATTGCTCCTATTTATAAGAATAGATATTTTTAGTATAAGTATTTCTATTTGGTAGAAATCCCTTTGGCTATTTATAGCATTGGATAAGCATCCTGTATAGCAATCTGTCTGTCAGTAACAGTTTCAGATGATTTCTTATGGTTAGTTCAAATGTACTTTGTTCTTGCTTCTAATTTTGATAATTTTGACATTATATTATGAGTGGGTGGGGTAATTTGATATGCTGTAAATAGTGTTTAACAGTATTATAGACTTCATAATATATTAATTTAAATAAATTTTTGTTTTAGAATCACTTATGTGTTATAATTTCAAATATAATGTCCAAGTTATTGGATAGTTTTAAAACTAACAGTCAGAACTTGCAAAAATATGATTTTTTCCAAATTTTTTAATGTTTTATTGGATATAGCTCATTCGAAAGCATGGTGACCCCCATTTTTTTTTGGATAATTTTGGTTGCCTGAATAACATCTAACCAACAGGCAAATATGAAGTACTTTTGATCTTTGGTTTTTTTCCTATGAATGTTTAAAAAATGTGTTGTTCTGTTATTTTGAAAGTGGGTGGGGTAATCACATATGATATGATAAATCTTTTATCATGTATTTGTGAAAGCTTTTTGTTACTTGTTTTATTTCATAAAAGGTAACTGTAAACATGATACATATTGAATTGTTTTTCACAATAATCATATATAAAGAAATTGAAATTGAAAAGTTTGTTGTTTTTATGTTAGAAAAGCAGATAAAAAAAACAAATTTGATGGGTTGTTTAAAAATCGTATAACTCTTAAAAAAGCATGGTGACCTATTATTTTTTTGGTTTTATTTTAACCTTTAAACACTAATGTTTAAAATAATATGACTTTTGAAAGAATTTGATCTTTAAATTAAAAGCGCTCATACCTCCTTAAACCAATCTTTATGGTCTTTTCTGCTTCGTGACCTTGGATAACTGATTTCGAGGCTGATATTTAATTTAAGGAATGGAAAGAAGGGTACCGCCTTATATACCTGGGCACTCTTCAATGCCACGTGGAGTTGCATGTGTTTTGTGGTTGGTAAAGAAATGTTTCGTGGTAAACTGTTTGAAATACAGGAAACGCTCAGTGTGTAGCTGACTTTATTTCCATTTATAAATTTCCAATAGGTTTATGGTAGCCCATCCCCAGCAAAACGCAAATACGGACACTTTACCAACTATCCTAACCAACACTTTTGAGAGTGTAATTGGTTTTAATCTCTCTGTACGATAGGCATCCAAAGTGTATGTAATGTATAATGTGCCCATGCATACAAGACAAATTGATCTAAAATAAACATCAAATGAAAACGATTTGAATATAATAAGGTATCTCTTATTGCAGCACCGTCCGTTTTGCTGCATTCAGCCATTTCGTAA
This sequence comes from Saxidomus purpurata, assembly GCA_022818135.1. NCBI lineage: Eukaryota > Metazoa > Mollusca > Bivalvia > Venerida > Veneridae > Saxidomus > Saxidomus purpurata. Next base: position 35,061,754 of record JAFMSR010000015.1, read on the forward strand.
AACTCAAGAAAACACTTCTACTAGTCAAAACGGAGGTCTGTTTTGGTACATTATAAAAAGGCAGCGTCCAATCGTCCTGACATATTCAAGATTGTATAAGATAAAATGTGTTATTGATCTGTTCATTCTATTTTTTTGCGGGGACGATATTCTATGGAAAGCGAACGTTGTTACCATAACATCACGGAAACTGGTTACTCGAGGGTACATGTTATAATAATAATGACAATGATAATAAAAATGATTAAATGATACAAATAACGGCAATAATAATAATAGTGATGACAATGCATATGATGATGATGATGATGATGATGATGATGATGATGATGATATATTCAGTTCAGTGATCAGTTTTTATTCTGGAGCAGACTAGTATGCAGTTGCACGAAATTGACCTGCAGACTAGGAAAGACGCCGGGCACTGATACTGAAGAAAATAAGTAAGATGGAAAGAAGAATGAAGAAAGATGGATATAAGAATGAAGAACAAGAACACCCCTTTCTGTCTATATTATTATTTTCATTCTGCATTTTCACGTTTGGGAACAAGAAATAGAAAAAAGCAAGCATGATATATTAACTTGTTATGTCCACCCTATTGTTGATGCAGCTCGCTTATTTGAAAGGCATTTACTTTACCATTACGGTAACAAGATGCGAAACATGTATCTTAACAGTAGTTCTATTATCAACTTTGACAGATACGATATTGACATTCATATCTTAAGATTAAGATCCTGAAACGTACTAAAGATGGTACTTTTATCCATAATGGTTAGAAAACTTTAAAAAATGCACAAGAAAAAGAGTGTATTGTGCTATTTATATCTGGAAAACGGTCGGTGTTGAATATTGTTTGCATCCGGCTTCTGGTTTAGTTGTTCAAAAAAGCACAGAAAATCAAACTTGGGGTGCATATAGTGTACCATTGTCATTGAAAATATTTACTTTTTCAAGTAGCAAGGTTTCATGTTGAATACGTTGGTGCAAAAAACTTGCATTGGTAACCGCAAATGTCATGACGTCTCAAATAGGACATTGCAGGTCAATGATAAAGAAATGAAAAATACTTATTCAAATAAAAGTACAAATATCTAAATGGCGTAAAGAAATTGTGGAAAAAATATTTATGTGTTTTAACACGAACTTAAAACTTTGATGTGTCCTTGTGTGTATTTAGTCATAATAAACCAGTTTAACCAAATTGTCAATTAAATGTTAAACAGAAACTATGGAACGCAATAGCTGCCTTCTGATGACTTTTATAATTTCGTTCTATGTATTTGCCATTATGTTAAATACTAAAATTATTTGGTTCTGTGTATTTGTCATTATGTTCTGCAGTTACGTAATTTGGTTCTGTGCATGTGTCATTATGTTCTATAGTTAGGTCATTTCGTTCTGTGCGTTTGTCATTATGTTCTGTAGTTGTAACACTTCATTTTGTGCATATGTCATTTTACTTTGTAATAAAATCATGTCGTTCTATGCATTTTTCATCATATTCTGCAGTACAATCATGTCGTTCTGTGTATTTGTCATTTAGCTCTTTAGTTATAACATTTCGTTCTGTGCATTTGTCATTATACTTTGTCATTATAACATTCTGTTCCGTGCATTTGCCATTATGCTCTGTAGTAAAATTATTTTGTTCTGTGCATTATAGTTTTAACATTTCGTTCTGTGCATTTGTCATTATGTTCTGTAGGTACGTCATTTCGTTTTTTGCATTTGTCATTATGTTCTGTAGTTATAACATTCCGTTCTTTACATATATCATTATGCTCTTCAGTTAAATCGTTTCGTTGTGTGCCTTTATCATTGTATTCTGTAGATACGTCATTTTGTGCTGTGGACTTGTCATTGTGCTCCATAGTTAGGTCATTTTATTATGTGCATTTGTCATCATGATCTGTTGTTTAGTCACTTCTTTCTTTGCATTTTCCAGTATGCTATGTAGTAAAATCATTTTGCTCTTTGCATTTGTAATTTGTTATGTTGTAAAATCATTTTGTTTTTTGCATTTGTCATTATACACAAGAGTAAAACCAATTCATTTCATGTCATTCGGAAGACATACATTTTTTCTCACAAGAACAACCATCTTGTTCGTGTTAAGAGCATCTTTCTAAACCAATGTTAATATGGCCATTTAAATGGTTATTCAAATTCAATAAAGAAGCTATTTCTGTATTGCAATTTCTGCTATTTCTGGCCCATTTGTTGAAATCTAATGTAAACTTTTATTTTCCCATAAATCATACTACAATAAGTGCTGTTTCATTGAAACTGGGCATTCAATTCAGGAGTTAATTATCAAATTCAGTCATCCGGTGTTACCTGTTAAACGTCACAGCCAATATATCGACATAACGTAAAGAAGTTACTACCGAACATCATGATAAATGCACAGCACGAGATGTTATAACTACAGTGCATAATGAAATATGCACAGAACGAAATGATTTTACTACAGAGCATAATGACATATGCACAGAAGGGAATGTTATAACTACATTACATAATGACAAATGCACAGAACCAAATAACTTTACTACAGAACCTAATGACAAATGAACAGCACGAAATGTTATAACCAGGGCATAATGACAAATGAACAGAAGGTAATGTTTTAACTACTGACTATTATAACTATACATTTGTACAAGACAATGCACATAATTAAAAGACTTAATAACAGAGCATATTGACAATTGCACATTATTAAATGTTATAACTACAGAAAATAATGACAAATGCACAGAACGAAAGGATTTTACTACAGAGCATAATGACAAATGTACAGAACGGAAAGTATATCTACAGAACAAAATGACAAATGCACAGAACGAAATGACTAAACTACAGAGCATAATGTAGGAATGTTATAACTACAGAACATAATGGCAAATTCACAGAACGGATTGTTATAACTACAGAACATAATGACATGCACAGAACGAAAGGACTTTACTACAGAGTATAATGACGAATGTACATAACGGAATGTTATAACTACAGAGGATAATGACAAATGCACATAACGAAATGATTTTAAAAAGTACTGATCATAATGGTAAATACACAGAACGACATGATAAACGTCATCAGAAGGCAGCTATGGCGTTTCATAATTATAAAGTCTATATTGCATAATTTGGCCTCCGGCCCATACACAAGACATATATACATGTACAATAATTAGAATACAATGTGAAATAGCGGGAATTTATGATGTAGTCGACAGTTCGTTATACTATCTTGGTAATAGTATATTCACAGAAAATAAGCATACTACATATTTAATGAACACAGTCAATATATTCAGCTGAAATATCTTCAATAACAGTTTTAATAAAACTGTTAAATTGACATTGTCCACATGTCTCCGCAATTGTGTATGATGTAATTGCTGTTGCTTTTGGGTAAATAGGAATCATCGTTAGTTTACGATCCTTAAATGTAGGGTTTTAACCTATAAATATTCTTTCTACTGTTTTCTATACAAAATTGCTGAAATACAGCTGCATTTTGTCACAAGTCCCAGTCTTTTATGTCTTGCAAGACTACCCTTATTTTTGAAGATCTATCTATATACAAACACAAAATATTGAAAAAACAGCGCGTTAGCCATGATTCCACAACTTACAGGTCACGTGACAGGAAGATGTGCTGTAAACAACATATATCTGCGAAAAGGCGTGCAAGACTACCCCCATCAATAGAAACCTGTAATATTGATTAAGATTACTTGTGGTGACTCTCTTTAACGACTGAACATCAAACAAAAGAAAATCTGCCATAAAAGTGTCTTTCAACACGGAGGAAAATGCCACTATATTTTAATAGAGCCTATGTTTGAGTGGACCGCGAAGGATCACCGTCTATTTGCAACATTCATGCCTGTTTCCTTCATGTCTTTATACGCAAATTTGATGGGTGCCAAAAGGTTCTGCAGTATTGAGTCAACCTTGGGAAAATCTGTATACTATGGCTAATGAGATCTGAACGTGACGGACCTTTTTTTTCCAGCTTGTACCTGTACCTCTAATTTAACCCCTCCGCTAGCAAGCTGATTAGCTTCATTACATGTAAGGACTCGGTCAAACGAACGAGACGCGAAGGTATTTTACCATAACCACTCGTTAAAAAGTCTAAGTCCAAGCCTCCAAATAGGACAGTTTTTTTCTTTGATAATGCTCACAACTTCCGTATAAATTTACTATAAAAGTGTTAATTTTTTAAAAAAAAACTAATTCACTTGAAAACTTATATTCATCATGCAACAAGGGTATCAGTGCTTTCATATCACGTTACATAAACAATTATTTACTCTATTTTGTAAATAGATAGTTTCATTATGCCATACTTCTTGCATGTGTAATAATTACTAAAAAGTATGTCCCACTCCACCAGTACACTTCAACTGAATTCCGAATATGCACTGGCCATCAATAAAAAAAACAGCATTATTGGAAAATGCATATCTCCAGACTCCTTTTTCACGTTTTTGATAAATTTAATATTTAAGTCAAAATTTTCATTTGACAAGTGTGTTATTTTTTAAAAACTTAGACCGTAATGTTACAAGTATAGTTAATTCGTTTTAAGTTAAGGGAGGAATTCATTTTTATTATGCAGTATCATATGGAAGGAAAATTAAACAAATACCGCTTACCTCAGATTTTATGTTTAGCCAGTTGTTTTCTTTCCCAGACCTTGTCGCAGGATCCTTAACACAGGTATTGTTGTAAACAGTTTAAACATAAAATCTCGCCTTGTTTAGGAGTATGATCATATATTTACAACATGCATACAAGGAAATTTACACGCAATACAGTCAGTTTGATCTTATAATACCGGTGCAATAAATCATTGAGCACTAACCTTGAGTTATAAAAGAAGTCTAGACGGTTTTGAATTTTGATATGTTGACAGTACTTAAAATAACGATTACTGCAAGTGTTGAACAATTTAGTTTTACATAATTCTCGTCCTTCAACCATCGCGTATACTGTATTTTGTTTACTTTATCGAGATATATGTGCACTTGTACAGGACTGCATCCTATTCAGCACGTGAATTATTATCTAAAAATAGTGTTTTATTATCCTAAAAAAATATAAGATTTAGTGGCTAATTGGCGAAATTGTCTCTCTTGAAAATACCATATCGGGATACAACATAACAAATTCATTATTTGACATTTTTTTACATTATTGAAGTACATCAAGTAATCTGTATTCTTTTCACTATATTTCAATTTATTTTTTCATCAAAAACAGATTGAGATCTTCGTACTTTAGTAACTACATAGCACAGCATACTCTATAGATTTTAGCTTTATGTGTTGCTCTCAAACGATATATTTTTGCTTCATGTGATGCTCTCAAATGATATATTTGAGACGTATGTGTTGCTCTCAAACGATAGATTTTTTCTAGTAAAGGTGACTAAAGACTGTCATTTTTCAGAAGTATTTTTAACATAAACATTATGCTGATCCATGTAGCTATACGGTATGTGAGCATGTTCAAGAAAGGATCAAAGGCGGTTTTCGAAATCAATATCGTTCAAGCGCATATATTTATCAGCCTTACCCGTCAAAGACTATCAATGACTATAGGTGTGCTCGATTCCGCCCTTCGTTCATTCCGTGGCCAACTATTCCACCTACTATTTAGGATTAGGGTAGTGTATGGTGGTCATTAACATTAATTTGATTTAGAGCTACGTGGTAACCGGGAGTACGAAAAATACAATGGAAAATACCATCTAAGAATAGAAATGTCAATCTGTCCATCCGATCGTCAGTCCATACCCAGTAGACATTATAGTTAAACTTGGCATTAGAATTAAACATGGCATTATGAAGTCCGTCATTAAGGGGTTCAAACTAGTAACGTGGAATTAAAAAATTGTATTGTAGAGTAAAAAGGAAAGATCAAAAGAATAATCTTAAAAAAACACGTCTCGTGAGTATTTCGTCCGAACATTATTTCCGGGCTATAAAGTCTGCATGCATGGAACGGTTTTCACATAGGTGTTTCGTGCACCAAAGCCAGGCATCTAAATTTAAAGTCAAGGATACACTTAATATACGTTCGTGTTTCCAGACTGTTACTTCTACATGAATGACTGATTTTAAAATAATTTCACACAAAAGTCATATCACAAGGATGTGTCGGGCACAACAGCCAAATAATAGCTACTTTGAAGGCCATTGTTACATTTATGACTCAAACAGGTAATTAAGTGTTATGTATTTTGTGACTGGGTTCTAACTTCTATATATATATATATATATAAACCTCTCATACTTGATGTCCCTACCTTGTCTGCTCAAAGTCAATGTCACACTTCAGGGTCAAAAGTAATAAGACTAGACACTCTCAACCTCTGGAAGATTGTTTTTCAAATTTGGGCCAAATGTTCAATTCATGGCACAACATGAATTAACCATGTCTCAACCAAGCCTCCTCAATGTCAATATTACATTAGAGTTACAGGTCCTGCTTCTATATTTCATCAACCTTTTAAATGATTTTGTTGAAATCATTGTTAAATGCTATTCTCATGAAGTTGATGTGCAGAATTACGCATGGCTCAATGGCAAGGCCTCAATTAATGGTCAAAGGTCACTGGACTACATGTACGAATAATCAAAGAAAAAACAGCAACCATTCTGTGCTCCGGACATAAAAATTTAAATTATGACCATTCCCAAATATACATTTCTACCAAGTTTCAAAAACATCTCATCAACCTAGGAAGAACGGACAAACGACGCCAAAACATTTCCCCTTCCCGTTCGTTGGGGGATACAAAAAGAATAAACAAAATCTACTGACTACGGCACTTCCGCATCTGGACATTTGGAATAGCAGTTAAAACAACCAGTATAATTACTAGGAGAATTACCGGCTAAAAGAACGTAGTCTCTCTTTGCTTCGGCGAACTTTTGTTTATTTACTATTAGTAGCTCCTGAAAAAATTGCGTTGGTAAATATATAGGGGCTGGACAAACTCATTAAAACTTACTTAAGTATTTAAACATGACGTAAACACAACGCTTAGCTCATACTAGCTATTCTAGTACAATTCGACAGAGGTTGACACAAACTAAAACCTTTGTACATTTACTATTTAACATCACAGTGTAGGTCACACCGGCGCAACGACGAAAAGTCTTGGGGGTATTGTGAACAGGACGTCGCGGAAACACTTATATAAGACTTAAACTCTGAAATGTATTTTGTAAATGTATACACAAACAATAGAAAATGCCAATTAACATTCTATCAGCTCTGTCTTTCTGACACTAATAAAAATGTAAACTAGGTCGTTTTCGTTTGAGTCACAGTAAATGAAATCACATACCAGCATTAAACGGGGGCAGTTTTTGCAAATCTTAAAGGAGACAGTGCCCCTTTCTACACATTTAAACAAAGTAATCTATTTGACAATAGTCTCAGTTTCTAAAAACTGACATCATAATTATGTCTATAAAATCAAGAGAAATTAACATATTTGGCCGAAACAGCAAAATAAATCTTTGAATAAAACTCCGGGTTCCGTGCTTCATTGTTAGTCGTTCAAAACATTCTCTGTTGTTCCTGCTATTTTCAAGGAGGGTTCATGTTTTAGGAATTAACTACATTATTCGTAAAATTGGATATTGTTATTATTCACCGTTTCCGACTGAAATTGATATTTAAAAGGTTTTCCGTTGCTTTGCTCGTGGTAATTACTTGTTAGTGCATTAAACCTCATAGAAAAATACATTGGCGTATAAGTTTTTCAGTGCTCTCACAGCCTGTGTCGTTTACCTGTTTATGAAGACTCATAACATTATTGAAAAAACGAAGAACACTATGCACCACCTGTTCATGTTACTAAAAATACGAGCTCAAGGTTTCAGTTGTCCTTCAAGTTTACTGCCGTCGGATCATCACTGAGTTATTGTGTGCCGTAATTCGAACCAACGATCAACGTTCAGTATCATATCTTGCCAACGTGTAGTAGACTACCGTAGAACTCTGGACAAAGTCTCTAAGGTTAAGTGAATGGGGCAATACGAAAGTATATAATAATGTAGAATACAGAACGAATATGGGGACAAGACTGATAATAAACATTGGCCGAGGTATTGTGTCAAATGACGTTCAGTTCATTATTGTTTAAGGCCAAAACGGTATAATCAGGATGCTTAATCGATATCGAACATGGGCGAGTTAAAGTAAAGGTATATCATTATTTTGTTACCCTGTGCATTTAGGCTTGGATAACTAGTAGCTTTAGGTAATTGAGTAGTATAGTGCACTATATGTAGATGACCTACATGGTTGCACTTGAATTCAACATGTAGCGTAGACATCCTTTGATGACATCCTATTGCCTGAGAAAACATTCAAGCCCTTAATAAGACAATTCCTGCCCGTATGCTAGAACTTATTAAGGTTCGATTCCCCAAAAAGTTTGAGCCATGTCAAGACTGACGAATAATTATGTCTCTTGACTGGATTTTGGTCATAAACCTTGTAATAAAGTTATGCATTGATCGGAAAACAGTTTCACACGCAAGAAACTGTCCAACACTATTTGGACAACATTTGACAATTCAATGGTCATCACTCTAGAGTGGCCTAGCAAATGGACCTGGTAATCGATCTTATATAAATAAGATGCTGATGCCATAAGAAGTATCATGATGATTGAATTACAGTTCTGCAAGGTAGAGAGCATATAGTGTCCATTTAGTCAAAATATGACCAATCAAGGGCCGTAACTCTTGAGTTACCGACAAAATCAGGCTGGTTGTTTACTTTGGCCGAGATATTGTGCCCATAAACATTATAACCAAATTTTGTGATGGTAAGATAGCAGTTGCTCAAGTTAAAAATCGGACAGAAAACGTGTTATTCACATACACGCATGCACGCTGTCATATGATACAAGCATGTGAAACGAAATATAGCAAATCAGACCGAAAAACCTGTACCTTTTGTGTGCCTACCTGAAATTGCAGATTCGAGAATTTGATTCTAAAAGCACGATGTATAAATTTTCAGTTGTTGTAAATTATCCGTCGAATCAAGAACAATTACAAGGCATTTAAATGTGCTTAATTTTATTCAAATATGCGTGTAGTTGCTACAGCTAATGTGTACATGTTTTATAGAAAAGAAATCCATGTCATAGAAAAATGTAATTGTTGTACAAACTAATTTCAATAGCGATACATATTTATGGATAGAAATGTATTCGAAACATAAAGATTAATAACGAAGACACTATGTGTTTAAAGATAACAGATTCACGATATGTTATGATTTAAATTTAAGCTACCCCTTTAAAGTTTTCATCGTAGATTTGATAAAAAGATGGTCCACAGATGCAAGAAGTATCTGAAAATACCTGAAATTATGCACATTCTTTTACATACTTTGTAACTTTGTAGCATTGCTTTGCAGGGTTCTGTTTCTGTAATTGATATGTTTTGAAAATACTGCTCATTTTTCTCTAATTGTTCATTAGAAACTGCTGAAAACTTGTGTCGTGTTCAGTCGTAATCTGTTGTTATTCCGATTGTGTATTTCGTCACTAGAAATTAAATATTACAGCATCAGTGTTGACGTACTTTCACGGCATTGTACTTTGATATATATATATATATAGTAGAATAGAATACGACATTAAGTCGTGTATTTAATGTCAACTACTTGTTCTTATTTGATGTTTTCCAGTGAATTATAGAGTTTTCTCTGTGAAATAAAGTTGATAATCCACAGTTTTGAAACAGTAGATTACCAGTTTTATTTTTCATTGTTTTCACCCGGATTTACGTCAAAAGGTATACCGAGCGTTATTAATGCTGGAAACCATGCGACGATGACGTCGTTTTAATGACGTCATTTGCGCTATGTTTTCTGATGACGTTTCCCGCGATTTTCGATATTTTATAAAAACAGACTCAATAAAAGTAGAGTTTGAACCATAAAATAAACAGACAAATTGCTGGTATCGGTGTAATATCACGTTAATTTCACTCGTGAACACCAAAAGTTGTTATTTTCACTCGTGGCTGCGCCACTCGTGAAAATATCACTTTTGGTGCCCACTCGGTGAAATTATAACGTGATCTTACACCGAAACCAACAATTATCCTCTATATATTTTGACAATTCATTTAGTAATACTTAATTAAAAGGTTAATGCCCCACAATCCCCCCATCCCACATTACAATAACATGGCGTAGAAGATGAAATCCTTTCCACTAAGTAGAATTCTGAAGTTTACACTTTCAGTAATAAGCAGGACAGTCATCATGCACTCGCATTTTTTTTTTACAAAATTTGTACTCGTACATGTATATAAAAGCTTCAACTATATAGTATGTTGATATTACGGGTGCAAAATAAAACTAAAAATTACAACTTAAACATTATTTCTACATATCACCCAAAAAGCAGTATCACAATACATTTGTAATTGTTTTAAACAACTGCTTGGTTTAAATGACATTCATTTCCTAATATGACAGAAACTTGTTTCGGAATCCCTCTTATTTTGTAATATTGATTGGAACGGACCAATCAATTGCAGCGAGCTGGACACAGTTGAAGGTAACAACGATCTGTCTCTTTCCCGGCTTCTTGGGGCACATCTCAAACGTGTGGGTTAACGTCTGTTTGGCGTTCACATTTCTGGAATTGGAAACAAGATTTAATTGTGAAGTGAAGAGCTCAATTCATGAATGAGTAGTCAAATTGTTGAATATGATAGAACCACATTGGTGTCATTTGGACGTTAACCTATGTGTACGCACGGTAGCATACTTCTTAAGTACTCTAAAAACACAACAAAAACATAACACCTAATTTGCCCACACATGAGTGATCAAGTCAATGAGTTTATGATAGGTGTCGATCATTAACGTGACAAACTGGAGGAGGAAGAGAAAGACTTGTTATCAATATAAACAGGAACCGTCTATAGTATTCCTGATATGAAATACACATTTTTGGCCATCGATTTCAAAACTTTTTAAAGATGTTTTGCAACATTATATACAATATTCAGAGACAGAATTTCAAATTAATAAGACATCTTGTTTCTTACACATACCAAGTACTCACAGTTTCATGCCTTAAATATATTATGCTGTTTAGAAACTTTTCTGTCTCGTAATATGATTATTTAAAAAAAAACTTATCAATCGATAAGTCGATTTTTATTGCTCCTGAAAAGTAAGAAATATAGAGTCACAACATTTTGTTGTACAATGACGATAAGCTGTTTCGCTTTTCTCAGGCTATAAAAAAGACACTTCTATGCAAATACAACTGCTTTTATTTAGATTTTACTGGTGTGATATAGAACTAATCGTTGACTGTATAGCGATTTCTTACTGCGGTTTGTAGTCAGCCGAATTACCAAGTCCCTCAATATGAAGTATACACTTGGTCAGTGTCACCGGAAGTGGATTTTCGAAGGATACTTCTACCTCACATTTCTTACCAACACAGCCTTTGTCTGGTGCCTAAAAGTATATTTATTAATAGTTTTTAGTAATTAATTAAGTAAACCCTATATTCTGGACAGGTTTACACACAGATATGAAGTTTGAGATTATGCACTACATAATTATACTCATACAAGAGACACATCTATATTTTTCGCATTTAAAGGTTTGGATAAATCTTGAAAGCATTCATTAAGCTCAAATTTAGATGAAGTCGTACAAACAGGAGTAACTTCAGACACGACATACTGACTTTTCAATGATCGTCGATTAAAGCATCGCTATCGATTGCGAGACTCGAGCTCGTGAGGTTGGTCATACATGAACGCAAAAATGCGGTCTTCTAATTACATTGTAACTTAATGTTCAGATACGATTTGATTATTACCTTAATGTTTAGACATGGATTGGTTATTATCTAGTGTTCAGATAGTTATAGTCCGGTTATTACCTTAACGTTCAATTAAGATTTGTTTAATTCTTTAATGTTCGGTTTCGGTTTGGTTACTAGTATTACCTTTATGTTAAGATGCGGTTTTCGCAGTCTCTCTTCATTGATATCTGTGAAGACCTGCTTCGTTTCGGCAACCACACACATGCAGCTTACTTTATAATTGCAGTGGTCAGCCAACTTGTCCAGGTAATCTTCAACTGGTACTTCAAGATTTACACATTTCTCTGAAATTATGCAATTATCTAAACTATGCAATGTTTTAAAATATATAGATATTTTTGTTAGTGCTTTATTTTACAAATGTTAACCTTATAAAAAGATACATTCAAGAGCATTCATTATTACTTAAATAGGGTACTGACACTGTTAAAATAGGTTAAGTCTCCCTGAAGTTTGAAGATGTAAAGTGTATAGATCTATTTCCTGTCATGACAAAGACCATTAGCCAAGGGCCGAGCCGCAAATAAGTTTAACTTGGGTGAGGGACATCATGTCGTTGTAAGAACGTTCGACTTTGAATCCTATCAACACTTGCACAAGTTAATCCTTTTGATAAACAGGTAGATTTTGATCCACCTGTTCCACTACATAAGGAGTCCTTCCGTCCAGAATTTGTCAAACGTTCTCTGATGATCACTTTTAGTCACTAATGTAAACGGGTTTCTTCTTGGAATGCTTCTTCGGACTCCTAGAAGAGGTACATAAGCTGGTCCACCGTGGAACTGAAAAGTCTGAAACCAGCCCGCTGAATAGAAGGTATTTGATTGGTCTGCACATTAATCGCTCAAACACAATCCATAATTTGCCCGGCTGTGCTGGTGCAACTGATGGGGTGATAGCTTAATGGTTGGTTAGACACATTCGTTGTTAGAGGATAGGAATTATGGTTGCCTCTCTCAAAATTCCAGAAAGCTGAAATTGAAGACGAAAAGGATGATTTTCATTGAAAAACTTCCAAAACGTGTCATCGCGTGTGTGTTTCCATACGGTACAGGCAATTTCGTAACTTTGAGCTGTTTCAAAGATACTTCAGCTTATTTAGGGTGAGGTTTTTGTCAATCACCTCCTTCTTCGCTCTACGAGTATTGTTTTTTGTATCCCTTTTCACTTTTGGCGCCTCCTACATTTTGTGCTGATACTTATTACTAAAACGGATGTTACTTACATTTCCGTGGAATTGCGTTTCTACCAGCAGGTTGGCATTCTCTATCAGGTTTTATGCGCCTATTTTCCTCCCTTATCATTCAGCGGTTTGGTGACCTTCTAAAGTGTTGTACTATCCTTTTCCAAGTTGCGAGAAAAAGTTTTCTTACTCCAGCTCCAGATCATGGCTGTTAGGAAATATGAACTAGCATGTTGAAACTGGTCGGATGGATGTGTTTCTCGTCTGGCGTCGGATAATTAAGCCTGCATGCTTTGTAGTCAATCTACGAGGAATGCAGTTGTGTGCAGCTTTCAGAATAATGATGTTTCCTCTGATCCTTGTTATATTCTTTGTATGAATACCATTTAGCCTTCTATTTCAATCGAGGGAAACTTAACTTCTGTCTGGCTTTGTACTGCATGGTTAGGTAAACAGAGCAACGAAAACTAACTCCAAGCAGTTCAACTAATTGCCTTGTGACATGACTATGTATAAATCGAAGGTGCGAAATGCTGAGATGTTTGTGTTGTCACAGAGCTTGTCATTTGGCAAGCTTTATATTAGCATAGGAACTTGCACTGTCGGCTACCAATGCGCAAGATGCTATCCAGTGACAGAGGAATGAAGCAATCGATGACACGCACACTACATGCAGAACATCACATTTAGTTTATACTTATTTATTTGAGCCCGATTGTGAAGAAAGCTTGTAGCTTATTGAGTCACTTTTGAGTCCGCTTCCTGGAAAAACCAGTACTGGTGTCATATGAGGTACGGTCTTGATCCAAGTCGGGCTTGAACCCGCAACCTCCGGGATTAGCAGCAGACACTTTAACCTCTACACCAGTACTGCATAACACTTGACTCATATAGAGGCATAACTGGCAGAAATACACACATACATCAATTAAATTATTGACACTGGTTACATTCTTCTGATTATTTACCTTCATTTGCTTTCAGTACTATACTTCCTTTTTCAATCTTGTGTTTAAGCATGTCCTTGTGCGGAACCCCTGTATAATGAATGGTCACCACCTTGATGGCTCCGCTAACAGTTCGTCCGTAAGCGCCTGTATTTTTCATTTTCAGACAAATCTTCATGGTTTCACCGATGAACGTTTCTTCATAAGTATTCAATTCAAAAGTGACATCCTGAAAAAAAAAACAACTGTCAGTTTGATACAGATGTATTTCCTGTAAAGATCAAATTCTAACATTTCCATTGAGCATGTAGCACAGATCAGCATGTTTAATCTCTTATAAAAATAAGATTGTCTTATCAGCGGCAAAAATGCGTTTGTCTAGTCTGTGACTCAAGCCATGTTGTCTATCCTGTGACACAAACCAAATTGTTTAGTTTGTGGCCCAAACAACTTTGTATAGTCAATGCACAAACTATATCGTCTAGTATGTGACACACACCAGATTGTATGGCATTTGGCATTAAGATTATATTTAAGCTTGCAGCACAAACCAGATTGTCTAGTCAGTGGCATAAACCCAACTGTCCAGCCTTTGGCTCACTCTAATTGTCTAGCTTGTGAGATAGACCAAATGCTCTAGCCTAGACATAAACCAGATTGTCTAGTGTGTGGCACAAATTAATTTGTCTTTTTTCTGGTACAAACCAATTTTTCTACTCTGTAACACAAACCAGATTGTTAAGTATGTGGCAGAAGTTTGCTTGTCTAGCCTGTGATACAAACAAACTTTTCTAGCCTGTGACATAAAACAGATTGTCTAGTCGTTGACAGAAACTAATCTGTGGCACAAACCAGAATGTTTTATCTGTAACACAAATCTATTTTATATCGGCTTTGTATAACTGTTTTGTATTTTTGAGTTTTGCGGCTGTATAAACGGTTTTAATGGTCGAAAATATTTTTAACGGCGACGTGGGTATACCCCTTCAAGGATCTTTAGAACCGTCGCGTATATCAAAATTACAAAACAGTTAACCCTATATGATATGTTCATTTGTATAATGTTTTAAGATGAAAAAATGATATGTACCCCTTCTGCATCTTTATATATAGCCTTTTTGGTGGAGTTGAGATTGGCACGTCCGACTGCGAGTCTCTCTTCATCCGAACCTGTATCAGATATAAAAGCATTAACCGATCAAACACTATGATCATTTCGTTGAACACAAAGGATGATTCAAATTTGATCTGCCAATCATTTTAGTCACTAGATACAATATTTGACAAACACAACAGCAATTTCTCAATAACTTTTTTTTTCTTTTTTCATACAAATATTCATTAATTCTGCTGCCTGAGTTCACATAGCAGCGACGAAAAACTAAACAAGCTGCCCATCTTTCTCAAGCGTGTTAACATTATGTTAGTTTATTTGAGAACGATGCGATAAGCAAAGAAGCTTTCTTTGTAATCGAACTAAAACAAACTCGTACAAACCAAAGGGGTCAGTAACATTGTCTACTCGTTTGTTCACGTTACATGTATATAATAAGCCGTAAAACGAAATCAAACGTTTTTTTTTTGAAAGCGTTCGTTGTATTCCATGAATACTGAAGGAAACGGGCAACTCTGAATGCACAACTTTAGAACAATAGTAATCTCACCGAATGCATGCAATATTCTGCCGCTATCGTCTCCAACAATTCTTTTATCTGACGTTCCGTCCTGTGTTTGTAAATTTATTTCTCCATGTGCCATCATGTATCATGTGACAAAAACAGAACTGCGTATTAAAAAAGATGTTCCGATTGGATGGCGATTATATTGTTTGGTTCTGGCTTTGTGTTATAAAGTGAACGCTAAGGATAGTGGTGCAAGAAAATATCAACAACGTCATAATGATATTTTCGCACAATGTAGGTGTTTCACCGAAAGTATTTTATCAACCAATCACATTTGTCATTACACAAAATTACGTATGCAGTGACAATAATGGAGAACCTCTTCAACTTTTATCACTGTCAACAAATAGAGTTGTAGACTTTTACATCGTATGAGGCGATAGCGGCGGAATATTGCATACAATCCGTGCGTTTACTCTTATTTTATAAATGTGCATTTAGATTAGGCCCGGTTCCTTCATTATTTATCAATACTGCGAACGTTTTCGCTAAACCTCGTTTGTTTTGGTTTCACGACTTCGTTTAAAACCAACTGAAAAAGCATGAATTTGTGAGAAATAAAAGAAACCTATGTATTAAAGCTCAAGTTAGGGTAGACTAAGTATACATTTTTTGAAAGTTTAATGTTTAATGGACAAAGCCAGGTATGTTAGGGCGTTGTATATCGATTCTGTTGCAAGTAACAATATATGAAACGGTTTGATAGTAAGCACTATGTAAGCACTATGCTAGTCACAGTTCTTTCCCTTGTACTTATTATATACATGTAACGTTAACAAACGAGTAGACAATGTTGCAGACCCCTTTGGTACAAACTATCAATTTCTTTACAAATATAATAACCTTTTAAAACGACTTTTTATGCCCCCGAAGGGTGGCATATTAAAAAGCCCATCTGTACCGTCTGCCTCCGTGCCCGTCTGTCCGTCGTCCGTCCGTCCGGTCGGGGGGGGCCCACTTACAAATTCGTGTCCGGACTGTAACTTTGTCATGCACTGAAGGATTTTAAAATAACTTGGCACACATGTCTAGCACATCAAGACGACGTGTCGCGTGCAAGACCCACATCCCTACCTCAAAGGTGAAGGTCACACTTGGAGTATGAAGGTTATGGAATCCTCTATATATGCACACATTCGTGTCCGGACTGTAACTTTGTCATGCATTGAAGGATTTTAAAATAACTGGGCACACATGTCTAGCACATCAAGACGACGTGTCGCGTGCAAGACCCACGTCCCTAGCTCAAAGGTCAAGGTCATACTTAGAGTTTGAAGGTAATGGATTCCTCCATATAAGCATATATGCACACATTCGTGTCCGGATTGTAACTTTGTCATGCATTGAAGGATTTTAAAATAACTTGGCACAAATGTCTAGCACATCAAGACGACGTGTCGCGTGCAAGACCCACGTCCCTAGCTCAAAGGTCAAGGTCATACTTAGAGTTTGAAGGTAATGGATTCCTCTATATAAGCATATATGCACACATTCGTGTCCGGACTGTAACTTTGTCATGCCTTGAAGGATTTTAAAATAATTTGGCACAAATGTCTCAGCACATCAAGACGACGTGTCGCGTGCATGGCCCACATCCCTACCACAAAGGTCAAGGTCACACTTAGAGTTTATAGGTAATGGAATCCTGTATATATGCATACATTTGTGTTCGGACTATAACTTTATTATGCTTTGAAGGATTTTAAAATAACTGTGCACAAATGTCTAGCACATCAAGCGGATGTGTCGCATGCAAGACCCAAGTCCCTACCTCAAAGGTCAAGGTCACACTTAGTGTTTAAAGTAATGGAATACTGTATGCATGATTACTCTGTCATGCATGGAAGGATTTTAAAATTACATAGCACATTTATTGAGCACATGGAGAGGACACAGACTGTGAGGCACCTCTTTCGGGGGCATTCGTCACTTGGGAGGGACAGCTCTTGTTTTAATTATACTCGAGACAGATGCTTTTAAAATCCACATTATTTGCTTTGAAAAATTATATTATTTTGACAAAAAGAAAATAATGTTCTTAACAATAATGTATGGCCGAAATTTCTATTTTTGACAAGGTAAGTAAAAAAATATTGTTACGGACTTTCATTGTACTATATATAAAAGGAATGCACATGTTTATGATAACTTTGGTATTATCCCATGTTCAAGGAGTATATATGTCAATGATGAATGTTTTCTTAAAGTCGTGGTCATTATGAACAGTAATGGTGCTTAAGTAGAATGCAAATGTAATACGTTTGCCTGATAAGACAGTGGTCTTTTATTATCTGAGACAATATACCAGTAATCATGTAAACAAATGATGCCAAACCTTCATTATGCTTGTACTGGTTGGTAATGTCCTCTCTTTGTGGACAATAATTGATTCTATAGTCCAGCCACGGTACCTGTCCGGAAGGAACCTTTGTGCTAATATATTTTCCAACCCTAAGTGAAAGTGAACACACACTTTATAAAATTGAACATAACAAACCATGTTTAAATTAATAGTTCATCATTTTCCAGATGATAATAAGTCTATTCTAACTAAACTTATTGATGTAGTCTAAAGTCGGTCACTGCCTTAATCAAATGGCGTGTGTAAAGATTGAACATTATTCCTGTAAAATCAAGTTGTGGTCTGTTCCGCGATATAGACTAGCAACAACAAAACGCATCACGCTACCAACACCTGAACGTTTGCGCTCATAACGTTAACAGACATGACATTAATTAGACACACAGTATTAACTCGTCTATTTCCGAAATTCTACTCCCGGACTGCATGACAGATCAAAAAAGTAATATCCACCTCAGTGGGTTTCGCCGTCAATAAGAATGATAACAAGACAAGATTGAAAAGGACCTTATATCGATTTCAAAATGGCCAGATATTACAAAAGGCGATTACATGCATGTTTTCTATGCGGATATTTTAACGTTATATCGGCCTGCACGTCAAAATGTTGTTGTGGCGTGATAAAACCTAATTTTCTACCCTTTAAACATTGTTTATAGAGACAAAATAATAATTCAAGCTAGAATTATGAATTAAAGGGGAGCGGTGGTGTAGAGGTTTAGGTGTATGCCGCTCATCCCGGAGGTTGCGGGTTTGAGCCCCACCAAGGCTACGACAGCACCTCTTCATATGACACCAGTACTGGTTTTTCCAGGAAGCGGACTCGAGAGTGACTCGATAAGCTCAAACCTTTCTTCAAAATTGAGCTAAAATAAATTAGTATAAACTAATTATGAATTAATTGTGGATGACTTAGAGTGGTCAATAACAGATGTATTCTAATAAGAACAAATGGCTTCAAAATAAGCCCTTTGAAAAGAAAGACATGATGACATTTTAAACATAAGTTTCAGTTTTATTCGTTGTATTTAACAATCACTTACCTGTTTCCATATATTTTTGCCAGTTTGAAGTCCCCATTTTCGTCTTGACACCATTGTGCCCTGTCAGCATTGACTTCCGCAAACACAAAATGTCCGTCATATGGTAAATATACATCTCCATTCTTTATAGCCTTAAGAGACATCGGTCCCATGCAGTATATACCTACAAAACAAATGGAATTTTACAAGAATGTGGTGTTTAGGTGTTCCGAAAACGCTCTTTTATTTTTCAAGAGAGTTATGACCAAATAAACAACATTGCTTTCAAAACTGCTATAACCCATTTATTATTAAACGTTTAATGAAAAAATAAATATATTATAAAAAAAAGAAAGATACCTCCGCTACTTTCCTGCGGGGTTGCGTCAATCGCTTGCCATCCGCCGTAGTCTCCCGGCAGTTCGGGGCGGGCCATCCAAACATCGTTCCACACATGGAAATTCCTGAAAAAAGGAAGTTATTTATAAACAGATATACTGTATGTGGGCAATATACTCCATTTCCTCTGTAATGCAGTTTTTGAGGTTTCTTTCTGGATAACGATTAAAAACTAATAGCCAATTTGTAGGCGAAAATAAAAGAGAGATAAACAGGCTGGCAGTCAGATAGATATAGTATATACTTTCTATAATGTATGCGATATAATAACTGTAGACTAATGCTTTAGGTCATTATATAAACTTTGCATATCTGTGAATGGTAATGATATCAACTTCTCACAGATATACAGGACAGTATTGCTAAGATATTTAATATATATCTGATGCTGTTAGTACTAGAGTGAATAAAATGAATTGAACTGAATGATGACCTTGACTATGAATATAAAAAGATTCAAAGGAAAAATTTCTAGGAAACTTTTATGTTTTTCAGAAGGCGAAACAGTCACTATATTCTCTGTAATCTTCCAGTTAGTAATGTAACTCACCAGACAGAATCATCATTTAAATCTTCAAGTGGTTCTCCGTTCATGTCAAAGTGTGAATCTATTGTAATGGATCCATCAGTGTCATGTGCAGATGCAAAGTTTGTGACACTTCGTACAGGAATACCAAGAGTTCTGCACACTGAAAATTAAGACATTTACAAATTTTCTCTGAGTACTATGACTAAAAATACATTGCTGCGATTACCAGAATAACAGTTTTTGTCATGAGCACGCGGTTCAGATAAAAATATTCGTCTCCGAAGGTCGCCGGCTCGTCAGGAACGAGACTCTGAAAGTGATACTTTTTCTGGCACACCGTCTTGCACTTTAAAGTACATACCTAAATTAAAATCTATACATCAAAATGATGCATTTTTAATAGCTATTTTGTTTATTGATTACGTGAGTCGTCTTATTCCATCTATAAACAATAACCTGTCGTTACAACTGCGGAGAAAACCCAGCACTGGCCAAATTTCACAGTCTTTTTATCTCTATAGTACTTCTCCAAAATGGCACCACTTCCGCTCCATGCTAGAGGGGACGTTCCTCCCTCATAATCGCCAGACCAGTTGCCTTCGAGAACACCACCATTGTCGCAGCCGTTAACCTTTAAAACAATGATGACAAAATCTTTTGTTCTGTTTAAATGAAAAACTAAAGTGTATCCAGCTTTATGACATAACCGTTGATAACGTAGCTACCAATTTCAGTTACAGACTACAGTATTTATTTTCTCTTAGACCTAGACAGTCTGTAGTGATAAACAAATAATTAAGATACAAAATTAAAAGCTGTTTAACATGACACGCTATAATATGAATCAAAGTAACATTCTTTCGTTGATATAACTCATATAATAATAATTTGATTAATATTAAAATGAAAACATCTATCCAATTAAAAGAAATATTGTAGATTGTTTTGGAAACGTACCGAGCGAAACACATTTTACTCTTTTCAGTATTTCTACATTTATCACGGTGCTTAAGACTGACTTTGGAACATGGTGGGGGTAAGAGTGAGGTTGGGTGCGCACCATAAACCGGTTTAAGCTCCCCAGTGGTGTTTTTGCCACTGACGGTTCGGGGGGGTGCCCCATGTGTGTTCCTTAAGGTTTGTCCTCGGTGCTTTGTATGGGGGGGGGGGGGGGGGGGGGGGGGGGGGGGGGGGGGGGGGGGGGGGGGGGGGGGGGGGGGGGGGGGGGGGGGGGGGTGCGTTGGGGGGGGGGGGGGGGGGGGGGTGGTTTTGTGGGGGGGGGGGGGGGGGGGGGGGGGACTTTTGGGGGCTGGGGGGCTTGTTTTGGGGAGGCGTGTTTGGTACGTGGGGGGGGGGGGGGGGGGGGGGGGGGGGGGGGGGGGGGGGGGGGGGGGGGGGGGGTTTTTCGGTTTTTTTTGTTTCATATTTTTTTTTTTTGAATTGTATGGATGCATTAACGTGTGCAGTAGATGTATAATGGTATTATGCAATTGTAGGGCCATGATGACACTATATCGCTCACATGAGTATCATAAGGTCAGAACAAGTCCAACGCACCATACAAACGTGATCCATGATCTATCAATAAAATAAGATATAAACAGTTTTTTTTTCAGGGTCAGGATACAATACCAATGTTTAGTATTAGAATTCATTCCATTGCATTATGTTTAAGACTTTCCCAATTATATCATAATTGAAAAACAAGTACACTCAGTATATGCAGCATATAAACGAAACTTGAACGTAAATTTATAAAATGACGAAACAGTTTTGCTATGTCTGTATACAATTAATTTTACTTGAGTATTGAATGAATTACTCTTGATTTTTAATAGTGTGGGCTATTAAACTGCTTACACAGCACCTTATCCTACTTCAACATCTCTCGAAATAGCCTTCCATCAGTAGTTTAATACCTCGATGAGTAAAAGCTACTTTATTTTTTAGAACAGTGAAATATTGGAATAATACTTTTCGTCAAAATAGTTTCTCCAACATGAATATAGTCTTAATTAAACTTGTGACACCCAGGGTGTGGTCATTTTTCATCCACGGGGTATGATTTCTCGGACGTACGGACGACGGACATATTATGTGCGTAAAAGCTCACTATGACAACTTCGTGGGCAGTTGATCTAAACAATAAATGAATAGTTGAATGTTTTACCAAGCTCGAAATTGCTCTAGAGACTTGAACTGGATCTCCCCTGCAATGATCTGGAAGCTTGGATTTTTTGTCCAGTAGGTACATCACACAATCCAATGCCACACTAGAAAACTAAAATCTCATGTCGTCAATATAGTGAAAACACAAATATTTCGATTCAAAGTGGTAAGCCGTGAACTATTATACTTGTATATTTCTAGGGTGTCTTATATCAAAGATGCGGTGACAGCTACCTGTATGAATATCATAGTGAAATCCTGAACTTTATACTGAAGAGCAAAAATGTCGTCAAACATTGTATAAAGAAAAAGAAAATGCAATTGTTCCAAGTGATGGGTAACTAAAGGAGTTACGTGTATAACGTTAAATTTTACGTGTATGTAAACCAAACCAACTGTTACCTGGTCATGATTCCAGGCGCATGGTGAGATTCTTCTAGCGCTTCCTCTGTAAATTTTTCCATCCTCGCACAGCACGTACTCGTCTAGAAGTTTTTCTTGTTCCATGTAAACCTGGTCATCTATAAATATGTTATCATGTTGAACTCAATTTTATTATTGCTACGTAGTTCACTTGTAGCTCAAAATGTGTACAAAAACTGAGAATCTGAAAACAGAGCTTAGGGTTTTGAATTCGAATATTATTATCAGATGAAAACTGCAAAAATCATTGCGTATACACATATACTGTTACGGTTTATCGTTTTAACTGTTTATTTCAGTCCCATCTAATGTATGCACACAACTGATGAAACATATTAAAATACAACATGTAGACAATGTAATTGGCTATCCCATGTGAAAATTATATAAGACTATAATAATTGTGTATATAACAATAGCATATTACTCTATACTAATTACACATGATGAACGTTAGATTACCATCACTAATTTCAATATAAACAAGAGTTGTCTCATGACAGCACGCTCGACTGTTAGAGGGCTTGTCAGTAAAATGGGTTTTTGTCTGAGAATCGGTATACTGTGCAAGCATTTAGGTGAAGCTTATAAAACAACAAGAGCTCACCCATAAGTTATCAATGTCCCCGAAGTGGTGATGCTTATAGCAAATAATACAGATTTTAGCAATTTAACAGCTTCAAAAAGTTGTTGGCCCTCTATAGGCGATTATTTATATGCCAATAGGACAACTGTTCCCTACAAAATTGTAGCAAATATAAGAAAAACAATATATACTGAAGGAATGTCCTGTGCTTAAAAGACAAAGCATCTTTCTCTAGGACACATTTCTTAATGAACGGAAGTGACTGGCTCCATATGAAAATCTGATATAACAGTGGGTGCTGTTTTATAAATGTCAACAGTCATCCCATAATAAAGCCATGGAGGTTTTTCCCTCACCTTTACACCACGGATTGAATAGCATATAAATTGGGTCACTGTGTTCGTATTGGTATACTTGTTTCTTTTTGTTCCCCTTTTTCACAACATAAACTTTCAGGGACCACTTTCCTACAAAGCATGTTGGTGGAGTCATAATCGTGACGTTTAACGAATTCTCTTCCTTGGATTTTATGAACGCTCCCCACTTTTTTGGAATGTCCTCGTCGGAAAGGATAAATTCCACATGTGTTCCTTTTGACGGTAGTGGACGACTGCCTGTTCGAATATGTTATATATGTTACAGAATAGTCTTTTGATATGCAAAATGCAGCTTATATCATGTGTATTGAAGCTAATCTCACATCATAAATATTTAACTAATATCCAAAATACTAGAATTTAAACTGACCTTTAGCATGTTTGGGGTAAATAATCTACCTTTGCGACACGTGGAAATATATACATACTAATAGTTACAAGGATCACGATCTGCAATGTCGCTTGTTCAGTCAATAATTTTTCAAGGTGAACTTTTTGAATTAGTATGATATTGTCAAAATTGAAAGATGTGCAAATCCATTAAAACCTCAGGCGAATACGGTTTAAACGCTGGAAGGTATGTGCTTACATTGTACATATTTGTATATCTGAAGGTAAACCTACTATACTCAGTACACGCTTTTTATTCTCAACACCTATTAAAAATAAAATGGAAATTCCATGGAAATGCTTTTGAGAAACTCATATAATATCTTCTTAAGTATCAAAATCTTAAATAGAAATAATAAATCATGTTAACCGAAGAGTCATAAAGGGTCAGTAGATTGTTGAATGTCTATGGTGGCGTGTAAAATACCTTGACCGTTGGTTGATAAATCTTACCAAAGCTAAATGCTAAGCGGAGATCGTCTTCCTTAGCATTGTACGCTCTGTTAAAGTTGATTTTCATATCAAATGGTTGACCACGCCTCACAACCAGGTGTTCCTTTTCGCCTTCGGTAATGTCAAACTCGTTGGTACGGTGAGATTTGGTGTTTTTGACAACATCGAGATCGATACTGCGCACTTTCAGTACAGTCTCTACTTGCTCCGGAACTGAAATCGGTAAAGTGTGAAAAATCTTGTACTGAGATGAAGAGAGTATATATTTAAGTGGTATACATTCCTGACGGGGCAAAGTTGTCACCAGAGTACACTTCCGATGAAATTTACATTCCACCGATGTCAAAAGCAAATAATGTCTTGCAACGGTCATGGTTTGGCGATAGTCAAAGTAATAGTTAAAGTTAGTTTGGCGACGGCGACTATTAAAATTGCTCTGTAATTGTAAGGGTATGGCGGTCGGAGGGATAATTGTCATAGTATGCAACTGTTGCAATAGATTGGCGATTGTTGCCAAAGATTGGTAAATGTTACAATGGATTGGCTACTGCTGTCATAGTTTGCTGAATGTCAGAATAGTTAGGCAACTGTTGTCATAATTTGGTGAACATTACAATAGTTTTGCGACTGCTGCCATAATGTGGTTAATGTTATAATTGTTTGACGGCTGTTGCCATAGATTGGAGAATATAACGGTGCATTTTAGTTTTGCGACTGCTGCAGTAGTTTGCTGAATGTTAGAATAGATTTGCGACTGTTAAAATAGTTTTGCAATTTATGCGATAGTTTCGCGTCTGTTTCCTTGTTTGATATAAGAATGCATCTACTTAGATCAACAAATTAGGAGAACTGTCTATTACCCCCAAAAAAAACAAAATCAAACAGGGAAGCCAACAAAAAAAAAAAAACCCCCCCAAAAAAAACCCCACAGCACCCAGAAGTGCACACCAAGGATATATAACTTATTTGCCCAAATGAAATAAAGATAACCATTCGTCGAAAAACTGAAGGCCTATTTCTTTATTTAATTGCAATTTCTTCAGGTTTTTTTCTAAAGAGCTTACTGTTTTCATGGATCTTAACATTCTTATTTGGTTTAAGGGAGACAATTTGTACAAGTAATCTATAAGTATTGAAAGTTCTAGTAGGGACAAAGGTTAATCAGTAGCACATTTGAATGGAGGAAACAAGACCCGGTTACACACGTTTTAAACAAAATAGCCAGGTCATGTCTGTGAGCAGATTTCAAACTCGTGTCACAATATCGATGAAATTATACTAGACCTTTAACAAGTCGGGAGGTTTTTCATTACCGGCTACTATAAATGTTAACCCCCGCCCTAAAAACAAATATTCAAGTCCTAAGATCTCTTTTAATTTATTGATATTGTTAAATAAATATACTGTTAAGATGATGATAAAACCATGTTCTTTGCACCCTTAAACAATGATGACATACTCATTTCATTTTTACATTATGAAAAAGAGTTGCAGGAAAGTGTTTCGTATTCTTGCAATATCATTGAACAAAAGCTACTTGCTCTATATTTCGTGTAAAAGAAGATAGAAAGGTTTTAATAAATAAAGCATTGGAAGACATATTTCTTGATAAAATAAGAGCTACTTGTTATTGCGGTCCTTGGACTTTAAATAGATGTCAGTAATCTAATAAATGATAAAGTGCACCCATAAATGTGTAAGTAACATTCTGTACTCTAACTTGATGGTTTTTCATTCAAACGCGTGTCTTCTCAAGTTCACAAAAAATCAAAGAAATAGTCCCTCTTCTTTTGTACGTCCCAAACACTTGTGTCATTATTTTGTGTGCAGTCGGAGAACCGGAATATAATATCATACATTAGACTAGGTTCTTTAGTACAGTTTTCGCCGATGCATTGGTTTATATAAACAGGTATATTGTTCAAGGCCACTGATGTATGCGTGCAGTAAATTATGAACAAAATACTTATGTAAAAGTTACATCCGTGTCTCTATTGTAAAGAAGCGTTCTTAATGCATAGCCCTTTGAATGCTCCTTTTATTCGGCGATTGTATTGACAAGAGCTGTATGAGGAAAACTGGTTTTCTGTTACAGTCAAACCTGTGCTAACGGCCACCTATCTATAAAGGTCACCCTGTGATAAAGGCCAGACTTTGAAAAACCTGTATTAATTTATTAGAGCAAATACACCTCCGAACAAAAGTAAACTTTGGACAAAGGCCAGTTGTTGTCTTTCCCTTGGGTGGCCTATGTTCATAGGTTTGACTGTACCATTAACATTCAAAACTTTATCCTTTTCAAGGTTTTGTGAAAAAATCCAGTTAGGTATTTAAATGAAACAAGTTGGCTATTTAAAAACATCCAATCGGTTATGTCGCATGGGTAATATGCATGAACATAACAAGAGAGTTTTATAACATCACCTGAGAACAAAAACGTGTTTGGCATTTAAACAATGTTTTAGCTTGAATGCAGATTCATTTCCATTTGATAACAAAAGTTAATGCTGAGAGAATAATTCGTTCTTCTGATGCAATGAAGATTAAAGCTTAATATATTGTAACAGGACCATTGACTTTCAGTCAAACGTACATACAAAAGGACGGACATGTATATAGGTCTACGATGAACAGTGTGGATTATAAAATGTTGCCACTGGTACTGTTTTATATACTCTGTTGACCAACTATCAATTCTACCATAACAAAAAAAGGAAAAACTGAGTACTACAAAACCGTATTGGTATGAATTATTTCTGTAGAACAGAATTTCTAAACTGCACGGTAAATGACGGGTAAAGCTAGATGTAATATATATAGTATGATAAGCGATTGTGATTGACAAACCCACCACTATTATGATGCTAAGTGATGCCCTCAGTGGTAAAACCCAATAAATGGCCTTAAATTTTGTCAAAGTATTGAAATGTAACTTTTGTAAACTAAACGCTAAATCAAAGGTAGAGCACTGGATTCCTAACCCGAAGGTTTGTTCGAAAACTTCATAATTAAAAGCAAACAGTCGTCGTTGAGGTCGTTACAAAATATTCAGAAACAAGTGTTCAGTATACTTAGTTAATATTGAAGCTGTAGTGTGTACCTTGTATGCTGACTGTTCTTGAAGCTGGAGGATTATTTCTTCAGTGTGTAAGTCTGGCTGTATGTGAGTGATGTGGTTGATGATGTTTAGGAATTACTTTATGTATATGTATTTCTTTTGGTAATTTGTACGTTTATCATGCAATCACTTAGCGAAACTTGTCAATGCCTTTGGGTTTTCGCGATATTTGATACATCAAACTAGTTTAACAACGTTGGTTAAATTGGAATCATTCGCTCGTAGTTTTACTTTCTGACAATGACGGAGACGACTTACACTTTCTGTGCTGCTTTACGGGGATCTTACAGTTAGTCGTGTACGATGAGGTATCGTCGTTTCACGCAACGTGATATCGCCGATCGGCGCACGATGACGGACACAGGGCTACCAAAATTAATAACTCACGTTGAGCAACGTCGCATAGCCGCTTCCAAGATGACGTCTATATAGTCTGGAACAAATCCGCCCGAAATTGGCTTATTTCACATTCATGTATACTTTTGAATCGACTTTTTCAAAGAGTTGACATGTTATTCATTTTCAGCACGGAATAATCGCCTGTGTGCGTGCAGTAAGAATCACAGCTATTCGATTAGTCACCGTAAATTACTCTAAAATACATTCAGTTCTTTTATTTATATTAACTAGTTCAACCTAATTTTTTAATTGCAACTACTACGTATTCTATGAGATGTTTGTAACACTACATGCCTTATAACGTAATGATATGTTCATTTAGATTACTTTTACTTTTTATACTGCTTGGGGACTACCAAACCCGGTCGACCATCAAACCGGACACTTGTTAAAACGCGTGAATATTTTGTTAATATTTACAATCATATGGTGTTGATCAAACAGACACTTGATTTCCATCATCAAAGTGCAACAACAACATTTTAATGTAACTATTTGACCAGAACTCTCACCATTTAATTTGTCAGTTAATGAAAGCATGCTTACATTGTCGGGGGAAAAGTGGAAAGTGACAGACTGTACATGCGCAATATTTCTGTGAGGCCCAGCAAAAGAAATCACGAGTTAAACCTTTTATCATGATATTTCATTAATGTGTTGAATGATTGAAACAGTTTACACAATTTAAAAGCTAACATCACAATTAAATAAGTCTATTTAAACTACCTGTCCGGAAACATGGTACAGTTGGTCAATAAAATATAGCAATTTGGTAACCCCACAGCCGGGCCTCAAAAATGTGATTGATTTAGTCTTATGAGTTAACATGTTAGCTTTTCGTTTCGGAGAAGAACCTAACTTTCTACTGGTAAAATATTGATTGCTTGATACAAAAATTGTCAGAGTTATCACAAAATATGTTTGAAAAGTGTCCGGTTGTAGGACACTAGGAGTATAGTATTTATAATTTCGGCCAACCCTTGGATTGCTTCCCGGTTGAACTTTTCAAGACTCCTGATAGGCACAGAATGAAGAGACAGATGCTTATACAAGGAATCCGGGTACCAGACTTCAGCTCTTACGAAAAGACCCCTTGGTTCTTTAACGTGCATGGTGTATAGCACCGATACACGTGAGACTCCCTCAGGGTGTATAACCAGTTCATCTCTAGATGGATGGGAAACATTTGAAAAGCGTTTCTTAAATTTCCAGTGACACGTGAAATTCTGGATTGGTAGTCCAGAGTGTTAACCACTAGACCACCGCGCCATAGTGTGTTATTTAATAACATGCAATAAACAATACACGTTCAAATAAATCATTTTATGAATTCTAGCATTGAACAAATTCATTTTGTCTTACAATCAAATTTTTCAAAACATTAGACAGAAAAAGACACTGCAGTTCCTACAAAATATACAAAACACTTACCATATTCATCATCGTCATCATCTACGTCTTCAACTCCTGTCTTTGGATTATAAGGAATGAAATACCAAAAGTTCGACCTATACCAATCAAAATCCGACCACCTTGCATCACGACGCCGACGCCGATGCGCCCGTCTTCCAAATCCAAAGGTACGAAACATCTGCAATATAAAAAATTAGGCTTAAACATTCTGTGATTTCTAAGTACTTTTTGGACAAGTAGTCATGTAGAGTTTTTAGAAACACATTTATGCAATGAACCTTAATTTGAGATACTTACATAATGTAGTTAAAACCACCTTAAAAAAGATCGTCGGCGCAAGTTTTAGTGAACTCGATTGTTAGCTAGATTTTTATATTAAAAAATAATTTTATTCAGTCAGAAGGCGCCAAATGTCACATTGTGAGAAAAAAAAAGATCCTTGACCTGGATTCGAACCCATGTACCTTCGGTTGCTAAGTTGTCACCCGACTGAGGTACTACAAATATTGGCCGTTATCCACTGGCCGAGAAAGAATTAAGACTCTTCACTTTTAATTAACAACTATTTGGCTGTAGCAACATATAAATAAATGTTGATAGATATGAATTATTTACGTACTTAAATTATTAACCGATTCAGGAAAAACTGAAAAGGCAAGACTATTTTATTGCATATTCTCATTGGTATTATCAAATTAGAAGGTGCATTACAGCGTACATTTCTCATTTCAAAATATGGTATGCATTCTACTTGTCATTTCATTGGCGGTTGAGAGGTTCGAAACATCCGGTGGAAAGCGAGCTTCATACGGCTGCGCCGAAAAAGTCATTCAGTGAATGAAACTATCTGTAGATGTCCATGCGGACCTGAATTACGCTATTGTACAAAGTTCGACAAAGTTCTGTTGAGAAGTGTAAGGTCATACTGACCTTAAACGCACAAGTAACCAGGCGAATATAGTCATGCCTGCAACATTTCTGTATCGTTCTTAATTTCAATTCTGCAGACTTCGTGCAGGTGAAATATATTTGATTACTATTCGTGATTAGCGGACAAGTGCCTGGTTAAATGTAGCTCAGTCGGGAGAGCTTTCAGAATAACAACTCTGCATCCGAAGGTACATGGGTTCGTATTCCTGCCAAGGTTCCTTTTTTTCCCACAATGTGGCAAGCTGACTAGACATAATATAGATTAAAACATACACAAAAATACGAAAATAGAAAAAAGTAATAAATACAATAATAATGATGAAAATAAATAAATAAATAAATACATGTTATAATAATAATAATATAAGAATGAATTAATACAAATAATGGTTATAAAAATAGTAATGATTACAAAGCGTATTATGACAATAATAATGATGAGGATGATAATAATGATAATTTCAGTTCAGAAACAAGAAGAGAAAAAGCAAGCATAATCTATTAACTTGTTATTTCCACTTTATTCTTGATGCAGCTCGCATATTTGAAATGCATTTACTGTGATGTTACCGTTCAAAGTGACCATCATAATTTTAGATAAAACATTAATCAGTGATTTATACTCCTAGAATCATAACATTGCCATTGTTAGAACCCAAAAAATAATGATTAGTATAACAGTTTCATCCACGTTGAATATAGGGGAAATCTGTAAAAATATTTTTTGACGATCCTAGTCAAAAATAAACCATAACTGCCCTTTAAAATGATGGTCAGCGCAATGTTTAGTATATGAAAGCGATTGGTTGCTAGATTTTATAATAAAAAGAATTCGCTTAAGGTCACAACGTAAGAGAAAAAAAGTGGCCCTTTTGCTTACAGATATCTTAGACCAAATGCTCTCCCGACTAAACCAACATACCACTTGCCTATTCTGCATTAAATAGTCATTTAATATGTATTGTTTCTGTCCTACCACTGAATTTAGACAGCGACGTAAACATTTATTGACAAATCTTTTATAATTCGATACATCTAATTCAGCAATACTGCCAATCAAATCAGAAGTGCCGTGGTGAAGGTTCACATGCACATCCTTGTTTCTGCACGAAGGGTGCAGATTCGAATCCCGTCACACGTATTTAAATGTATTCTCTACGAACGCATTGCTGTTAAACCTGTTTGTCAGGTTTCAAATAAGACTCAATACCTCGTATGAAAATTCATGAACGAAAACTTCTGCTTTGCACACTTAATTTCCAATTAAATAAAAGTAGAATGTGTTAAAGTGAAAAAAATGTAATGAGAACTAATATCGTTCAAATTTTAAGTAAAGCATATTTTAAAATTAAATTCCAAACATATTGTAACTGTTGTAACTATCAGGTTTCAAACCTTAAATTATTTAGTATTTATTTTCTTTTGAATATACAATTGTAAACGAAAAGTGAGGTCACGGTAAAAATTCTGAGGTAAATGTGACCGAGTACTCGAATTATTCATGTTTCGTTGTATTAATACTCTACACATGTTATGAACATTAGTTTCGCAGTAGCAACATATTATGTTGATTGATATAAATAATTTACGTACTAAAATTATAAACCCATTGAAGACCGAATGAAAACGCAAGACTATTTAATTGAATACTCTCATTCGGTATAATCAAATTAGAAGGTGCCTTACAACGTAGATTTCTCATTTCAAAGAATGGTATACATTCTACAAGTCATTTAATTGGCAGTTGTAAAGTTCCAAATTTCCGATTAAAAGCGAGCTTAAAACGGCTGCACCGATACATCCACCCTTTCATACGGAAGCTTTTTATGCATTATGTATTATCTATTTTGCATTTAATTTACCGCGTACGTATTTTCTATTATGTGTTAGGTATTATTATCTACGTCAAGATGTTTCATATTACATCGTAGTCGTAGAAGTGAAATGAAAACAACTTATTCGATAACAAAAATGGGAAAAGTGAAGAAGAAATTACATATTTATATGTGATAAGTACATAATTACATTATGAGCTACGACTTGTATGTTACTACATGTGAGTCGCACTTCTGACTAACGAGTTTCACTAAGCACTTGCGACTTCTTCGTTACGACTTTTTTATTTATGGCTAAGCATATTAAGCAAGACCTGCTTTCAACTTCATGCCAGTAAGATCCATATTAACTAGGTCAAAGGTCAAGGTCATTGTTAGCTTTAATAGAATACCTATTACGAGTAACATGAACAACAAATCCAACCTAAGCACCCTGGGACCAACAGTTTGGGTTACAAGTAACATATATTCTATTAAAGCTTACAACGACCTATACCTTTGACCTAGTTAACGGGTATCCTCTCTATCAGCCAAGTAAATATGACATGATGTTTAAAGTAGATCTTGCTTTAGCCATAAAAAGTCGTAACACAGAAGACACAAGTGTTACCAAACGCTAGCACTTATGTCGTAGCTCATATGTCAGAAGTGCGAAGTCACAAGAAGTAACACACAAGTCATAACTCAAAATGAACTTCTGTACTTATTTGTAATTTCTTCTTCACTTTTCACATGTCATCTGTATTCCGTCCACCGTTTTGTTTCCGAATATGGTCATTTCCCGCTTCAGTTCTACGACTACGAGGTCATATGTTAAATCAAAGACGTAGTTAATAATACATAACACGTAAGAGGTAATGTATAATATAAAATGCATACGATTTAGACAAAATGTCCTTAATAGGCTTTCGTACTTTCGGTCATGTATATATCTTAATATGCATTTGTCAATAACAGAAATATCCTGGTAAGGCTTATTATTACTATGTTTTTAAAGCATCTACTGTGTTTTGAGCATCATTCTTAACTATAAACCAATGTGAACATTTTGAAGTATAATATAACTTTAAAAGTACTGTAACAGGATGCGAGATATTATTGACATTAACATCTGAAGATTTAGATTTAGGCCTTCTTGAAACAAGTGATTTAATAAACATCTAATAAATTCTGTTGAAACGCACTCAAGCTTGTACTTTTATCCAAAATGGTTATAAATCTTTTTTTAAATGCACAGAAAGGAGTGTATTGTGCTATTTATATCCGGTCAATGTTGAACATTGTTTGCATCCGGCTTATGGTTTGGTTGTTCAAAGAAAGCACAGAAATATCATACTTAAAGTGCATATGGTGTACCAATACACCCAGGGATTGTCATTAAAAAGTCATTAAATTTTAATATCCAAAGCTTTCATGTTGAATACGATGGTGCAAAGATCTTGTACTGAAAACCGCAAATTTTATGACATCTGAAAAAGGATATTGCAGATCAGCAAAAAAGGAATGAAAAGTTCTTATTCAAATACAAAGTACAAATATTTAAATAGCGTGAACAAACTGTGGAAAAAATCTCTCTGTGCTTAAACATAAAATTTAAAATTTGATACCTTACTTTGATTTCTCGTTTTGATAAAGTGTAAACATGAGTGGTCCTTGTGTGCTTTAAGTCATAATAAACCTTTTCAGCCAAATGGTTAATTAGCGAATTCTGCTAAAGTAAAATAAACCGTTAAACTATTTATTTTACTGAAGCATTGAAGTCATTTTGCTCCGACATGTTTGAAATATAAGACTTAGTTGTAAGATTAGATATTGCAGTGCGTGAAATGTTATACAGAAACTGTTCAAGGTACATTGTTAACATGTCGGCGCATATGCATCAGATAGAATTACTGTTGATCTTGGGCAAATAGGGATCATCTTTCCAAAAATCTTTTATGTCTTAATGCAAAATTGATGGATGCCAATTGGTTCTGCAGTATTCAGACAACATAGGAAAAATATGTATACTACAGCTAATGAGATTTGAACGTGACAGACTAATTTTAATCTCCACCTCCACTTCAGCTCTTCCGTAAGCATGCTCAGTAGCTTCATCGCAATAAAGGAATCGGCTAATCGAACGAGATTTGAAGCTGCAGCGACGGAGGTGTATCACCATGACAACCATCCGTTATAACGTCTAAGTCCTAGCCTCCAACAAGCTAAAGTTTCTTCTTTGATAATGCTACACAACTTCCGTATGAATATTGAGTCGTTTATAACTGCGCATCAAGACGACAAAGAGTTGTTTATCAAATGGTACCAACGCTGTAAAGAATGTTGTTTCGAGTCTAACATGACAAAAATATATATATTTCAAAAAGTGAATAAATGCAAAGAGTTATTTTCTACGCGGATATTTATTTAACGCTATGCATAGTATTATCCACATTTTTATACGTTCTACATATTGACGTAAATAGACTGTGAAATCTTACTTTATTGTAAAAACTTACTATTTATTTCAGTATAATCTGTCAATAGCGATTCTACATCTATCTATAAAATGTGAGATCGTCAGTGTAAGGATTAGTAATTACTGCCAAAGCTCAGTCCGTTTGATGAAAGCCTGTGCTACTTAGCTCTAGTTATTGTTTATGTATTACACCTGTAAAGAATCGCTCCGTTAGAAAATATATAATATTAATTATAGTGGTAATACATGATCTATACGTTATAGTCAGTAAAGTGAATACCGGTGAAAAAAAAGCTATAGTTACGCGAATATTTTCAAACGCTCTAGTAATAAAACGTCAGATTTGCGTCCCACTCAACCAGTACACTTTGATTAAATTTCAAAGATGCACCGGTCATCAATTAAACACATCTGCTTCAACGGACAATGCATACCTGCAGACGCATTTTTCACATTTTTGGGGATAAATTTGATATTTTAGTGATAAATTTGATATTTTAGTCATATATTTATTTGTGTGTTTTCTCCTTAGACAGTAATGTTACTGGTAAAGTTAATTCGTTTTAATTTACATATAGCATGAATTCATTTTTGTTATGTAGTATTATATGGTTAGAAAATTTAACAAATACCGCTTACCTTAGTTTTCAGGTATTGCCAGTTGCTGTCTCTCCCGGACCTTGTTGCACACTCCTTAACACAGGTGTAATTGACAGCTAAAAGTTATAAATAATTTTTCAAAATTTTCACCTAGTTTAAGAGTAAGGTCATATATCATATTACAACATGCATAATAAGAAAATTACACGCGATACAGTCATTTCGATCTTATAATACCGCCGCAATAAATCATTGATCACTAACCTTGCAGTACAAAAGAAGTCTAGCCAGTTTTGAATTTGGATATGTTGACAGTACTTGAAATAGTTGCATGACTGCAATTTTTTAACAATGAAATTTTATCTCATGCCCGTACTTGAACTATTTTGCTTACAAAAATCAAAACAAATGTGCACTTGATCTGGACTGACAAAAATCTTATTTGACACGTAGATTACTATCTGAAAATAGTGTTTTACAAATATAAGATTTATTAGCTTATTGGCAAAATTGTCTTTCTTGAAACAAAACAACGTAACAAATTCATTATTTGACATTATTTATTACATTATAAGAGTAATCTGCATTCGTTCCATCAAAATTTAATACTTTTTTATCAAAACAGATTGATATCTTCGAACTTTTGAAACTCTATTGCACATCACATTCTATAGAGTTTAAATTTATGCGTTGCTCCAAAACGATATATTTCAGCTTTATGTGTTGCTCTCATACGATAGATTTAAGCTGTACATTGCATGTGTTGCTCTCAAACGATATATTGGAGCATTATGCGTTACTCTCAAACGATATATCTAGCTTTATGCGTTGCTCTTAAACGATATATTTCAGCGTTATGTGCTGCTTTCAAAAGATAGATTAAAACTTTATGTGTTGTTCTTAAACGGTATGTTTTGGCTAAACGTGTTGTTCTTAAACGATATATTTAAGCGTAATGTGTTGCTCTCAAACGATATATTTAGCTTCATGTGTTGCTCTCAAACGATATATTTTAGCTTTATGTGTTGCTCTCAAACGATAGATTATAGCTTTATGAGTTGCTTTCAAACGATAGAATTTAGCTTTATGTGTTGCTCTCAAACGGTAGATTTTGGTTTTTTCTGTTGCTCTCAAATGGTAGATTTCAGCTTTTTAGATTTTTATGTGATTCTCTCAAATATATATTTTGGTTTTATGTGTTATTTTCAAACGATATATTTTAGCTTAATGCATTGCACTTAAACAGCAGATGTTTGCTTAATTTGTTGTTCTCAAACAATAGATTCTAGCTTTTATGTGTTGCTCTCAAACAATATATTTTAGCTTTATGTTTTGTTCTCCAACGATATATTTTAGCTTTATGTGTTGCTTTCAAACGATAGATTTAAGCATTATGTGTTGCTCTCAAAAGATATATATTAACTTCATGTGTTGCTCATAAACGATATATTTCAGGTTTATGTGATATATTTCAGCTATATGTGTTGCTCTCAAACGATATAATTTAGCTTTATGTGTTGCTCTCAAACGATGTTATTCAGCTGTATGTGCTGCTCTCAAATAATATATTTCAGCTTTATGTTTTGTTCTCAAATGATATATTTTAGCTTGATGTGTTGTTCTCAATTGATATATTTTAGATTTATGTGATTTTCTCAAACGATATATTTTAACGTCATGTGTTGCTTTCAAACAGTATATTTTAGCTTTATGTGTTGCTTTAAAATTATAGATTTTAGCTTTATGTGTTGCTCTCAAACGATATATTTTAGCTTTTTGCGTTGCTTTCAAACGATTATTATGTGTTGCTCTCAAAATATATGTTTTAGTTTTATGTCATGTTCTCAAACGATATATTTTAGCTTTATGAGTTGCTCTCAAACGAAAGATTTTAGCAATATGTGTTGTTCTTAAACGATATAATTAAGATTTATATGTTGCTCTCAAACGATATATTTTAGCTTTATGTGTTGCTCTCAAACGATATTTCCCCAATAAAAGTGACTTCAGGCTTTTATTTTATAAGTATCTTTAAGATATACATTATGCCAAGCAATGCATCTATACAGTATGTGAGCATGTTCAAGAAAGTATCAAAGGCATTTTTTGAAATCAATAGAGTTTAAGCGCATATATGTACTGGTCCTGTCAAGTCCAAGACTTTAGAGACTATAGGTGTGTGCTCGGTTCCGCCCTTCGTCCATATAGTGCCAATTTCTTCCACCTAATGTTTAGGGTTAGGATAAAGGAAGGGTACATTACTTAGCTTTAGAGCTAAGTGGTTACCTGAAGTCAAAAAAATACCACCTAAGGATAGAAATGTTTGGATGTCCGTCCGCCCGTCTGTCAATCCGTCCATAGCTAGTAGACATTAGTGGGTTAGGGCTTCCGTTAAACTTGGCATTATGATGTTGCTTGAGTTAAGTCATTAGGGGGTTCAAAATAGTATTGTGGGGAAAATATTGTATTGTGTGGTTAAAATAGAAAGATCAAAGGAAAAATAGGCTCGTGAGTATTCCATCCGCACATTGTTTCTGGGCTGTTACTTTTGTATGCATGGAACGTTTTTCAAATAACTTCACAAACATGTTGGTTCTATCTCAAATGTGTTTTGTGCACCAGAGTTAAAGTATACACTATATGGGCTCAAAGCATGTGATAAAGGGTAATGCACAAGTATTTCTTGTGTCAAGGTTGTAACTCTTACATGCGTCATGCATGTAAGAGTTACAACCTGGACACAAGAAATACTTAGATCTTGAAATAAGTTGACACAGTTGTTGTCGCCCATACCTAGTCTGCTCAAGGTCAATGGCACACTTCACGTCGTGTTTTTATATCTCACAAACCTTTTGAATGGCTATGTTGAAGCCATTTGGAAATGCTATACTCAAGGCCAACGATACAGTCAATGGTCTGATGCCCTTACTCTTTAAAATATTATCATCAAACTTGAGTCAAATGTTTATTCAATCGTGTTTACAAATCCGAAAAAAGGTCACGTGATTATGTATTTCTAACCCCTTAAAGATTTTTTTTTATAAAACTTTGATTAAATGTACAGTACATCTAACTACGACGACAAAGTTCAAGGTCACTCTTCTGTGCTTTTTAATGCATAGCGATACTCCATTTGTGTCAGTCCATTATATTATATGATTAGCTGCTACAAGGTTTGATTTTTACAAGATTATTATCATATTATGATTTTTGATGCATTATTACGGAAAGTCCTCTTTTAAGATATCTTTTCTGATTCGTATATGTACGACTTATGTAAAAGGTTCATAGTACTATCTCTTCTCGCACGCTTTACGATTATGATTTATTGTTAAACGATTGTATCTAAATGTAAATGTAAAACAAACTATTGAACATTTTGTATTTATTTGTTTAATTTATACCCTCAGGAAAACATCTTTCCGGTCAAATAAACAACTAAAGCAAGTAATATTATTACATGTATTACATGTAACTATGATTGATTGGTTATGTTTAAATTTTGATAGTCTCTTACACCGTATAAAGATATCGAAACATTATACGGGAAAAGTCCTGGCAGATAGGTTCCAGGACTTTCAAGTATATTTACGGGCTGACCGTAACATTTTGTATGTAAAATACGGATCAGTCAGTAAAACTACAAGACAATACCCATAATTGCACGGACGTGTGAAGGAAACTAGCTGCCAAGACTTTTTATATAAACTATAGTATGTCTAGTTACAATATGTAATGCCTTATACCTTGCTTTTATCATATGGTATTCAAGAGTAGTTTGGTACACGATAACCTGATTCGTTGCAACATGCTGGCGAACATGAAAAAAAGTGATCAGTTAGTACTTTGGATTTGTAATTTTTCTGGACAAAAGCCAGGAGGAAGTTTGAGCTGTTTGATTCACTGAGTAAAACAAGAGAACTATGATATTTTTATACATTATTTGAGAGATTGGCTTTATTTAAAGGAGCCAAGTGTTTTTTCTTGCGTTTTATCACTGGTTCCAGTGAAGATGTTGGTTGATTGTGTGGGGCTTAACGCCGATTAGCATTATTTCATCTTACCAACGCACACGGTTCATGGACAGGCTACATGTGTAAGCCGACCTAAACGGTTTACGGCTATTATGTGAGTAACTTACAGCTGCTCTAAGGTAGAGAATAAATTGGCATTAGCAAGGCGTTCATAGCCAATTGCAACAGAAGAAATTAACCCCACCCGAGGATCGAACTCACGACATGGACCCTGTGACCTTGAGTTCTGACACAGTGACCCCTTATTTATAACCCATTCGAGCCTTTTCACGTGCATTTAAGTTTGAAGGTTCTAGGTCAAAGTATTCGGAGGTTATTGAGAAGAAATCAAAAAGTCGACCCATGTGACCTTGACCCTGGAGAAATATAGGAGATATTCATCTGTCAAGACAAATGTACCAAGGAAGTCTGAAGATGTCTGGGAGACATAATCATAAGGTTACAATGCACATAGTGTGTTTTCAATTTTTAAACCTTGGATAGATCTTAAAGTTTTGATAAACAGTGTTTTTAAATCCATATTCAATTTCACTGACTAGACTATGTCCCCATTTACTATCTAATACTCATCTCAATGTGGTAGCATAGATCACGATAGTTTCTGTGACAAGACAATACCAGTAAAACTTTAAAATGTGTATATATAATCTACAAAAGTATGACATCTGTTGCCTCGTACTTAGTCATAAAGTATACAATGACCAAATAGTGTGTTTTCAGGATTTTTGATCTTTTGGGGCCATTTTTACACTTAAATATTCATCTGTTCTCAAACTAATTTTACATGTAGATGACTAACTGCGACTCAGATTTATAAGATCATTAATACTTGTATGAATGATAGTTGCTTTTAAAACTTTAAAACACAATAAGTTCAAAGTACAAATGCACACTGAAAAGGATTTACAGTTATGGAACTTAACCAGAAACCTAGTTTATTACCCTCAAAGGCTTGTCGAGTTGTCGAGTCATTGTCGTTTACTTTCTTTAATAAACGTACATTTGCAATCTATAGTTTATGTGAAGTGCTGAAGATGAATGTTGAAAATATGGCATTATATTTACAGCATTTAAGGCGCAATGACATTAAATTTATTCGCCTATGTAAAACTACTGGGACTCCCAAACGCATACTCAGACTCTTTATCAACGTAAACATAAGTCTTGCAAACATAAAACTATGACAACTTGTTTTACATTGTCACTTTATACACATGAATGCCGTTAGAACCGGTAAGATGTTCCCCGAAGTATATATATGATAACGTATTAGAAAATAATCTTACATGGACTAGATTTACACTGACCCAAACAAACAAGCAAATTCAGTGAAATTATATCCTCCGCCAAAAGCTATACACTGAAAAGACCAATTGGAATGAAAAAGAAAGCATTTTTTTAAATTTCACAACCCTACTGGGGCCTCATCTCCGAGGTGATACTTATATAAATTACATTAATAAAGAACTTAATTGTTTAAGTGAATTTAAATCGATGCTACTAGTTTCAGGCAACGATAAGTTTATAAATGGAATACACTCAGTTCCAAAAGAAAGTGTGCACTTTGTTTTTCTGTGATTTTTCATCGACTACTTTTCTGAAAGCATATAATTTTATATTTGGTACCAAAATTGAGATCTGCTTACGTACAATATAGCGAACATTTTAGATTTTTCAATCGATCGATGACAAATACACATGACATATTGTGTGCGAAAATCTAATCCAATACGTCTGCTTAATATTGAAATATTTAAATTTAAGAAGTGCACACTTTCTTTTGGAACTGAGTATATGTGTGAAAAGCAGAATGACACCATTTTTATAAAAATCCACTTGCTAAATGTTTGCGCGCCGTAAGAGCTAATGCGTAAAAAAAGACGTAACAGATAATATAACAAACATACATTGTAAGTGGTAATGCAAAATACATTATATGTAATGTATAAAACAATCAGACAAAATGTCCCTAATAGGCTTCCAATACACATGTATATTTTATAATTATTCAGTAATAACTGTATTAATAACAACGTAGATTAGTAAAACAATACTTATAAATAATAATTTATAGGTAACCAGTTATTATACATTTTTACTGCAAAATACCAGAGTACCTGATATCAAAAATAATTCGTTCTGACGTCACTAAGTCGTCTTACTTCAGATGCTGTAATATAAGATTTTCCAGCATTGGTAAAAACTGCAGATATCACGATCTGGTATGTAAGAAAATCCTATCACTGATAAAGGAAGCGTTATCAATGAGGTGTAGCATATAAGTGACATCTTGGTGCAAAGGGAAACAATCGATTTTCCCCTAGGCCAGATTAACACGGCACAATAATCTGTTTACTACATTATACTAGTTTTCTTTTACATTTACTAGCAATTTATATGAATACTAAATTCATCCGCGATAATATCAAATATTTACGTTTGATCTTTTACAAGGCATTATTGTTTTTGATTCTATTATAATTGTGTTTATTTTGCTGTGCGTTGTATCTTATTAGAAAATTAATAAAATGAGAAACGAAGTGCTAATTACTGCAACAGCTTTCATGTCAGTATTGTGCATGGAAAACCAGTTGATTATCATCTGCTTAAAGCGATGTATCGTTTCAGTATCGTTATAGTTTTATCAGTCATAAATGTAGATTATCACACTTTTGTAGTTGTCCTACATGCACATGATAATGACAAGAGTATGTTATTAGTGATAACAGCAACGTAGTGTTATGTGATTAAAAAATCCTGAGTGGTCATTATACGGCCAGTTGATAGGTATAAGGTGTTTTTCACGAGCACATAAAGCATCATGATTCGTGCTGTGTTTGTTATGTTGGGCGGAATACTGGTTCATTTATGCCTCGGAAGTTTTTATGTGTTCGGTACGTATGACTGATAGATTATGTGTAATTTCTCTCCTAAAATCTCAAGGTTTTCATATGAATCTGTGTAAATGTGTCGTAGATACTTGCGTTCCTAACAGAAGATTTTATTGTGTTTGATATTTATATGTACCCGGTAAGTGTATTTCAACGGAGTGTTATTTGGGATCGATCCGCATACGCGTATATCAATATTTATATCGCTGCGGCGCGTATGTCAGTATTAGATTCGCTGCGGCGCGTATGTCAGTATTTGTATTGCTAGGTGTTGTATGTGCTCGGTGCGTATGTGTGCATTTATGTCGCCGAATATTCTATGTATTTGGTACTATCTGTGAATTTGTAATATTTAATGTGTAGCAGATATTTATGTGCTCAATACGGATGTAAGCCTTGTTCCATGTATTCAGCGCGTATATGTGTATTTGTGTCGCCGATTTTTATTTGTACTTGGTGCGTATCTGCATGATTTTGTGATATTGAATGTTTATATTCAATAACGTACGTAGGCACTGCCAAAGCGCAGTGATAGCGGGATTGTTTCAGGATCGGAGGGAGAGTCCCGTTTCAATGTCCACCATTACAATATAGTACGTACGATTGAAACAAGCGTTTAACCTTAAAAAACGAAATAACGACTGGCCAACGTGCAGCATAAAAACTGACCTACGTACAGCAACATAACTGCCCAACATGCAGTATCATAACCGGCCAACGTAAAGCATTATATCTTGCCAACGTACAGCATTATAACTGGCCAACGTACATATATATTACTGGCCAACATGCAGTATTATAACTAGCCAACGTACAGCATTATAACTGCCAACGTGCAGCCCATAACTGCCCAATATGCAGCATCATTACCAGCCAACGTACAGCATTATAACCGACAAATGTACAACATTGTAACTTGCCAACGTGCTGCATCATAACCGGTCAACGTACAGCATTATTACTGACCAACGTACAGCATTATGACTGGGCAACTTACAGCAACATAACTGGCCAACGTACAGCAACACAACTGGCCAACGTGCAGAATGTTTACTGGCCAACGTACAACATTATAACTGGCAAACGTAAAGAAACATAAATGGCCAACATGCAGTATAATTACCAGCAAACGTACAGCATTATACCTGGCCAATGTACAGCGTTATAACTGGCCAACGAACAGTATCATAACTAGCCAACGTACAGCATTATAACTGCCGACGTGCAGCATTATAACTGCCCAATATGCAGTATCATTACCAGCCAAAGTACAGCATTATAACCGACAAACGTACAGCATTGTAACTGGCCAACATGCAGCGTCATAACCGGCCTACGTTCAGCATTATTACTGTACAACGTACAACATTATGACTGACCAACGTA
The DNA here is from genome assembly GCA_022818135.1 of Saxidomus purpurata. Lineage (NCBI taxonomy): Eukaryota > Metazoa > Mollusca > Bivalvia > Venerida > Veneridae > Saxidomus > Saxidomus purpurata. The sequence continues at coordinate 35,105,262 of JAFMSR010000015.1, forward strand.
CATCAACATAACTGGCCAACGTGCAGACTATTTACTGGCCAACGTACAACATTATAACTGGCAAACGTAAAGAAACGTAACTGGCCAACATGCAGTATCATAACCAGCCAACGTACAGCATTATACCTGGCCAACGTACAGCATCATAACTGGCCAATATACAGCAACAATATTGTACTAGCCAACGTACAACATCACAACTGGCTAATGTACAGCAACATATTTGGCCAACATGCAGTATCACAACCAGCCAACGTTCAGCATTAGAACTAGCTAACGTACAGCAACATAACTGGCCAACGTAATGCATCATAACTTGCCTCCATGCAGTATCATAACCGATCAACGTACAGCATTATTACTGACCAAAGTGCAGCATCATATATGGCCAACGTACAGCAATATTACTGGCCAACATACAATATCATAACTAGCCAACGTACAGCATTACATTTTGTACAACTGCCGATGTGCAGCATTATAACTGCCAAATATGCATCATCATTACCAGCCAACGTGCAGCATCATAACCGGCCAACATACAGAATAATTACTGGCCAACGTACAACATTATGACTGGACAACGTACAGCATTATAACTGGCCAACGTACAGCAACATAACTGGCCAATGTGCAGAATTTGTACTGGCCAATGTACAACATTATAACTGGCAAACGTAAAGAAATATAAGTGGCCAACATGCAATATCATAACCAGCCAACGTACAGCATTATACCTGGCCAACGTACAACATCATTACTGGCCAATGTACAGCAACATAACTGGCCAACGTACACCATTATATCTGGTCAACATACTGCATCATAACTTGCCACCATGTAGTATCATAACCGGCCAACGTACAGCATTATAACTGACCAAGGTACACCAACATAATTGGCTAACATGCAGTATCATAGCCGGCCAATGTACATCATTATAACTTGCCAACGTACATCAACATAACTGGCCAACGTACACCATTATGTCTGGTCAACCTACTGCATCATAACTTGTCACCATGCCGTATCATAACCGGCCAACGTACAGCATTATAACTGGCCATAATGCAGTATCATGATTGACCAACATGCAGTTTCGAAGAATACTGCACAAACTCTAATGCAAAGACGATAGTTAAGAAATGATTTGTAGCTTGGAGTGCTTATTCGAAATTAAAGCATTCCCCGGAGGTGATGTGCCTGGTGGAATAATTCACGAGGGCAAATATTTCAATTTAGATAAAGTACTCCAAACCATAGATTATTTCGAATCTTCTAAGCCGAATTTATTAAAACTACTGTAAATACAACTGACCTTTTTAAGTTCGGCGGAAATGTGAAAAATGTCATAAATAGTGACAGTTGAGATTCACTCCCCTATTCGGGCAACCGTTCAAGATATCATACACAGCTATATTATACAAACTTATTTTAGTTTAGTCATCTAATACATAGAATACTATGACAGTATGCAGAAGACGTTCGATTTTAGAACCTAACAAAGCAGACACTTGATTTAAATACGCATCGCTAAATTGAACTGTATTACGTTTTAACGTTGAGTAATGACGTCAGTATGAAATTCACGATTTATATACTCAGGCAACCTAACACTTTTATGTTAGATCTTACCTGCAACTAAAATCCGCGCAGCAGAGGACACATGTGTCTCTCGTTTTGGCATTTTCTCTCTCGTTTTTTCTCGATTTTGGCTGAAATTCTCTCGTTCTGTTTTTAATGAAATAAATAAAGTTCGTGTTTAATACACAGGTAATCTTTCACCCTACGTCATATCTTATCTGCGTAACCGTACAGATGAACACACCTTACGTAATGTGGATAACCTCTGGATCATGAACGCCGCCAGTGTTGTAGCGCCATTTGGAATGGTGTTCGGAGGGGTATTAGACAGACATTTTGGAGTAAGAGTCGCAACCGCCATTGGATGTCTTTTCTTTTGGTTAGAATTATTCGCTATCATTTCTACTATTTATTACGTAACTATAAACTCGATTTAGACAAAGTACTATACATTCTTAATATAGTCAATCATAGTATGTCCATTCACTGTCAAAACAGTATGTTTACCTGACGTTTTGTGTTAGTTTAAACAGTATTTATTTTCAAGTAATCATGTACAGTACACTACATAGTATGCAAGTAATAAGACAATGGCAGGCGTACACACAGAAAAGGATTTGAAAACAAGTCTTTTAAAAGACATATAAGTTCATCTCCCCATGGCATTGAATAAAGTGGCTGGTTCGTACAAGAAACGTATAATGCGCTAAGCTTGAACATAAGTTGTAGAAAGAGAATGTAAGTAACATTACAACTATGCTGCACTAAAGATCTCAAGTTCATATCATTATAACGGCAATAGGTTAAGTGTTCTGAGGTTAAGGTTCCTTTTTTGTGTTAAAACGGTAAGCCGAAAACTCAAGTAAATTTATATAGACAACGTATTTTGTTGCAAGAGTAGGTAAACTTTGTTAATTGGGTAGTATATGTCTTGTTTTCTTGAACTTAATGTGGTATTATATTTCCAGCTCTGGATGGGCCCTGACATATTTTGCTGTGAAGAAATCTCTGTTATTTGTTTCATTATCCTACGGCGCTTTAACACAGTTTGGTCTTACGACAGCATATGGACCGCCTGTACAGAATGCTTCTAAGGTAGTTTCAGGTTGTATTAGATCATCTTTTCAATCAGTTAGACAAGGATAATAGTTAATTCAAGCTTCATTTGCTTAACAATTAAATATGTCAATATTTGATACATGTAAATGAAAAAGTAATTAATGGATTTTTGAAAGTATATCTTTACACTGTATTGGCTTAGTTTATACTGTAAAAAGCACTTTTGCTGTTCAAGACGCCTGACACCCTGTTTCCTGTCTAATCATTTGGAGAGTAACTGTAAAAGCTCTACATACACTTTTGCTTGTCACGTGTAAAAGGCCTTGCATGCAAACCTAGCGTTTAACTGTAAGTGGAAATATTCTGAAATTAAATTAGAGGAAATGTGTTCACCATCCATTGTCATAAAACCAAACCTCATAGCTGCAGTTACATTACTTTCGTTCAGCCATCTTGTTTATACTTGGTGTACAGATTGTCAAATAGATCACATTCATATGATTAGTGGTTTCCAAAACGACCTGCTTTAGCTGTCGGTGCAATCACGTTTGGAGTAGGGGGCGGAGCTATGATTTTCAACCAAGTGGTCACAGCATATTTGAATCCTGAAAATTTGACACCTGATGTTAAGACATCAGATGGACAAAGGTATGTGCAAGTCTTTCTCAGCCAACTGTCTCAAATACTTGCATGCTAGTGCACCTAAGTAGTCAGGGGTTGGTTGTAAAAGAAGACACTTACATGTAATAAATCGGACAGTTTTATATCTAAAGAAAGTAGTTGTGACAGTAAATAGTTTCATAGTAAACGCATCGATTTAAGGTTCATGTAAAGCGTTTGAAATAGTCCCCAACATTAATTGAGTTCATCAAATTTGTATACTTTACTTGCCATATATTTCATTCACTAAAATGTTCGGAAATATCAGTAGAAGCTCACTGTAGTGACTGTTTGGTTACGAAATGTTGTTGTTCCTTCATACATCATATACTTTGAGTACCTTGTGTCATTTATGAAGAAAACACCAAACTGTGTTTATATATTTTAAATATCATTTCTCGAAAATGATTATTATCATGTGAGCAATATACTAATATAGGTACTCTCAGTAATGAAAAACAATAATAGTTAAATGCAAAATGCCAGCAATTCATTTGTCTTTGACAGTTCTAGTTAAATGCAAAATGCCAGCAATTCATTTGTCTTTGACAGTTCTACTTTCATTTTCATGTTGAGTTTTTCAATATATTTTAAAACATTCATTGATTGTTTAAATTTCACTTCTCCAAAAACCTAGATAATCATGTTGTACACATAAGAATCATAATTTTTGAGAACAATTATTTTACATAAAGGAGTTTCATGCTTTATACATATCAGATCCTCAGTACAAAGTAAGTGATGAACTGGAAGCAAAGAAAACATTTATTAACCAAATATTCACTGTAGAAAACTTCAACTACCTTTTCTGAACAATTTAGTATATGAAAAAAGTTTTTTTTGTTTAAAAAGTATAAATAATTGAAGGACAAAATTCTTGTTGGGGAACATTTCATACACTTTACGTGGACCTTTAATTTGCTTTGACCATAATTTTAATGTTTTCGTTATTGCATAAACACATGTTATCACTTCCGGACGAACAGTGGTGTTGCTACAGTACTGTATGTATTAAATTACATCGACACTACATGTAAAACCATCAAGTATAATTAGTTGCAATAATTGAACAAAGTTTTGAGATTGCATAATCACCAACACTTTACAATTAATAATTAATGAGTTAAATCGATTCCTTTTTTATTTAATGTATTTGTACTTTATTTTGACATTACTTTTTATTACAGTTATTTCACCGACAAAGGTGTATTAGATAGAGTCCCAAAGTTGTTCCCAATTCTTGCCGCAATTTATGCTGTTGCTCAGTGTATTGGAATTCTAGCAATAGCAAGGCCTCCGCATAATGAAACTCAGAGAATGAATTATTTACAAGAGAAAGAAGATACAGATATGAGGTACTGTTGCAAACTTTTGATACGGAAATATAAGTATTGCAGGGAAGTGAAGAATACGGATATGAGAAACTGAGGTTACATAAATATGTAAAGTATCACACAAATATTTAAAAAGTGAAACTACACATATTAAGCTTTATGCAGAAAAGTAAAGTACAAGTATGAATTTTGCAAGAATATGAAGATAAAGGGATGCAAAGTTAAATGAATGTGAATATAAAAATATGAGTTTAAGAAAAGTCAAGATAATAACTGAACAATTCAAAAGTTCACTCTTTACTAAATATTCCGACCTATTGGCCTTCTTCAGTAGATGAAATATACAAACTGTTTTACATGTTAAACAATTTGTGTATTTTGTGGCCTGAAGAAGGCCAATAGGCCGAAATATTTAGTAAAGAGTGAACTTTTGAATTGTTTCATAATTATTCTCCCTTCGGAGTTACTTTTTGTGAATAACTGAACAGATTTGAGGTATTGAAAGAAACAATACGGATAAAGGGTACTTAAAGAAATTGAGATTAAAGAGCCAAGGTAAATAATGAAATTCAAAATGTTATTTATGGGCATACCCTTATCTACTTAAGCAAGCATGATGCACTAACTGTGATTTTAAATTGCGAATGTTTCTATTTTATGTTTTATCATTGTGTATGGTTGTCATATCTGAAAAGTAAACATGGCTTACTTATGGGAATCGCCTTGTCCACTGAAGTTGACAGCAAACGCCTATTAGAAATCAAACAGTCTGACAAAAGTATGTGTTAATTGGCTTTTTGACGTGGTGTATCTGAATATATCTTTCCCGCCTAGATTTTTTATACTAAACAAAATAAGAAACTTCAGCTAAGTTTGCATGAACATTGCTGGATGAAAACAATTTTGGGGAATCATTCGTTATACATACGTTTCAAAAGTGTTCCATGATGTATCGTTTGGTGCAGAAATGATGGTCAAAGGTTAACAGAATATTGGGGAAATTTTGACCAGGTGAGGTAGGGGGTAAAAAGCAAAAATAACACTTAACAACGGGTATGGCAACCTCAGTGAAATGATGTTCAAGGTAAAACAGCTTGTCTGTATTAAATGATGAAGTGCAATTTCGTATAATAAGGTTTTCAGTATAATTTAAAAGTTTAACTTTGTTTTGACAATTTTGACTGCAACTACTGAAATGAAGTAATACGACACTGAATATGCATGAAAGTATATTAATTCAACGTAGAAATTTGAATAATTTCAGGTCTCATTTACCAGTAAAAGAAGTACTTTGGAAAATATGCAAGAGCAAAAATGGACTAATAGTTCTTGCTTTCACATTTTTTATAGAAGGAGGAGTGGTATTTGCCGTGAGTTTGTATAAGGTATGTGTCAATCTTGATACTATCTAACGGAACAAAAATCAACGAGTGAGGGGTGGGGTGCCCAATAAGTATTAATAACTTTAGTAAATTGATTTTATATCACTATTGATATTTGAGTGCTTAATACTTGTTTTGCTTTATCCACGTTACTTCCCATTTACAGAACACAGGTTTACATGACAGGAAAAACGTGGGAACAAATATCAATAAGCGACAGCAACAATTCTTCCTTTTTATGAAGGGTGATAATACATACATGTAATGATGTCGTCAGCCATTTAATAGAAATTACTAAATTTCTCGCTGGAAGCATAGTTTTTTTATATTTTGGGAACGGAATGAACGCATTTGAATGAGATCTAAATGAAATCAGAATCTATTCTTTAATATTCGGAACATCTCTGTTTTTTTTCTGTTTAGGCATACGGGCAGACTTTTATATCTGATGACCATTTCCTCGCCTTGGTTGGCTCAGTATCATCTGTATTTAATTCACTATGTCGTCCATTTTGGGGAATGGTAATGGACAAGTTCGGCTTCCATGTAAGTGAAACAAATCGACACTTAACTTCATTGTAAGTTTTTTTATTCTGTTCAAAGACACATACCTATGATAAATAAAGTAATTGCTGATACAGTTCATAGATCTAATGAATGTACTGATCAAAATATTTAAGAAGTCGCACAAAAAAGCAAACAGTTTTATCGAAAAAAGTAGATGGTTAAATTATTTATTTCAGTTTATACAGGAATATATGTTAGAATGTATTTTAACATCCAAAGTAGCTGAGGGTATTTAATATGAATCTTATAGTGCTTTTTTAATTTTCTTCGTGTACAATGTTAAGTCTTTTGGATAAAAAGTATTGCACCAGCTATCAGTGATTTTGTGTGTGTGTATTGCACCTCTGTCTCATGCAAAATATTGATAATCAAATGTCTGTTTCAGGTTTCCGTGAAAATTGCATCTGTATGTTTCACCTGTCTGGCATGCACACTATTGTTGACAGAGTCTATAGGCAAAGCAGCCTTTATGTTGTGGATATGCGGTTTTTACGCTTCTTTCTGTTGTAAATACATTGTGAATTCATGTTTAAATAATAATAATAATTATTATTATTATTATTATTAAGTAGCATCAGGAGCAGCAGCAGTAGTAGAAGTAGTAGTAGAAGTAGTAAATCTTAACTCACATACGCATTATATATGTACACCGCAACATAATGAATCATTTAGGGGTCAGTTGACAAGCATGAATATTATGATTAAAGCTAAGTCTTATAATCTAAAACAGTGTAATTTCAAGAAAACTTAACGAGCTTTTGTCTTGACTGGTTTTAGTACATATCGGAAGACGACCTTTTAATTTTACATCGTAGATCTATTTTGGAATGTAGTTAGTGTGATATTGAAACGTGTTGCCTTGAGTCAGGAAATTGAAGTTTAGCCATGTAGACAATAACGGGTTTATGTTGAGACGACCCAGTCTTCCGGTACAATTTTTCGTCCGATTTTGACATCATGTCTTTACTTTATACAAAGTACAGGACCACCCGTCGCATGTGTTTAATTGGCATTGAAGGGATTTTACAATCAGCGACACTAGAAATTCAAAAATGTTCATATGAGTCAAAGGCAGCATACAATTTGAGTTTTCGTAAGTGTGTCAAACAGCAAAAAGTTACAGAACAAAATGCAAAAGTTATGATTACATAATAACGCAAACATATAAAGCATTTATTTATACTAGTAAATTACGAAACAAGAAATGTAGTATATATATTATATATATATATAACGACCACAATCGGTGTAAAGGTCTAATCACACTTCTTCACTTCTCTTTACAGGTTTGTTTCCAATATGCCCAACAACACTAGGAAAATTGTTTGGGAAGGAAAATATGGTGATAACGATGGGCCCCTTTTTCGTTTCTATTGTAAGACTGTACTCTTAGTATACAAATAACTATGTTATATTAGTTGTAAGTAACAGTAAGAAAGTTAGACCATAAAGTTATGAGGAGATTAAAAGACTTAAAAACTTTCCAAATAGATTTATTAAAACAAAACTTCAGATTCAAACTAACGTTTTGCTCAAACGATTAAAACACGTGGCTTCCTATAAAGATGATAAATTCCATCCTTCATTATGAGATACAATTAAAATAAAAGATCGACTGCTGTTCATGACCTTTCATTTCTCTGTTCCAGTCAGTAGCGGCTATAGCTGGTAATTTCGTTGGATTAAGTTTACAAAATGTAATCGGCTGGCATGGTCTTTTTCTTTTCAGTGGATTCATGGGTGCAATGGGTAGGTAACATGTCCATATACTTTGTAAGGCATTTAAAAGGGAACACATTTTCGCTATTAACTATTCGGAGAAGAAATATTTCATATTAGATTAAATGAGATCTTGTCATAACTCTGTTACACCGTAGAGACAGATTAGTTGTTACTTTGGTTTGGATACATCTATTAATCAAACATTACAATAACTCACAATTGTTGTCGAGAAAGAGGCTAAGTGACCTTAAACAGTAACTATGACTTTTTGTTGTTGTTTTTTTCAGCTTTTTTCATCAGTTTTTTCTTTGATGGAAAAGATCAAGATGGGAAACCAATATGACTCAAGCCAAGACCAGTTTGTTTGATTAAGCTACATTCTTTCTACTGACAGTCTTCAAAGGAATGTACGCCTGATAAAAGTGGTTATGAAAACAAAATTGTTCCATGTTAATGACTTCACTTTCAGTAAAATGGCAATTTATCAATTTCTGTTCTCACGAATTTATTATTTAAAATGTTTGCCGTCAAATTAACTCTGGACATAACGGGCCACACATTTACAAACCTATATAACAATAAAGATAGCGTTTTAAAATTGAAAACGTAAAACTATTATGGGAATAGAAAATTAGTATTTAAGTTTTGGCTTTAATTTATTGTTTATATTTGATACAATGTAATGATAGCACATGAAATTCATTCAGGGAATTTTTATTATACAAAATGATTACTTTTAATATATTAAATCTTGACGTCGTTTGTCTCTGTTTTGACCTAAGGCTGTATAGAGTGATGACAGTTCGTGATTATTTAAAGCTGCTCGCTAACAGCTTTAGTTGAAAAAACCTAAGTTCTCTAAATTGATACATTCAAGCATAAAATGTTAATGTAAATGCTAAGAATTAACAACGAAAATAAAAACCTAGGTAGGAATTTGCAAACTTTCATTGAAAATGTTGCTTGGGTTTGGTTTAACGGCACCGTTTCCCTGTATTGTTACACTTGAGTTTAAAAAAATCATTTGTAACGCTTTATTATTTGGAAGCGTATCATTTTAAATACACAGATATACTCGACAGGAAATTATACTGGGACCATTTGATATGACTACAAATGCTATCTAGAATATGTTATTTTCAGAGAGTTTGGGTGACTCAATTTTTCTCCAAAATCTGAGAGTGAGCGGCTTTAAGATAGAGATTTGGGTGACTCGTCATAATTGTACATGTTGAAATGCTTCGTACATGCATCTGAGTGAGTTTTAAATGTTCAAAGTGAGAAAATAAAACAGTTGTTACAGATACAAACTCGGTTGTTACATTTTTTTTCTAATAAATATGAATACAATGTTTTTAGTCACACTGATCACCAACGTCCGCATAAAATGCAACTTCAAGTCTGTGAACCGTGTTCTTTAGAGTTGTCAGTGAGCACTGATCAATGAAATGATTTGCAACCAACATTACCAAACAATTGTATATTTGTTTTATCACAGAGGAATCTTCATTTAAACAGTTTCGTTAGTCAATTCAGAAGTATATAAAACAACGTAAATCACCTGTGCTTGAAACAAATGATTAATTAGCGATCAATGAAATTCCGGAAGCTGCCTTTAAGTCTGTCATTGATAAAGTTTATTTCAAATTGCATCGCAAATAAAAGTTCCTTTGTTTAAAAGAGGGATTAATACTTATGATCCGGTTAGTATTATTCTCATTGATCGTTTTCAATCGAACCTTCCTGATATACGTGATCAATTCCAACAAGAATGGAGACGCGGTGTTCATAGAATGATTAAGCTTGATTACTCCATGCGTTTCAAAAATCAACTTGAATATGAAAAACATCTTGATTTTATTGAAAATGACTTCATGTACCTTAGAAAACTATCCACGTGTTTAAGATTGTCGTCAGATAATATTGCAATCGAGACTGGAGGCTATTAAGGAACAGACAAAAATAACAGAATATGAACTAAATGTCCTAATTGTAACCCAAATGGTGAAGAATCGGAGTACCACTTCTCACATACTTCATACGCACGTGTGCGACATATTATTACTCAGATGCGTAGGAAATACTATATAATGTAATTATTCGAGGAGAAACTGGTCGGGAACTAATGCAGTTCCGCTTCTGACCGCTAATCGAGCTCACTCATTGGTCAGCTTCAATGTGTCAGTGCAGTGTAATATCAGCAGCAGGCTTAATGTTTATAATGTCTGAGTGCAGAGTGGTTAACGGAAATATGAATTACTTAATTGCTGGTTCCCATCAATAAATTTCTACTTGACTGGAAAGATGATAGATCGAATCACGTAAACTGATTTTTTTAATACACAGATTACAGTCCAAAACGGAATGCACGAGCAACGCGAGGTTTTATTTTGTCTTTGAAAAAGATCAAAGATCAAATATCAAAAATAAAAGATAAGATGAAATAATATATGCCTAAAACATTCAATGAATAAATATGATTCATCACTGAGCAGACGTTGACAGGACCCGAACACACCAAGTACAGATTAGTAATACAATAAATAAAGTTCGCTACCAAATGAACTATTGACCCAATCGATATATTCATTCAATCTGAACGATGTATAATAATTATCATATGTATCTTGCTATGTGCATATTCGGTAATTAATAGCCAAAGATATATTAGGAAAAAATATCGACCGTAAAATTATGCTAATAAAGGTCAGGAAGGTCAGGTTAATTTGTTCGATAAATACCTTTTAGCAAATTAGATCTAGGTCAATTATAATTCAGTTTTCAGTAGATAATGCTACTGGGAAATAACGGTAAGTCAGTTGATGATTTTAATGTTCAGCTATATTTCGTCTGTAAGTCTTCGGTGAAGCATAGCGTTAGCGATACTGGAATGAAACACTGATGACGTCATAAAAATGACGTATAAATTCACTCTACTGATTTGTTTTGATTTATAAAAAGAGGCAGCAGCTACATAATCCTCGCCCTATATCAACTGTTATCAAAAGATTCTATATGTAGCAAAGGTACAACTGAAACAGTTACCGATTATTCATCTCATATCAGATAACTGTACGATAACCCGAATAACATTGATATTTTGCAGTATGCGGAAGTTTAATTCTAAAGGGGCGTTACAAATGTGTATTCTTTTACTTATTTACAAAACCATTTCTTCTTCTGAGATTAAAAAGAAACATGATATTTTTATGATACTCAGAAGTTCTTACTGTAAAGAGAAATTATTTGTCTACTTTTTGGCTCACCCTAACAATAAGAACATGACTTTATATGTAGCGCTTTTCTATAATCGTGTATCTTAACTCATCACATTGTCCTCATTTATTAATAGCGAATTATTTCTCATTGAACGAAAAGGCAAAATAATTGCTAGCCTTTTATATTGGCAGGTTTCAATACAGTCTATCGCAACATTTACCAAAAGTTTTGTCCGTGGAATAACTTAAAACTGTAAAGATTTTAATCACTGATATTCCAGGAAGAGGTTTTTGAGATGAGACCTTTTGAAACAAGGAGTAAAAGGCACAATTATGTCTGTCAAAGTCAATCAAGTAATAAACATTGTTTTGGCGATGGGGTTTTGATAAGCAGAAATCTAAATTCTCTGAATGTATACCCCGGGGCAACAAAATGTTCAATCAAAAGGATGAACTATTTGAACGACTTTTCCGTATGACAGTTTCAATGTTTATCAAATACGGAAGAAAGCTTAAAAACAATTATTGAAGTTACACTGTTGATAAAACCTTTTATATGATCCTCGTCAGTTGAATTGATAATTAAATGTAAAGAAATCATATTACACAATTAGAATATTAAACATATTTCATGTTCCGTTACGGTAAAAATTTTGTTCAGCCATGATTCGTGCAGGAATTTTCATCTTTGGAGGAATTCTGGTGCACTTGTGTCTTGGCAGCTATTACATATTTGGTATGTTGGGTTATTTCTTTGGATTAAAATTCTCTTCCGATGTACGCGTAGTTAAAATTTCGATAAAATGTATAGAAGGTAGAAATAAATCAGGATAAACAGTTGATAGATTCTGAAATACTTCGTAAGATGCACTCTGAGAATTCACTGAACCGCCAAACACATTAAAGAATGAGACCTAAGACCGAGGAAGTAGAACCCATTTTTTTAATTAAAAACAGTGTGCAAATATCATTTATAACTAGCAACTAAAATAGACTTTGATATACACGTTCAAAGATGATAACTGCAAGGTTCAAATACACGCAACATGCGGTGGACTGTACAACAACTCTTCCGTGGCTGTTTGGCATAGGATGTAAGGCAGGGCTTCAGCCACTGCGTCTTTGGTGTTTTGCCGACGGCATTAGCAAGTTATAGAAGTAACGGTAGATCATGTAATTTCATTAATATTTCTATCACTTAAACTTAACTTTATGGGGGGGGGGGGTGTGACTATGACTGACAGACTGATAAAGGCCAAATGAGTTCAGTGTGATCGAAAGGGATATTGCTGAAGGCAATACCAAGGCAGTTAGATTACGCTTACAGATACACTGTCAATATGACAACTATTTTCATTATTGGTAGGTAACATTAGTCTTTACATGATCTCATATCTTCGAAACCGGACCGAGGAAACCTCACTGAGAAATATTGATAACTTATGGATTTCGGGTACAGCTGCATTGACTATACCTATTGGAATGACCTCGGGTGGCATGTTAAACAGATACTTAGGAGTGAGACCAGCAACGGCCATTGGCTGCATGATATTTTGGTAAACGTATTTTTTATCTATAATAAGTTTGTTACTGAAATTAAGACATATTAAATGCAAAGAAAAAATAGGTTAGATATATTAATGCTTGGCAGTATGCTTAATTGAATAAATGAACAAATGCGCATTCTGTTTGTCTTTTTCTACATCTTTCTACGTATATGTCTTGACCAGCTCTATATTAAGAACACTATGTGATCGTAGTCTTAGGTTACATCTAGTAATTTCTCCTTTAAAGATACAGTTACCCGTATAGCTCTGTTTGCTATTATGTATAAGGCAGACAATACATTCGTTCTTATTTTATTGATATATAAATGTAGCACACTGTTAATCCTAACCAATATTCCATGAATTGACTTTAACGTTAACTAAGTTTGTTGTGTCACATTTCCTTCTTTATCACCTTCATTCGTCGATAAAAAGAGCTCATATCAACCACCTAAATAGACACAGATTTTTACAATTGTAAAGTTATATGTTGTTTTGCCAAAGCTATTTTATATTAGTTACAATATGATTAAAACTGAGCTTTCATTGTTTATCATTACACAACTTGGAAAGAAACAGGCCCGTACATGTTCATGTCAAAATCTATGCTTATATCGATATCACATGGTGTATTTCTATCAATGTTTTGTCATTGAAAGTTACTTGTTAGACCCAAATTAGTTTTGCATGCCTTTTTAAGCACCAAAATATTCATTCTTTTACAAGAAGTCGGAGGGTACATGTAACAACATAACACACACATCCGACACACATCTCATGCAAATGCAGCATTCAGCATCACATTACTATATGTTGCTAGTGATAGGATTACTAACTAGCAATTTGATCAAAGCTCTAATTTTGCCCAAGTCGTTCGTCCGATCCAGCTGCGACCAGATCCAATCTGGCATCCGGATAAAATATATATACATGTGTGTACTTGCTCAAGATAATAAGTGTAAGTTAAAATGACGTTTTCAGCATAAAATAGAAGAAAAAGCTGTACAATGTGCGATATAGCCGTTATATTATATATATCATTATTTATATAATAATAATACACATGTTTTTCCACAAAACATCGCCAACAAACCTGTCCTCACTTATCAGTCACTTGTTTATCATTCTGTATTACCATAATACAAATTCTTGCAATTGTGTTCCCCGTTGGTCCATTCTTGCATTTCCATGGCAGCAATAAAGTTGCTTGTAATTGTATTGTTACGTCTTGTTTATGCAAAGATGTCAAATAAATGACGTTGCACACAAAGCCTATATATAGTTTTCCTGCAATTTAATGCTTCAACGTCACTTAACATCTCGGGTGTTAGTGTTGTCAAGTGCCTAAAGATATATTATAAAAGGGCCATTATCATAGAAATGTGATCCAAATGCCGAATCTGCTCTTGTCATGATGCTTAGCACTCGTATGATCCGACACACGTCTCAGGCAAATGCAGCATTCAGCATCACAATACTATATTTATAAGACCATTGTTCACGACGTCATTTCATTGAAGTCATCGCATAGACAGAAAGATACTACCTAATCCATATTGACGTTATGAATGTCGTAGACATGCATTGATCTTATATGACTCAACAAGAGAATGGTTTTGTGGTGATTTCACTTGCAAGCAAACCGGAATTTCTTTTCAATCCGTTTGTATTTATTAGACGAATAAAGACATTATATGTGACATAATATTTATGTTTATATTAAAGGTAGTCCCTTATTTATTTGAGTTGTTATATTTATTAACTAATCCGATATGCATTTTGCACATTTATATTGTTGAACAGTTCTGGTGTAGCCCTTACATTTTTCACCGTCAAGAAATCATTGTTTCTTGTCTGTTTGACGTATGGTGCTTTGATGAATCTGGGATATGGAATTGCATATGGCCCTCCAATTTATACAGCTATGAAGGTAAGATTACATATGCCCAAAGTTTTGCTCTGTGTGCTGGTTAATTAGCACGCCGAACTTTCTTGTTACTTAGAATTCTGTTTGTAGTTTGTGGCCTGTAGTAAGTGTAAATGTAGATTCTTAAGTTTCACCAATAGGCTTTCTTTGACAACCACATATAATTTTAATTCCATTTGATTTATGTTTCCTTGTTGCGTTTCAAATGTGTTTCGACATGTTTACATGACATTAGGTCGAACTATGGAGCTAGCAAGAATGCTCATTATTGCTATTTCTTTCTTTTATTCCCTCTTTGTATTTTAGACATTTATAAAGATTGCAAGCTTTGTGACAAATCTTTGAAGATGATTATGATTCTTTTCAAAAGCTTTCGTCATAACTATAAGAATAAATATACTTGTTAAAGCGTTTACACATTAATAGTAACTCCATTTGTTATTTGTCATATCACCAATTCCTTTTATACTCTTTTCATGTTGTCGCTTGACGACACAAGTGAACAAATGCATTTGTGAGGTATGGAAGTAAGATACAATATAAGTTCTGAAATCGTTTGCTTTGGGATTAATTAACCAGCATTAAAATTTAATATACCTCGTTTTTGTTTTGAGTGGTTACCACATAGACCAACATTTGCCACGGGTTTGATAGTATGTGGTTTCGGAGGCGGCGCCTTTATCTTCAATCAGGTTGTGACGGCTTTCATTAATCCGGACAATTGTGAAGCAGATTTTAAAGATTTAAATGGAGAAAAGTACGTTAAGACTTAGACTATATATTATCCGAAAAACACATAAATAAATATGTCTGAGATTGACTTATTTTTATCCCACTAATTGTTATGGGTTTTGTCAATATTTTTATTGTAAATGCTAGAAACAGTAATTGTTCTAAATATTACTATTGTCAATATAATCATCACTTTATAATTATAATTATAATGGATACTGTATTATTATTGCAATGGTTAATATTATTATTAATAAGTACTGTTATTTTCCTATTTGCAGATAGCTTTAAAGTTTAAACTGTGCTATCTTATTATTTCCTTATTTGTAGAAAGCTTTAACATTTTATTTTTAATACATAAGTAACATGGTATTACATTCCTTAATTTTGTTGCTTTGCATATTTACAGGTACTTTACAAACAAAGAGGTATTAGATCGGGTACCATGGCTGTTTCTGCTTCTCGCTGGAATTTACATTGCCTGCCAAACACTTGGCATTATTGCACTTTCTACGCCACGGTCCGACGAGAACGAGCATATCACAGAGGAAGACATGTAAGAAAATGAAAATTCTTAACTATTAAAAGATGGCTTCTACGTTAAATAAAGAAAGCCGCAAACATGATCAGACCAAATTTGATTATCCGCTGTTATCTTGTTTTCAAAGAAAATCAAGTTTATGGTATTTAGTTTTTGGAAAGAGCTGCTCTTTGGCTGCAGACAAACGACCGTTCCACGTAACAAGAGATCCAAAATGGTCAGTATCGCTCTACTGGACTAACTTGGCTGTTCTGGGTAAGTTTTGTGAAAATCGTTTGGAATTTTATCAAAGAAACGCTAACAGAGGTCATTGTGACCTTAACACTTGACCTATAGTCCCGAAAACAATACACATAGTCTACATGTTGCAGGCAACTATTTAGGCAAATTTGATTAAAGTTGAATGAAAATTGTGACATGTAGGGTGTTTTCAAGGAAATGCTAACGGAGGTTACTGTGACTTTCACCTTTCACCCACTGACTTCAAAAGCAATAGGAATCTTCTACAGGTGGTAGACAACCTTATGAATATGTGTCATGGAAGTCAAATGCACATTGTGACCTGTAGGGTGTGATCAAGAAAAAAATTACGAACAGACAAACACACAGATGGACAGACAAACGGAAGTACTAAACATTGGAAGTTATGTGGCTATTCTTTTGTTCTCTCTATTGTTCTTTTTAGCCACATAAGCTATAGAATAAACCAAAACGGAATGCATGATATCTAAGAGAATTTATTGTTACCTATTGTGCCATAGCCACGTGAACCCAACATTTTGGGCCTTTTGGACGAAGTACGACGGACAAATCACTATGGCATAAGCTCTGCTTGACTTTGTCCAGGAGATCTAAAATAAAAAAACATTCCTGAAAATTAGTTACGGAACTCACACACAATGATAGGCAAGTTTGTGCTGCTTTTCGTATATGTTTTCAAGTAAAGAAAGAGCGATTAAAAACAATTAATATGAAATGTTTTGGAGTATAAACAGATCCTACAATTTATATTGGATTTTCGTAAAGGAAGAACGACAACAAATGTGATAAAAATATTTAAAACACACAATTTGTTTACATTCTTAATTCCTATTGCGAACTTCTGTGTACAAATTAACACAGTCTCAGCTAAACGTGAATTTGTAATCGTTGGACGCAAAATACCTGTTATGACTGCGAAACATAAAGCTATTTAATACACAATTAAGCAGTAAAAGTGTTTGCTTGAGTTAACCTTTCCAGACATTGATATTATTTCATGTTTACAGGTCCGAGGAAAGACAGTCAGTGACGACAGTTTTGCTAAAATTAGTGAAGAGCAAAAATGCCATCATTCTTTTGTTGTTTATATTTCTGATTTATGGCGGCAACCAGTTTGCTATCACCTTATACAAGGTATGACCTTTCAATCTTTTATATACTAGAAGGACGATGTATTGAATTTCACTAGCTTATTATCTCGCCGTGGCGCAATAATAGCGCATTCGCCTCTGGATCATGGTGGTGTTCAAGGAAAGCCAAATTTTATCCACCTTCCTCTTTTCGAGTACGATTCCATCCAGCGTGAGTCTCTAGAGCGATTAATTTAGTTGTTGTAATAGTCACCGAGTATAAACAACTTTGATAAATGCCTGTAAAGTAGGCTGAACCAAAGCCATGTCTATGTGTGTAAAACCATTCCGTCAATTAACATCGACGCAGACTCCGCGAAAAAAAAGGTTCAACATTTAAAAAAAAAAAATAATTGGTACAACAACCTTTGTCAAGTCGAAATATGACATGACAAAATAAGATGTTATGATATTTATTTTGGCCAATGAATATGTATGACAAAACTGTTACACGAAGTGAAGCGAGTTTAAAAACAAAATATACGATGCTTAGCAGTGACAATTTAAATGTACAAGACATACAATGTCACCCTTAAGCGACAGACGAATAAAGTACATTTTACCAAATTCATGTCTACATGCGGAAACCGCTAACATATCTTAAATCTATCTAGCATTTACATTACATCATGTTACATATCACTAATTGTTTCTTTAAATCTTTCTAGGCGTATGGGCAAACATTTATCCTAGATGATTGGTTCCTTGCAATGATTGGGTCAATTTCATCAATATTTAACTGCTTTGGTCGTCCGCTATGGGGAGCTATTATGGACAGATATGGGTTTCACGTAAGGCAAACATTGCTTGTTCTGTTGTATTGTAAGAGATAAAATTCAAATACATACGGTTTTACGTGTACATTCGAAAACACAAGTAAAGTACTAATATTGCTATATGTATATAGATCAGTATTTTGAGTTTAATTCTTGTACTTGACAATTTGAAAGCTACATCTTTTCCTGAAATAAAACATAATGTATAAACAGTACCTAAGGATAAATGCAACTTTCCTAAAATTACATTTGTAATAATGCTTTTAGTTGTCAGAGGTTATTGTACGCTGGAAGAGAGATGAACTGAAACCGGGTGTTTGCTTGTATTCTATGCACATCTATTAAAGAATTCAGATGTTATTCATTTGTTTTTCGATACTTTTAAGAAACATAAAAGTTGTATATTACAATTTGACCGAGAACGACTTACAACAAACGTATCTGAACAAAGTACATTGTATACAGTTAATTATACTATTCCTATTTATTACATAACACATTTAGATAGCAGTCAGGTTTTTGGCACTTACGTTTGTTTGTTTGTCGTGTACAATACAACTTACAGAATATATGGGAAAAGTAGCCTTTTTGTTATGGATATGTGGATTATATGGAAGCTTTTGTGGTATGTTTACTTGGCTACTTGTTTTCATAAAATGTCAAATGTTTTGTGTCGCGTGTAAGTTATGTAAATCGATTTTTTGACCACAGTGTATATTGCTGTTCATAAAAGGTGAATATGGTGTCGATAAAGACCAACTAGTGATTTATTTCGTTTGCTATTTTGATTATATTTCCCTGGCCTATAAAACAACCTAGTAAACAATGATTAACTATGTACATTTTAAAAGACAAACCAACATTAACGCTGTAAGTTTTCATGTTTTTTATTTATCTTTGCTTTGCTAAATGTAGGTATTTGGGCAATTGGACCTTCTACGCTTGCAAAACTGTTCGGAGTAGAGAATATGGTTATTTCATTGGGAGCAATGTTTTTGGCTGTAGTAAGAATGTTATTTTTAAAACAAGGAACGTCCAGGCTTTAGTATTTATGGCCACTTTCGATACGTTAAGCCAGCTACAAATCACATATAACAGTAATAGAAAAACTTTTCTAGTTCTAGTTCTAACATCTTTAAAAAATACAAAATAAATGATAGGAATGTCACTCATGCTTTAATCACGAATATGTACTTTTTGATAGTTGGTCAGAATTAGAAAAATAAGCTGTATGTGATTTCTTATATAATGAGTTATTTTAAGCAAATATATGTCATAAACTTTGTGATGTATGTACATCTGTTTTGTGTTTTACAGTCGGCCGCAACTGTATCTAGTAGTTTGATTGACATCAATGTGAAACCTGAAATCGGATGGCATTGGCTTTTTATAATTTCGGGATGTATGGGCTTCATAGGTAACCTGTTGATTTAAACATTATGTAAAATATATCCAATTCCGCAAAAAATGGGAATTCCCTTATGTTACATCAATACAGCTTTAATATTAGATATCAGATTTTTTTAAACGGCTTCTAAACGAAGGTGTCCTGACAATTTCCGATAAACTGGTATCTGTCGGTATCGCTAAATTGGGTTTTTAACTGTGTACAGCGATTGTAAAGTGCTAAAATGGCCTTAATATTTCTTTATCATGCATAAAGGCCAACTTCCTTGAAATACCGGAAATTTTCACATATATTAGTAATAGAAAAACTCGTCAAAAATATTTATGTATTTTTCGTAATGTAACATTTTGTTGTTGTATACAAAATCTGTACGAAAAGATAATTAAAACATTTAACCTTTGGTCAATTTCCATAAAACATTTATAAAAGAGAAGCAGATGCTGGTTTTACTGCTATGGGATGATACTGGTGTTTGTTGATCGATGCCGGCGTTAAATAGCTGTGGTACGCTTGCAGCTATTAGACGGGTGCGATTTCGTAGTTCTGAATTGATTCAAAGAAGCACTTTTGAAGCGTTCGATTAAGCATTTTTACTTCTCGGAATTAGTTCTTTCAATTCCGGAAGACGGATGGCTTTGATAGCTCTGAATTGAGAATTGATTCCTAGAAGCACTTCTAAGACGATCGATAAAACCTTTTTGCATCTCGGAATCAATTCCTTTAATTTCGGATTCCAACCAGAATTGCTGTAGTGATGTGATCAGAAACTTGGCGTCCAGCAGCGTGATCCCCGCAAATGAAAACTAAATTGTGTGCATATTTTTATATTAATTTATTGATACATTTTATCTTAGTACTGTAATCTTTAAAATAGTTTTGGACGTTTTTTATTATCTCCTAAGTGCAAAGTTTAGCTTATTCCGAAAAAAGAATCGTAAGATTCAGAATTAGTTCTGTCACATGACATTCTGATTCTAGAGTGTGATTCTATTCGCACTTGTCTATTGTAAGACAAATACATATACATTAATTGTGTCAAAACACAAATTAGACAAAAATAGTATCAGAGTTAACTCAACATGACCATGACAATGACAACACTTAGACTAGACGGCTGCATAAGAAGTTTGGTTTACTCCATATTACAAATCTAAAAATGAAGTAATTGTTTGGCTTCGGTCTTTATGTGAATACATCCTGACCCTAGCTTGCTGTTCTCTTGTATAGTATCATCACTTTATTTCTTTTAATGTCTTGCTTGGATTGTTCAATGACAACTTTTCTAATTTGATTCAGAACTTAAAGATGAAGAGACGCTTTGCTCTAGTAGTTTTTATATTGGGAATAGACTTTATAATTTGTATACTACTTAAGCTTAGGCGCCTTCTCTTCTAAATCGGAGCGGAAACTTTTTTGATGAGTAAGCTCATTTACAGCAGGCAGGCATACTTTATTTAGACCTAACGACATTTTACTTATTATTAAACGGACCTCATCTTGACGTTTAACACTGTAAAGATTCCGATTAGGAATAAAGTATCATAAAAGAAAGCACTAATTAATAGAATGGGATAAATAAACCGAAACCCCTGACCTACACAACCTTAAATACAGAGTTTCTTTACTCATGGTATCAATGGTTCTTGAGAAGTTCGATGGATTTTCTTAAAGGTTTTCAATTGTGAAATCATTTAAAGTATTCCCCACTTGGAGAATTTACGTTCCTAAGCTTTTCAATATTCTCAGACATAAGAGATCATCTTCACCTCTGACCTAGTTAGGGCCGAAACATCTTCATGACATTAACCAAACATTGTCTAGCTATTGAACGAGGAATTACTTGCAGCATTCAAAGATACCACTTAGACATTTGTTATGTACACAGTGGTGGAGGCATAAATAGTGATGCTGGTAACATTTTAAATTAAACAAATTGTTCATTTTTTCAGCATTTTTCATCACATTCCTATTTGATGGCAAAGACAAAGAAGGAAATATAATCTAACAGCGTGCTAAAATGACGATAAAAATGGAATAGAAATAAGCCTAGTTCACACTAGAAGAACGACTTGAACTATTTATGTCTGTATCTGCATCTTTGTACACTAGACATATAAAATGTATTTCATTCATTGATTTTGGTTCATCGTGATATTTACAATATTTCTACAAATAACATGTTTCTATAGTTTACTTAGCAATGCTTTGTTTCGATAGAGGTTTTTCGTCTTAACGTTCATATATGCTTAGACTGATGACTTTGCAAAATATATGTTGTTCTTAATGTAACACAACACACATCGCAGCTTATAAACTGTATTGTAAAGCAACAGATGTAATGATTACTGGATAAACTTAATTAATTGTATGTTTGTTATAATCGACAACAGCACACACTAGAGCTAAGATCCGGTTTTAAAGTTTAATTGTTTGGATAACAATTACGCTATCTCCATTCTGCAAAATTACTCAGTCTACATTTTTTTCGTAAAATGACATAAGAAATTGAGAAAATATAATAAAAAAGATCTGGGCAACCACGGTATAATTGTATTTATCTCGATCTGATATTTCTTAATGTGATGCTGAAGGTAATTAAAACTCATCGATAAGTGATCCTATTACCGCAGGTGGTCTTATCTCTCATTTTTTATATATTTTAATTAAGTTCTTGATGCGTGTTTTAAACGGACACTCCCTACATCTAGCAGATTATATTCTCGAAACATAGATTATGTGTTCAATGAACGTAAAATGATAAATAAATACAATTTCAAAGAAGAACATATGGCGAAAAATGCCTCATTTTACCACAATGAATCGATATAGAGGCTTTCTGTAATAATCCCATCCACCCATTAATTGTACAACAACAACTCTACATAGATTATTGAATGGTTTACGGTACTGCAGTATATTTCAAAATGCTGATTTTATCGATAATGACTTGGAATGCATAGCTGAAACAATTAGGTTAGGTTATAATACTTCCAAAGATTTTATTATTTATGATTTGGAGGTTATTAGTTTGACATCAGTTATGCGGTATGTCCCTTTAAGCATTGGTTTATTATCCAAAACTGAAAAGATTAATTTAATATACAAAAGCACGTGCATTTAACATGTGATTTCACAGACATAGTTAGCAACATTTTGATACGTCGAACATTAAAACTGCAGGATACTAATACTTGCTTTCAAGAATTTTGTGTCAGTCGAAAAGGTTAATTAAAGTTGAATGTTTTATTTTAGAAAAAATAACATAAATGCAGACTTTCTTTAATGTTTTTATTCTGACCAAACCTGTGATTTATTAAACTCTTGTTAAAACATGTTTCTCGATTGATTCCTATACTTATGCAGTAATGTATACCTCTTTTCCTTAAATGAATAATTTGTTAGTGACAAAAGGTTATTTTACAATTTTCTCAGACTTTTACTTAGTTTGAAAGAGAAAATGCTTACTTTAATGGTATTACTTTAATAATGTACAAAATACCAAATGTGATATGTTAATAACGTGTACTGAAAAACATAAATTTATTAAGCAAAATTAGAAGTTTTTAACTCTTTTAATATTTGCATCGTCGTTTCCCAATATTTGACTACTGTAACAGTAGCCATGCAGTTGCTGATTACATAAAACAGAAGATCGTCTATCAATGAGCAAGACCCTTTCTGTAAATTTATAGGTATGTCTGGTTCCCTGAGGCAACGTATCTCACATTCCATTTAAGTTGTCTTGAAGGTAGCCCGTGAAAACCTTATTCTGTTTAAAGTCCAAGTACTACTGAACCCGTGACGAATCTACCCCATTGTAAATAGAAGTCAGCAAAACAGGCAGAGGCAAAAGGAAACAATACTAAATCAGAAAAAGCAAAATCCAAAAAAGAGGACCTTCCGAACTGCTAAACTGTAGATGACTTAGATCATTATGACACGAAATTTAGCAATCTGACAGAGTTTTCACAGACGCTTGATAGTATATCCATGTATTAAGTTTGGCCATACCTACTTTTATAGTCTGACTACGTGGTGGAGTAGCTAGAGTCACTGTAACCTTCATGGAATAATGTCATAGGTTCGAGAGCCCTGCTACTGACCATGTATCTCTATGTTAGAAAGTTGGCAGTTTTATTCGGTGGATAGGGTTTTTCCCAGGAACAATGGTTAGGTAAAGTACTCACATTTAAATTAAAAATGACCGAAAAATATTATTGAAACGGTCTTTATACAACAACTTCGAAAATCTAATGTTACATATTTAAATCGATTTAAGAAAACATTATTTTGTCTCTTTCCCAAATAGTGTCGATATAAACGAAAGAAGTGAAATTTCAAACACAGTCTATCAAACGCAGTTAATAGATTATAAAATGTTATACATGCATGCTTTTTAAAACCAATCGATTCAGCAATTTGATGATATGAGTCAGTTTATTGATACAAGTGTTTTATGCCCGGTATTGAACGCAGCTCGATCTTAGGAAAATAGAGTATCTTACACAGTACTAGGCTAATATGTTTCACCATGTACCCAAACAATTCCTTCCTGTCCTTTTTTAAAGAAAATATTTGAAAAGCCATAGTTCTTTGCTGTAAATCAGCCTACAGCTCAAGACAATATGATAGTACAATAAGTATAGTAATGTGATCCAGAATGCCGGATTGGCTCGAATCGTTCGTTTGATTATTCGAGTGCGGAGCTCGAGTATGATCCGACCGCGACGAGAGTAGGTCCGGCTTCAGGAACACATTTCTATGATAATTACCCTTTTATAACCATGGAGAGACAAATACCATGTAAAAGAAATTAGATGTACATGTAGTTTCATCATAAAATGCAGCTACGAAAGGAATAATTATGTAAGAAACAAGGTGGCGTTTTTTAACTGTCTTCAACACAAAAATAGGATAGTCACATAAATCATTCACGATTTCTACCTGTAACAGTTTAAATCTTTAACGAAACATATTGCAAAGTGGCAAAACAATTTTAAAAATATAATTTTACAGATCTAGCCAATTAAGATGTTTTGTCCAAACTTTGTAAGGAAAACTGCCTTTTTTTAGATTTATCGAGACACCAGTGCACGAGAATTTCTTTAAATATAAGTAATAATGCACGAACAAGCGCTTAACCGTAAATCTACAGTTCCATTTATGGCTATAAAGTAGAGTTTTATCCTTCGAGAAATATTTGTGGTATATTTGTGACAGATAAACTTTCTTTATGAGTCATACGATAGCATTGCAGTTTGTTTCATCGAACATTTGTCATGTTAATTTGTTACGTAAAATCAATATATGTAATTATGTAAATTTAATATTAATCATTATATAACCTTATACTGTGACGAGGGCATTCCAAGAAGTTTTGAAGTTGGTATTACTTTTTAGCTCGAATTACCGCTACATTCACAAATAGAATGAAAGCTGTAATGGGACATGCTAAAGTCATGTCGATAGCTTCTATATTATGCATTTCTACTTCAAGAATACGCTTCACTTTATACATGATGTAGAAGCTATCGAAATGATGAAATCCGTGTCTCATTATTGCATTCAGTCCTTTCGGTGATACGGATGACAATATTCGAGCTGCTATAAACCTAAGCAGTCAAAGAAACATTTCACCTGAGTCGCCAAATCAGTTTCACCTTCTTTTAGTAATTATATCAGACTTCCTTCATGGACAATTTAGTATTAAATAAATCAAAGCAGCAATGGTTTAAATCTGGGAATATAACCCTATGTCTCAAATTATCTTCCCGTAAGTGCCAGTAACTTTCAGTAATAATTCACTGGTGTTGATGACTCAAGTTTGACATTTGATGAATTCGACGAGTTAACCCCAAAACAACATACTTGCTCCTGTCATAAAGAAGATACAGTTAACCGACCACAATCAAAATGACCAAGAAAATTTCAATCAAATTGGGAAAGACTGAACTTTTATCACCCGCCTTACCCCCACATAGAAGAGAAAAATTGTCAAAATAGTGTCATTACCTAGATTGAAGTACGTTTAAAACATTGCTTTATTTTTACAGTAGAATTAACGAGACAGAAAAAATTGAGACTTAGTTTTCTAGAGGTAAATTTGGTGACACAATTGAAAAGCTGAATTTGCCAAACTTAGTTTTAACTTTTGTATTGTAAGTTGTTTTAGCAGAGTTTATCATTAACATCTAACGGCGTTTGCTTGCTTTGTATTCTAAACAAACATAGGCGATTAGAGAGAGAAAACAAAGTTCGCATATTTTCAGTATTTGTTCCATACATAAAAGAGGTAATTGTATATATGGCAAGAATAAATAACTCCCTTTGCCCCACAGTGCCGCCATTGCAACTGATCCTGAGTTTAAACATTTTAAAAATTGTGACTAGATGTACTCTAGTGTTAATTGAATACTTCGATATGATACTAAAATTATATGATATTTAGAATAGAGCTGTTTATGAAAGTTTAAAGAACGTTTCGTTCAATTAGTGAACGCTCGTCCATTGCATTGCAAATATCTTAGAATTATTTTCGGGACGAAATATGTAGTAAATTGGTCTGCCTGTAAAACATTTAAAAAGCCTCGAGGTCGCTAACGTACCTTTGCAGCCAGATTAATAGAATTTATGGCTGTTTCAGGGATGGATAAAGTTTCAGTCTCACTAGACAATTTTTTCCATTTGTATGCTGAATTTTGGCGACTTATAGGAAATAAAAGTATTGGCGGTGTCGAAAATTGGTGCATACTTTGTTAACTGCCAATTTAAAACTTCACCTTAAGAACCTAAACCATGTTGGCATAGTGTCTGTGTATTAACCTTTCCATTACCCAAAACGTGTCAATATTATAGCCCGAGACAGGCTTTTAGGCACCAGTCCTAAAGGATCGATATTATTTACTAAGGCACCGCTAATAATTCGTCAAACACATAGCAGTTGAAAGGAATTTAATTGGTGTTTTTGCACTGTGCTAGTTTTCCAAACAACTGTACTGAAAGACAGATGAAAAGAGAGTCATATGCCACCCATATTTTACACACGATTATATCGTTAGCATAGAGTAACAGTATTTTCGAATAAAAGTATTGAACTACTGATTGAAGGTTATTTTTCTTAGCTGTTGAAAACGATTCTGGATTTAATATTAAAACTACTTCAAAAGTGAAGTACAATTTGTAACACCGATCGAAATGCAGTTTGAAAAAATTGAGTAACTAATAACTTTCTTCCGTTGCTAATGATCTCCGCTTGTGCGACAATAAAATGGTTGATATTACAGATATGAGCATGGCACAAAGGATAAATACTGGCGGTAGTCCAATATTGGTGTTGTAAACCCGCTTAGTCAGATTACACTTACACCTGTAAGTAGAAAGCAAAATGTCATGATAAGTATATGCTTGTCGGACAATGCAAATATGAATGTTCTGGCTCTAGTGCTCTGTTTCTGGGTTCTTAAAGAACTTTATCGATAAACCATAAACGCCTGCTTAAATACAATGAATTCAGAATGGTCCAATTAGTTTCAGAGAGGCTGCTTGAAAGTGTCGTTTAAAGTACATTTCAAATTTATTGCAATAAAGAGATCTTTTTTAAAAAGAAGAGCTAAATACATAATATTCAAAATTGATACAACCTGATTATCATTGATATTATGCATCATGTTAAACGACTTTTAATTGTAGGGTTTTACATGTACTAAGAACACTGTACCTTTATTTAATTATTTTGTAAACTTTTATTCATAATTCAAAGATTGAATAAGACAGATTTTGGGTAACTCGATCATGTTCTTTACTGTTATGTAAAGATATATTTATATTGAATTACGATAAAAATCTGACCAATTTTGTTATGCTTCCCTAAACGCTATTAACATCAGTTGTAGCAAAGTGGCATTCCCTCAGTGTCTTTTGCATCATTATTTTCTTTCGAAATAATAAGCATCGCCTTTTTCTTTCATATAGGCTAGTTTTGATATGGCGCTTACGACTTTCTAACATTTTGCCAAATCTGTGTGAACATTGCAGAATAGTTTTACTGTCCACGCAATTTGTCTTTAATAACTCCGTCCGGATTTGAATATTTACTTGTACACGTACACCATCAAGTACAATGTTGACATATAAAGCAACGACAATCGATGCTTTGAATACTGTGGCAATAAATGAAACCTTGATATGTAGAATGAGCCCGAATTAGAATATTAGTTTCCGGCATTGTATACTCAAATTTCATAAAATTCAGGAGAGGATTCCGAAATAGGTAACAGTAAACCCAAAGGCGTAGCAACGTATGGAAGAAAGGTAATCACTTGTTTCTACAGATTCTGTGTAGGAGAAGTCTTATTGTCAATGTCAATGTCTCGAAGACAATTACCTAGCCTTGTTTGCAAATCTAAAATCTAAATCTAAAATGCCTTTGTGGGAACTTCAGTTTAATTGCTGAAAGACGCTAAAATGCAGTTGCCACTAAGAGCGGGCATTGGTTTATGACTGGTACGATGGAATGTAGGAATGTGGTAGTCAAACGTAGGAGACACTGCATGTATTTTTAAGTGTTTTTAACGACGGTAAGGTATTTGACACTATTCTTGAATTAAAACTATTTTAAAACTTTTTTAATGATCCTCGTAGTATATTTGATGATAAACATAAATCATATGAAAAAAATTGAATCTTAATAACTGAATATGTCGTAGCAGTAAAACTCGGTAATGCAGTTTTACTGTTCAGCCATGATTCCTGCAGGAATAGTTGTCTTTGGAGGAATTCTTGTGCACTTGTGTCTTGGCAGCTATTACATTTTTGGTATGTTGAGTAATTTCCTAAGACAACAGTGTCCCTTCTGCCAAAGAGGGCAATACTGAATATTCGCAATTCACCTCAGATTGTATAAATAAATCTAAGACCGTTGGATGAAGCGCTGCATTATGAAAGCAAATAATTTAAAAATAGTTTATTGAAAATAAAGACGCAAATCTGGTCAGCATCTATAAAAAGAGAAGTGTATCTCTAAACGGGCGTCGTCAGAAATTAGAAAATATTTGAATTTGTTAAAGAGGTTTTTTTATCATTTTACAAAGTATGAGTAAATGTTTGTGTTCAAATTTTCTGTAACTGTAATAGGCAATTAAATATACTGCTGCTGCAAAAGTATGAAAACTACAGTACTTCAATACACATGAAATATGCACTAACTGAAGTTAGGGTTTTGCCTACGGTTTTTGGAAGTTATGAAGTAATGACCTTTATGACAGTTCTGATTGTCAAACACCTTTGCTTCATAGAGGGATATTGTTAAACACAGTAACAATGACAGACGTATAAACTAGACCGACAATATCAAGTGTACTATGTACCTCGTAACCTATTTGTTTCGTGGTCGACGTTACATAATTATTACATGAATCATTTTTATAATACTTATACATTGTATTTGCCAAATATTTGCTTTGCTGATAGGTAATATAAGTCTTTACATGATCTCATACCTTCGAAACCGGACCGAGGAACATTCACTGAGAAATGTGGACAACTTGTGGATATCGAATGTAGCTGCATTGGCTACACCCGTTGGAATGACTTTAAGTGGGTCGTTGAACAGGCATCTAGGAGTAAGACCAGCAACGGCAATTGGAAGCGTACTGTTTTGGTAAATATATTTTTCTGTTACATTTCAACGCCTGTTTCAACAGAATTTCAGAAGTATACAGGCGGGTAATTAGCTAAGCCATCATTCTTAGAAATTACCCGTGCTAGACTCCGATACAGTAGTCGGAACGTAACAGTTGTCACACGGAGCGCACGATACACGCACGATGTACGCACGATACACGCACGTTACACGTACGGTAAATACACGGTACACGATTTAGAACGATACACGATATGAACAATATACGAAGCGCACGCTACACGATAGACGGAGTACACGTTATACGATTACTTTGGCCTTTTTACATTTTAATTAAATTTTGATTGATTTTTTTTCACCAAATCTGTTTGTTTTTGTTTCTCTTTAACAATTTGTTGTCCTTATACCGTTAATGGGACCAAAATAATAAGACCAATTAATTACAGGTTTCGCACCTACACAATAGAAAAAAGACTTTGGTAAGTTTCAAATGTCCACAGTTTACCTAGGTGCGAAATAATTTACAGTAAGTGTCAAATTTGAATTTGAATATTGATCCTTAGGTGCGAGAAAATTGCTGTCTTTTTGACAGTCAACATATTTATCTTTTCAATAAATCATTCATAGTTTTTAAATAATTTCGTGTTGCGATTATTTTTTATAACGATTACGAGGATTACCCTAAATAAGATGTAATTTTAATAAGGTACTGTACAATTATTTTATTATTTTTGCTCGGACTTTAACTGATTTTGTAAAACTATCGATGATTCGTCGGTTCGTCATATTATTTTTATCTACCTAATAAATATTCAATAGTTTACCTTCTAAAGTAGTTGGTGTTCCCTGTCCTGTTATAATTCCTAATGAATTTCCTTATACCTTGTCTACTGCACTTAAGATAATGCCGTGACAACAACAGTTTAGATATTGAAGAAAAACTATGGCATTGTCCTTTCCGTCGATAAAATATAATTGCATTTCGGATTTTATGTGTAAACTGTCTTCCACCTGTCCCGGAAGTCATTATTGCCCGTATTGCACTGACGAATGAAAAATAATACAATGTGAAGTTAGCACTTAATTTCTTTTTGCGGAGATGTACACGCTTAGAAAAACAATTTATGAGTGAATAAAACATCGAATCTTATACCGTATAGGCCTATCGTGCACCGGGAATCGTGTATCGTATATCGTGTATAGTATATCGTGTATAAGTATATGGTGCACGTTGCACGATGAATGATACGATATAATACACGATATACGATTGACAAAATACACGATGAGCTTACGCACGTTATACGCACGTTACACGCACGATATACGCAAATTTTTACAACTGTTACGTTCCGACTGCTGTACTTTGCAGCCAACTTATTTATATAAAAGTCCCAAGACACGAAATTTACTTACTTGACCTTTTTGAAAATCCGTATCTTCTTTCATTACAAGTGCAAAATTGGAATGTTATAAAAAATATTGCAAAATATCATGAAATGTATAAATATTTTCTTATAGGTGATAAAAGTTATTTTTGGTTGTTGTTTCTCGTTAGTGTGTATGCGCTGCGCTGTATGCTTTATTATATTGTTAAGTAATTATACATGCACTTCATAGATAAACAATTTTCGCTTCCCTCATAGTGTGACAAGAATATAAAAGTTAAATCCATTTATTAATTTTTCAACAGGAACTATTTCAATATGTATTTCGTTACATTTATGTATTTTGCAGTTCTGGTGTAGCCCTTACATTTTTCACCGTCAAGAAATGCTTGCTTTTTGTTTGTTTAACGTATGGTGCTATGATGAATTTGGGATATGGAATCGCGTATGGCCCTCCGATTCACACAGCGCTAAAGGTAAGGCTATATTTTTGTGTCAGTTTTCTCTGTGGGTGCTGGTTCATTAAAACTACAGCTTATTTTGTATTTCAAGAGCGACTGCACATTTAGCTTCGTTGTTGTTGTCTTTACTGGTAGGAAACATTAACAGTGCTTGTATTTTTTTAAAGTTCATAGTATTTTTATGTTTGTAAAGTATTTTCAAATGTAACACATGTTTTTGTGATTTATAGTGTTATCGATTACCCTTGACTCTTCATATTCCGTGTTAAATTATCAATTACCTTTTACCCTTCACATTCAAGTCAAAAGGTCCTCCTCGAAGTCCGGGAAAAAGTTAAAATTAATTTTAACATCGGCATTTAATGATTATAAATCAAGGATTTACTTCTGTTACCTTTTTCAGTGGATACCAAATAAACCAACTTTTGCCACGGGTTTGATAGTGTGCGGATTCGGAGGGGGCGCCTTTATCTTTAATCTGGTTGTAACAGCTTACGTTAATCCGGACAATTTAGAACCAGATGCAACAGCACCAAATGGAGAAAAGTATAAACTGTCACAGACCAGGCATTTTTCCCACACAAATAAAACTGTTTGATAATGATTTGCTTATTCTAAACAATCTTCCATAAATTGTTATGGATTCATTGATATATTACTCGTACCATATTTTTATTATAATTATCATTATTATTATTATCATCACCATTAATACAGACATAAAACTATAAAAAAATATCTCCATTGCTCGTACATGTATTACAGTATTTTGGTTCCTGTTTTCATTAATTTTATCGGTTTACATATTTTACAGGTACTTTACAGACACATGTCTATTAGACCGTGTACCGAAGCTATTCCTGCTGTTAGGTTCTGTTTACTTTGCCACTCAAACTCTTGGCGTAATCGCACTTTCTAAGCCACGGATTGATGAAAACGTGCAAACCGAAATGTAAGAAAATGTTAAGCTTTTTCTCTATTACAGACTAAAGGAATTTCGGAATCACCGCAAGACCATGCTCATCTGCTGATCCTGTATTAGAAATGAGTCTCATCTGAGTTTAATTAATTATTATATCAAGCTGTTAATTTGACTGCAGAATTACGTATATATAACAAGAGCTATTAAACTCGCAATCCCACTTTCAATGCAACGGTCAATATACCTAGCCCATTCGTCTACAGTAAAACTAAGAGTACCGTTAGTATATTTTGAATTTTTAATCGTAGAAAGCAAAACTGTTGTAACAGTTACAGTAGTGGTCGCAAGACTTAAACTCATGGAATGCATAATCGTACTTCAAATGTACTTGCTTCCGGAACCGATATAAAAGTTAATCATGGAGCTATTTCATAATGTTTGTAGGTCCCAGAACAGAGAACCAGTGATGACAGTTCTATTACATATAATGAAGAACAAAAATGCCATTATCCTTTTATTGTATATATTTCTGATACATGGCGGCAACCAGTTTGCCATCACATTATACAAGGTATATTCCTTTCAATCTACCATTTAAAACGATTAATTTGAAACCGATTAGTTTACTATCACATATAGTTACAATGTCAATAACTTAACTACATTGTAAAAGTACGGTTAATGTCTCGTTCATAAGGGTAAGTTTTCAAGTAAAAGGTGTTCATTGTGTATATATTGGCTACAAGTAGAGGCTGAAACAAGACCATTTAAAAAGCCATTACATAAATCTTCTTGGAAACATACGTCATGATTAGAAATGGTACGACAAAATGTAAAAAGCCATATGACATGAAAAAATTAATAATAATAAATTAATAATTAATATTTGAGAATTACGGACACTTCGGACCATGGACATTTCGGACCAGACACTTCGGACCAGATTTATAGACACTTTGGACCAGATTTATAGACACTTCGGACCAGATTTGTAGACACTTCGGACCAGATTTATAATCTTTATAAATCATAAATAAATGAAATTTAACTCATATTAATATATATGTTTATTTAAATGTTATTATTTTTAAGTTTATAACTCGTTTAACTAGCGGTATGACATGTTAAAAGTCATTAAATACTTTATGTATGTCGATGTTTTAATAGCAAAGTGTTCATGGCGTTAACTGCGGCTGTAATTTGCAAACATTGTAACAAGTTGTTTTTTTAACAATTGACACGTTTGGTCGATGTCTCGCACCTTTAAGAGCGTTGTGTATAGTGTCAAATTGACAAGGTAATTATGAATTGATTATGTAAAATGATGTTATTTCTAGATTTTTTAACGTTCTATCGGCGTTTTCTGTTACACGAGTCAGACATTGTCACACAACTATCACACAAAACACAAGTAAAGCTAAATTAATAACTCAGATTAATGCAAATAGCAAGCATAAATTTTATTCCAAAGACAGAAACGCATAGATTATGTGATTAACACACGTCTCAGATATATATGAATAGCTTTATTTTATGTTGATTACATATATGTTGTAGGAACCTATCTAAGTTTTTCACGAGTTAAACACATTAAAATTGATCATTAAGGTCCCCATAAATGTCATAAAATGAAATTACTAAAATAAATACATCTAATCGAATCAAATGCTAAAACAAACACCTATAGAAGCATGGATTTGCTTCTTCAACTCTTTTGTGATCGGTAAAACAATTTGGAAGCTGTTATGCAATTATAATCAGGAAATCATAACACTAATTCTCGTCTACATATTTAGTTAAACATCTTTAGTTCACAATCTTTAAAATAGGTTAAATTGGTGCAATTAGTCAAACTGCTAAACTCACGTTTTCCATTTATTACTTCACTGGTAATTTCGAAACCGTTCTTTTTATATTCGTCGGCATTCAATTCTAAATTAATTATTGATTACATAATTAAGTTAATTTCTTAGCAATTTCATGTATCAAAGCAGCGGATGTCGAAACAAATACCATCACGGGCTTCTTTGTACAGTTCACACCCATTATCAAAGAAAGTCTAAAACTGCTATTTAGTTAGATAAAAATATCACAAAATCATCCTTTTTAAGACAAAGTAAATACATCATCGACTGATCAATTTTTATTCATGTTGATTTTTTTTCAAATTGGTTGTTTTACATCAACATTTAGAAAATTAGCTTCAGTTGCGGTGCCAATATGAGAAGGTTACAATTAATGATAAAATCATGACGATATTTTGCAATAATATTTCATGGTCCGAAGTGTCGCATAATATTTTGCTATGATATTTTTGATGGTCTGAAGTGTCATACAAAAGTTTGCGACAATATATTTTCATGGTCCGACTGTCTATAAATCTGGTCCGAAGTGTCTATAAATCTGGTCCGAAGTGTCTGTAAAATCTATTCCGAAGTGATGGTCCGAAGTGTCCATGGTCCGAAGTGGGTCGGCACCATATTTGATTATGAATATGTATGACACATCTGTCGCTCAAATTGCAGTCAATGTTTTTTTTAAACATCAATCAGATTAATCCCTTATCTTCTGTTTAATACAATGCATGTCATAATATGTTTTGAATGCATTTGTGGTATTGTATTTAACCTATAATTGTTTACTCGTCTTGAGTGAATGCATTTACGAGCATTGTCATCGTAAACTTTTTAAAAATCATTTCGCTCATGTTTCGTTCACCATTTATAGGCGTATGGACAAACGTTTATCACAGATGACCGATTCCTTGCATTGATTGGGTCAATTTCATCAATATTTAACTGTTTCGGCCGTCCGCTTTGGGGAGCTATAATGGACAGATATGGGTTTCAGGTAGGTACGACATCGCTGTCTCTGTTTGTACTATAGAAACAAGTATGAGAACACACTTTTGATACAAGCAAAGTTCTTAGCACATTTAGTATATAGCGTCATGTATGTACACAATATTTCTGAAATTCCATGGATGTGAGTTGTGATACTTTCTACGACATGTAACATAACAGTTGCATTTTAAAAAGTGACAAGAAACATATAAGATATTTTAAAGGTCTAAAAAAACTATGTACTACACTAAAATGTTTATTTTTTTCTGTTAACACAATAAGGTTGCAGTGAAGTCATCAGCAGCCATATTTGTTTGTTTGTCATGTACAATACAAGTTACAGAATATCTGGGAAAAGTAGCATTCATGTTATGGATATGTGGATTGTATGGAAGTTTTTGTGGTTCGTTTCTTGACATTTGAACTGGTTTGCTTCACGTAACATTTTTATATACCAGAACAATTCTGTAGGAAAAACTGCTCATGGTTGTCGTGTGTTTTTGTATACCTCCATTCGTCAAGTGAAATGTAGATAAAAATGGTCTCTTAATTTAGTTGGCATGAGTCTTTTAGTGCCCGTGAGAAGTGGCCTTTTCGCATTATTTTGCATTAATTGCTTCCCTGACAAAAATCTTCATTTTGCAAATCATCATTTAGATATCTGTAATTGAAAAGAAGTTACAAGGCAATACGGATAATTGATCATGTTACTGCTTCTGAATGTATATATCTTTGTCAATTTTTATCATTCATCTTCCGTTCACAAACTGTAGGTATTTGGGCAATAGGACCTTCTACACTTGGAAAGCTGTTCGGTATAGAGAATATGGTTATAACATTGGGAGCAATGTTCGTGGCTGTGGTAAAAAAAAGTTGTTTTTGTAACAAGCAAGTTCCGTAATTGTTTAGGCAAATATCAATTAATAGTAACGGAAAGCCTTTTTAGCTACCAAATAGTGTTGACATATTATAAGTATATGAAAAAAAAAAGAAAACTGTAGCTAATCGTTAAAGTTTGTAATATGTTACTTTATGATGGTCAG
Source organism: Saxidomus purpurata (assembly GCA_022818135.1). Taxonomy (NCBI): domain Eukaryota; kingdom Metazoa; phylum Mollusca; class Bivalvia; order Venerida; family Veneridae; genus Saxidomus; species Saxidomus purpurata. Next base: position 35,141,407 of record JAFMSR010000015.1, read on the forward strand.
GAGTAAATAATCCGGGAATTCATGTGACTCGTAAAGTAATGCCTTTGCAGTTTTTTTCAGCGAATGTCTCTGAAACTATATGATGTAATTACAGCTGATGTAATTTTTTTCAGTCGGCTGCAACTGTATGCGGTGGTGTTATAAGCCTTAATTTGAAACCTGAAATCGGATGGCATTGGCTTTTTATTGTTTCGGGAATTATGGGCACTGCAGGTAACGTGTTAAATGAAATCAGTAGGTGAAATCATCAACTGAGCCTTATATAAACCCTTTTTCCAGCTGTGTAATTGGCATACTGCCTGTTTTGTGATATAAAGTACGTTAACTGTATCAAAAGCAATCGGAATATATCAGGTATAAATATCAATAACCTCGGTTAAGTCATAAAGGGTTTTTATTTCAAGCTCTAAATGGCTCTTTATTTATTCCTGAAATGTAAAAGTGATATTCTATAAACTATCTATTGGTTTAGCGCCGATTGGAACGACTACCACATCTATGTACACAGATGATTGTTTATCATAAGAAAGTTTGATGTTCATGTTTTACAAGAAAAGGAGCTTTTTAAACAATAGCATTAAGACTTAAGATTGTTCTGCATAAAATATATTACATATGATACACGTTCCCCTCATTCCTTCATCCCAAAATATTTCAGACAGAGGCAGTGACAATAAAAGTTCACACTGTTCGACTTTTATTCAAAAACTCAATTTCGACATTTTTCTAGTTGCTAAGTATCCAGTCATTAAAAACCGAAACGTTCTCTTTTAAATTTAAAGGACACGAAAAAAATAAAACACACACATGTTTTAATAATCTGTAGGTAAGAATAATATGCCATCATTTACACCGCCCCAAATTGGAAAAGATGCAACTACTCATTAAGCCTGCACTACCTATGGATGGTCATGAAATTTTTCTTATATTGAACTACCTTATAAGCTGGTTATTCCAAATCTAATGGTTTCCATCTACCGTAATTGCAACTCTCCCATCTAATTTTGAGATCTATAGTTCTTAAACTATATCATAGTTAAAAGCGATATTGACCTCAGATCTCGAAATAGATAGGAATCATTTCTACATGTCGATAAAACGTCCTTACATTATAGCAAGACCCCGGAAGCTAGAACCAACATGTTTGTAAACATAGTGGGGATACTTTAGAACACATGAAGATAGACCGATAGTAAATATGTCTTCCTATGTCAAGAAAGAGAGGCATAGAAAGTGATCTTGGTAAAATCAGTACATTTTGTAATACAGTCGATTATATAATATTTTTATGTTTTCAGCATTTTTCATCTCGTTCCTATTTGATGGTAGGGACACAGAAGGAAACATCATTTAACAACCTCGTATTCTGACAACAGAAATAGGAGTAGAGACTTTATGTAATGCTAATCTTCTTATGTTTTCCGAAGACGTGTTTTTGGTTTGTTTTTAATTCGATTCTACTCTTTTCTTAAAAATATTTTATTGTGACATGGCTCATTCATATCTCACTATTAATACATTAGTACTGTCAAATTGTTACAACTGTAAGATGGCAAGAAAGTGGTGACGTATGTTAGGTGCTCCCCATACTTTTCGTTTTGCCATAAGAAAAATATGATTGGTTCTCGAGTTAGAAATCGAAATTGGGATAAAATTAATAGATAAGTGCCTTGTGTACACCCCAGGACCAGATGTTTAATAGATGAATCATTTGGAAAAAATACTTACATTCAAATGTAAACGAATAGCCATGCGGTAGGATTTCTCAGCATTTGGTATCAGACAATTGACGTACAGTTGGTAAAAAATAATTTATAAGCAGTAACACATTAAAGTATGTTTTTTCCAATTGAATATTTTGAATACAACATATTCCTGAGATAACTTTAGGAAAAATAAACATACGATGTTAACTGCTAGAGTTATAATCTAAATGTATCGTGTAAACTTCAATACTGCACTAACTTAATAAATATGCTGCAAAAGAAACCGGCAAAAAACGCAACTTTACTTTGAACTTGAAATGTAACTGCTCGGTTAGGCTTTAGTTGTGCCTAAACGATAAACATTCCGGCATTTTGGTAAAAATAGAAACAGTTTGGCAAGAATTCATAAATCAATGAGTATTGCCTGCCTTTTGAAAATGATAACAAAATGAAAAAGTTGGAAGGCGGGCTTGCATTTGCGTTCAAAGGCATTTCTGTTGCCGGTTGGCAAATATCAATTTAAAACATGACATTTTATATTAAATAAATAAGTAATTCGCACGATAAGAATTATCAATATAACTATATTGGCACTCTAAATACTGTTATATGGAACGTAAAATTACGGACAGAATAATGGCACAACAATGTTGGGGTATACTTTTCTTTCAGTTCACGAAAGAGCGATGCCAGAGAGCGTTTCGTTTTTTATTTGCAATACCTTTGAAAAATCATTGGCAAATATACAAAAAAGTACTGAATCAACTCTTTTCTATTTTATTAGATAATAATATTACAACGGATTTGATAGATAATGTCATTGACAATTGACTGTTTATGACAAGTGTCTTGTTGGTTTCTGATCTATATGCAATCGAGAATATATAAATGAGTTGAAAAAATCTATATACCATACAGGTTTACAACATGCTTATTGGTACATCATTCTGACTTTTGTGAGTGCAGTCGTGCGAATATTACTTTAGTGATAATTGTTTTCGTAAAATAAAAGGTAAAGTTAAAAGTAATTGTTTTTTTTTAATGTTAGCCCTACTTTAAAGCTGCTCGTTCACAGTTTCCAGTGAAAAAATGAATTTCTCCAAAATGGTATACTAAAACACAATCTAGGTAACAATTTGAGAAAATCTGTTGAAAATGTAGGTGATACAATGTATCAGTTTTACAGCACCGTTTCATAAGCTTTTACAATGCTTTATAATTTGGTAGCGTATAATTTCAAAAATACAGAAATAATTTATATTGGGTCATTCTTATGTGGTGATTGTTTATTTCAGACTGTTCTAAAAACTTTGTTTTCACTAAAACCTGAACGCGAGCACTTTTAAGGACCAGCCATGTCTGATCTTTTCTTAACACATTTTCCTTCCGAATCCTATCTTTTAATAACATGAACCAGGCATGAAGGAATACAGTATCCATTATTTACCAACGGAATCTAGCTGGGATTCGTAGTCCCAAGGAGGATGCCTAAACCACTAAACAAAGGGAAACTGTAAAAATAAGAATGTTAAAATGCGTTTTGCAAACGTCATTACCTTGTCATCAAAGTTGAATGAAAGCTATGGAGTATTTTGGATTTACAATATTTTACTGGAAAAAACCATTACGACTAAAGATGGTCATACCTGTTGTACATCATTACGGAGACCGTCAATAAAATGACACGTGTTTGCACATATATATATAATCAGATATGAACTTAAGAATAAAACATTCAACATTTAAACATTATTATATCTACTAATAAATATTTTTACAAATATTTAGTTACACCAGGAAAGATAAATAAAATTTGGAAGAAATTGCTAGATAAAATAGGAAACAGATTGCAAAATAATGTGGAAAAATTTAATAGTTTGCATTGGCAAAATTTCAAATGTTTCAATGTTTAAAACAAACTCAGTCTGATGATATGTCTTCTTGATTCTGAAATCAGTCAGACAAATGCTTCAACCTGGGCCGTCTATGATCAAAATACATATTTCTACGTATTTATTATGTCGACAATGTTTCTAAAACTTTAACAAAGTCCAAAACTGTTGCAAATGTTCAAATGTTGCTTCTAAGACTTTTCCTTTGCCAATATAAACATGAAAAAACAATAAAATGATGCTCCGGCATGCGCCACTGTCATGAATATAACATTGTTTAAATTCAGATTTAGTAGAATATGATTGCGTCACAGTGTTAGATGATATTTCCATCCATGTCTCTACCATCAAATAAGAACGTGATGAAAAATGCTGAAAAGGTAAATATACAATATAAAATCCATCAACGTATCTCTCATAAAGGTCACAAAGTTAACATTTTACGTGTATTTCATTAAAAAACTTTTTCTGTAATACAGTAACGGTTCCTTCCAATATAATACCCATAATGTCACATATTGTGATGTTTGAATATTTCAAATGATATAATTTGTCAGAAAAACTGTAAAAATAAATGTTTTGGTTCAATGTCAAATATTTTGACTAAGTACCGACATAAAACGGTTCATCTTTCCACGGGCGAAGAAATAAAAATATTTGCTCTGTTAAAAATTTTATTAAAGCTTAGGGTCATTTTAATTTTTTTCTCTGTCTCTCTATTTTTTGAGACCTTTGTACAATTAAACAGGACATTTAAAGGAATAGCTGGGTAGAGTTTTGTCATCTCAAAACTTTGCTGGGGCTTGAGAAATTGAGAGCTAATTTTAGAAATCGTCATTTCACATCAGCAACACAGACACACCGTTAATAAATTTGATACAACATTCATATGTGAACTGGATAAAAGTTGTTAAAAACTCCACTCAGCCGCAACTATCGACTACTAGTCACAGTTAAGCTCCGCCCCCATACACAGTGCGAATTATTAGAAATACACTACAGTGTTTTCCCATAGATGTTTGCAGTAGCCATAATACAAAAAAAAAATACAATGTTTATAGTGTACTTTTGTCTGAGTTTAAATGTGATATATCTGTAATAGAACACATGATCTATCTTCAATAGATAACAGAACAGTTACAATAGCGTGCCATAAAACAAGTATTAGATAGATATTGTTTGCGAGAATAATTAAGTAATTTCGAGGAATCATAGCCTCCGAGAAATGACGTAATATTATTCGAGCCAACAGTTACTCTATCTGATTTGTATCATTGACGTTGATTGACAGTTCTCTCACCCTACAATATCGTGTGACGTAACAAAATGGGTTGGATCACTTTGTTTGGAAGCGACCTCAAACTTATTTTACTGTAGCTGATTGTTAGTACTGTGCTTCATTTTTTTATAGATCGATTTTTTTTTACAAGTTACATTTTCTTAATCAAGCATAGGCTTTCTTGGATAACGCCGCCGCTCAATAAAGTTACTTTTGAAATGAAGATAAAATTGTGATTTTTCGGATATTTTTACGTTCATTGTACACATAATCTATGTTTTGAGAATATAACAGGCTTGATATAGGGTATGTCCCTTTAATAAGACTTTATAGAAATAATTCAAAGCCGACACCTGTAAATATACCGTTATACATAGACGATTTGGAAATTTACAAGGACATGACTTAAACTGAAACGATCGTTTGTCGTTAAAATACAACTGTTAATATGTCGTTAAAATATAACTTTTAATATGCTCACGTTTGGGGGCATAATTAAAAACAGTTAAACATTTTTTCTAGATTGGCTCATATCAGTTTCGTAAACAAGAGGGCCTAGATGACCCTATATCGCTCAACTGGCCACCATTGGCTACAATTAGGGATGTCAACGAATACCCAAATTGGTATTCGGATATTCGGTCAGCCTTCCGAACGAATATCCGAAAATTCGGTCGTTTTATGTACTAAATCTAATACGTTTTTGATCAATTTGTCACATATTTTCGCGATTATAGATAAATAGCTTACATTTACCATAGCCAGGCGAATATTCTATCTCGAGAACTTACTTTTATATCTTTTAAGTCTGACAATTATGGGCTATAAGATTCAATCACTCATGTCATAAAATTAGGATAAAATAAATTTCATATACGTTGTTATTACGGGAGCTAACTCTGTAAGGACTGTTGTACTTTCGGTTTCGTTTTCTCCGTGACAGAGTCGTGACACGGACATTTTTTTCTTTTTCCGCTGTTTCCTGGGAAATTCATTTCAGTATTTATAGATCTGCAGGAGGCTTAATAGGACAGAGAAAGAAAAGCTTCAATTAAGAACAACCTGCAAAGTATTTCATCTTAATTAAAAAATATGAAATTATTTAATAAACTTGTTTAATGTTTGTAAAACGGGGCACAGGATAAAGTAAGCGCTTCTCTATCATGTATCGGCGTTTAAAACACTTGCATGATAATTGTTCTTAATCTTAATATTTCAACAATTCACACCTAGAAATTGAAACAGTTTTGTTTGCATAATCTCTTTTGTTTATCGCTTAAGATTGACTATAGAAAGTGTCATCACCAGGGCAACCGGGTATTGTAAACTGACACTTTATCGGCCGTCATTGAAAATTAAGTATAGTCATGAAAACAACAGTTAAATATTCAAGTTTTTAATTGAAATTTGTTTTTGACGAATTTACCGAATACTCGGAAACTTATATCGGATCCGAATATTCGGAAGCTGAACGAATATTCGGATATCCGGATATTCGTTGCCATCCCTATCTGCAATAGAAGGTCACATATAGCAGAAAGGGTAAATTTTGCCCAGGGGGTATTGAATTAACAATCTGTGTAGATGTCCACTACATAATGCCATATTCCAAATATGTAGACTCTGGACAAGAATATTGGTGATGTTTTCCCTATATAAGCCTATGTTAAATCAAGTGAACCCGGTCAATTATGATTTGGGGATACGGATTTAAATCATATTGACAGAAGTCAGCTAATGTCCTTAAACAACATTTGCCTATTATTTGACCGAATGTTATGCTGTTAACGCAAAAAAGTCGGATTTCAGTTTGGTTAACAAATGTGTGTGTACATTTAAACCATCGATTAGCAAAAATTGTACATGAACAAAAAGGTTTATCGGTGATTAATGCCATTTATGTAAAACTGCAGGCAATATGAATATTTGTTTTGCACGTCACAAAGTTTAATGTGAAATGACAAGATAAATAGCATTATGTACATCCATTTTGGCCGCGTATATCAAAATGAAAAGTTAATTTAAGTGGGTGATTCTTATAAAAACTATAAAGGTTTTGTTAGTGATATGTCCTTTTCGGATATCCTGACTGTGTTATGATCTTCCTTGAATTGAAAAACAAGTCGTAGAAAACTGGATTTCGCCTTTAATGAGACCGGCCTTCAGAATCCGTATAAAAGCAAGCTTGGTGACCCTTCAATATTTTGTGTTTTTTTTTAAAGAATATTTTATGGCTAACCTATCCGAAAGTTATGTGGAAAAATCTAAACGGTAGCAGTTAAAGTAACGAAAGGGTATTATGGAATTCAATAAATCGATGAATCAGATGGGTCAGTGATTAGCCCTTCCCGGTTGAAGGATTTATTTACGTTTTTATTTGTATTTCCATTTTCATTGCAATTTTAATAATTTATTTCCTTTTGCAAATCATATTTGTGAAAATAGTGAATGTGGAATTTCAGTTATTTGTAAAGCGCCATAGTAACGAATTTCTTACATCTTTGATACAGGGTGCCTTAAGATTTTTGTTAGAAAAGAAGCTCGGATAGACCCATGTTTTTTTATTTATGTCATGTTGAGTGATAATTAAAAAGTTTTCATAAATACTTTATTTTTGTCCATCCAACATCCATAAGATGCCCTAGTTTTTATTGCTTGAATGAAAAAGTCACCTGTTGCGCCCATAAATCCAGATAGTAGGAAAAGGCCGTGCCACCCAATTTCAGACTGTAAAAGGAGGCCGATTAAGCTACCAGTGATAGATGAAGCCGACTACAAAACATAAACATATAGATATCATATTCTTATAGACAATACATATCAAAACAATCGGTTGAGAATTTTCTAGTCATTTGTTTGATTCAAGTGATTTCTTGTTGTACTATATGTATCCACCAACTATCTAGATCTGCGTAATCTACACACATTTTCCATAAAATGTCGTATTATTTCAAGCACGGTTTTAACTAAATCTATGTAGTAGTATTTACATGAAAGCAACAATAAAAACATCAAAAAGTTACATTATATACATAAACTTATAAAACAATATCTCACCACAGCCACGAACATTACTGCCATTGTTATGATCATATTCTCTACACCAAAAAGTTTTCCAAGTGTAGCAGGTCCTATTGCCCAAATTCCTACATGTAGTTTGAAGAAGATAAATGTTAAAGTTTGATATTTAATTAACACTAGCATTGCTAAATTTCAATAAATTTGTACATAATTATGTCTTTTCAATAGCCCGTAGTTATTATAGTGATTAAAGTGTACATTCGTAAATGTAGATTGAAATATTTCATTTTGATGGAAGAAATTGTTACATAAAGCAAAGAAAAATTATCAAGATTAACCTAAATGAGCAAACTATTTTGCTGCCTACATTTAATGTAACAGATAGACACAAGTTATACCTACGCAGTTTTACTGTTACATTGTTTTCATATTATATGTTATTGTGATTTTTAACGTGATATTTCCACAAAATGACAGCACTTAATGATTTTAGAAATCAGGACATAAATTATTAGCAAGACAAGAGAAATTTCGATTAAAGGAAATTTTCATTTAATTTCATGTACGGAACATAATAATTCGGAGTACATCGCATATATTATGAGTTGCTGAAACGTGCTACTACTTAGTGTTAAGAGTCAGTAGGCGTAAATGTTATTTGTGAATTGACAAACTGTGCAGGCATTCAACATGTTAGACGTTATGTACAAGAAAAGGAAATTTCAAAGGTATATTACATTACCTGCCTGGTACGTTAATACCGCTTTCTTTTTATGGATCGATGACCAATGAAATGGATGAAAATTGCTTGGAAGGGTGATAAAGAAAATGTGATGTGAAGGAAAACAGTAACAATTCCCGAAAGACATTTCCAGTTTTGAACGTCGCAGACAATGTAGCTAGTATAGCTAAAGAAAACTTACCACACACACTTCCATATAATCCACATATCCAAAACATGAAAGCTAATTTTCCGAGAGATTCTGTGTATAGTAGTGTACAAGACAAACAAACAAACGTGGCGGCCACAAACTTCACTGAAATCTAAATTTGTAACTACTTTACTTAAAAAGAAATGTTAAAGTACACTATATGTAATATTGGGACTTGTATGTGTACATGTATGTGCTATTTTACGAAGGTTTTCAATTTACTACTCTCAAAATACCCTACAGAATTTCATTGATTTTTGTAGCACTGCTATATGAGTCACATTAGTTACCACGTCAAACAAGTATGAATTAAACAATTGAACTATTAGTTTATTGTAAACAGGTCATAATAAGGTAAATGTATTGAAATAATTGCAACTTCGAATTAGAAAGATGAGTTATCAAATTTATCTCTTATACGGGATATATCCAACTACTAGACTCATTCTGCCTACCTGGAAACCATACCTGTCCATTATAGCGCCCCAAAGTGGACGACACAAACAGTTGAATATTGATGAAATTGATCCTGTCAGTGCAAGGAATCGGTCATCTGAGATAAATGTTTGTCCATATGCCTGCAAAGTAGGATGTCTAAGCTATTTAAGATTCAGTATAACCATTTGACCATTTTTATGCATTCATTTTATATCTGTTATTTTTGTGCTGTATTCATATACATCAGATATAATATTATATTTCACAATAATGTGTATGCCATGTTTGTCGGGTATTGTAATATGCCATTTTCAGTGTAATATCGTGCAATTGCATGTCTTTATAGGATTTTTCATATATATGTACCATTTTTTTATTTTATTTTTCATATCAGTTTTTAAAAACATTCTGTCGCTTGACCCTTGCTTCTGTACATGAGTCTAAATAATTTAGACAACAGTAAGTTTCTTTTGGATTCTGCGTCTAACAATTAGTAATCTAAACATACATTAAACTTCATCTATAGGTAATTTGCCCTTTATGCTGAGACCATCGTGTCATGTATCCTGCTAAAACGTTTTTAGTTTTCTATCTAGATAAAATTGAATTCGAGTAACATAAACATAACAATCGGAATTTATAACATTCAGGATGTTTATATTCAGAACCGTTACGATACCTTGTATAAAGAGATTGCAAACTGGTTGCCACCATTTATCAGAAATACATACAATAAGAGAACTATTGCGTTTTTACTCGTCACTACTTTTGCTAACACCGTCCTGACTGGCAGTATTTCTTGGGGCCTGCAAACATACAGTCGGGTATTACCAACAAACTTGAAAATACAACATGGTAGGAACATATCGGTTTCTAATCAAAACAGTCAAAATGGTTAGTATTAATACTATGTCATAAAACTGATTGTGAAGATGTTAGTATTTACATTTACATGTTTTTCAAGTCCCAGGACCACAATTACTGGTAGCCCTAATATTACCCAGAAAGATCTTGCCGGCAGAAATGACCTTTATTTATGTACAAAATCATTCCTCATTCGAAAAGTACTTATTAGAAATAAAGCGCAGTACATTTTACAAAGATATTACAAAAAAAGAAGAATGGCTTTCTGGCAGCTATTTTTCATAAAGAAATGACTTGAATACAAAAGAAAGGCATGTGTTGACATTGTTTTAGAGTGAACAGAACATGGTTCTATCATTATCCTATCAGCAGAAAATGTATTTTACTACATGTATATCATTTAATTCAAAGAGATCCGTGGACTTTTAAGTTGACACGCAAAAGAAATAAATTGCTGCTGTGTATTAAGCCTATAAATAGTACGTCCTGCTTAAAGGCAGGTATTCTTTCATACATATTGAAGGGTTTTGACTAATTTTGTTGATAAGATAAATTTGAGCCGACGTATGTTTATCATTCATGTTCATCATGTTAGCCTATTTGTCTAATTGGTTTGACGAATAAAAATTTCTGAGCCAATATTAAACCCTTTAATCAATCTTTATTCTCATCATCGTTTAAATATCTCATACTTTTAGAGTATACACTATTAGAGTATACACTAACAGACAAAACAGTACCTTTCAATTTTGTTTATAATGTCCTTCTTTATGACTTGTACGCTTCCATCAGAGCTTGGTTCAGACAGTGCCATGATGCCAAATGTTTGGCATATACTATAAGCACATGCTAGCAGCAGAAAAAGCTTTGGCACCCGGTCTAATATAGCTGCGTTTGTAAAATACCTGTTAATATATAACGCAAATAATATGAGCAAAGATAACATGAGCCAAAATAGCGTGACAGAATTAAGTCAATCGGACATGAGTTTAACATTTAAAAAAAAATTAAACTAGAGATATCACTCCAGGTGATGAATAGCCCTAGATGACGCATTTACATAGCTAATCTCCCGTTTTGAAAGCCACTTCAACTAGTTTGGACACAGATAAGGAATAAACCTGCATATGTTTGTTGCAAACTGCCAAAACATAATCCAAGCAAAAAATGCCAGCAATTTATACTCAACTATGTTTGGCACCTAAAACTCACGTATAATATCGACTTTTAGTGAGTGATTGCTTAGAAATAGCGTGCCCAAAGAAATATATATGTACCTATATTTTTGAAAAATTCAGAAGGGCAGTAATTAAATGAAATAAATCAAGGTGTAACTTGCTGCCTGTGACTGTTCATTGCATAATGGCCGCTAGCGCAGACAATCATGCGTATGTATATTATATGAAAGAAATAAATCACAATACAAAATTATAAGGGTGTAATATGTAAATAGTATGCACAATTAAGCTTAGTAGTAATAATTCAATGAAAGCTTAACAGAGTCTGTGAAGTTTCACTGAATTGTTCGCAGAGGTTGCTGAGAATGACAATCAATTCTATGTACATGTTCATGCAGAGTTCATGCAGAGTTTATGCACAATAAGGCTTGGTACTAAACACTTGTATGAGGTTTCATTCTATTATAACCAGTGGTTACCGAGAAATGTCCCGGAGAAATCTTGTCACATGCACACGGACGGAGAAGCGTGATTTCAATATACTCCGTATACTTCGTATCTTTGGATCAATATTTGTAATAATATGGCGGTTAACTTTTTAAATGTTGCTCAACGGTACGTACTTTTCGCCATTTGATAGTTTTAGATCCGGTGCTAAATTTTCCGGATTAAGGTATCCCGTGACAACCTGATTAAAGATAAAAGCTCCTGCTCCAAGTCCACATACAACCAAACCTACGGCAAATGTTGGTTTATTTGGCATCCACTGCAATTCATCAAACTGATTTAAAATAAAAATTTAAACACATGTGACCTAACATTAAAAAGATTTTAATGCTATTACTGTAGTCTTGTTCCAGTTACTTTCACGCATACTTTCTTCGCCGGATAGAACATGTAGACAAACGGTCTTTAACAATCAATGCAATATGATTCAAGAATCAATATATCTCAAAGTCAGAAATATGATAAACAAGTATACAAATACAATTATTAAAGCAAACGTTCATTTATAACCGTATTGTAAAATGATTGTTAGGACATTCGCACTTTCTAGCCCTTAGATTTTCTTTTGACTTTGAGGGATCAACGCAAATTCAATATGATCTGAAACAAAATCAGCATAGAAACAGCTGAAAAATCATAGAGAAATGAGTTAAACGGTAGAGGTACACAGAGACATAGTATGTTTTGTAAGGAGAGCGGTGGTTTAGAGGTTAAGGCTGCACATCCCGGAGGTTGCGGGTTCGAGCCCCACTGGGGTCACGACACGTACTTCCTCATATAACACCAGTACTGGTGTTTCAAGGAAGCGGACTCGAGAGTGACTCTTTAAGCTACAAGCTTTCTTCACAATCGAGCTAAAATAAATAAGTATAAACTAAGAGACATAATACGTAGAACGTGAAAGGGGGTATCTGAAAAAAGCTAAGATACAGACTAGTTTTGTAAAGAAACCTAAATGTTAACATTTTATCTGCATTAAATAGAACCTTTACCTTGACAGCTGTCTGGGTTGGGGGGCCATATGCCATTCCATATCCAAGATGCATCAAAGCACCGTATGTCAAACACACAACGAACAAGGATTTCGTGATGGTGAAAAATGTAAGGGCCATACCAGACCTATCAGAATGAACATATGTATTTTTATAATTCTGTTTTAATCGTTTCAATTATCTACTCACATTTAATAGCTTTGGAAATTTATACTTGATTGTTGCATTATTAACTTAAAGAACAATGAATTAAGACATACACGTTCATTAGGCGTCATCATCGAGAGACCCATGACAAAACTTTTCATACCGAATCAAATGCTCTGCATCATCGGCAGCTCGACTGCTGCTTAATTGGTGTATTTTTGTACTTTTTCAGAAGTGCTCGTTGCTAAATAAAGCTTTCTCTTTTATGCGCTGAAATATCTTTATATAGAAATGCAAATGATATATTCCTTGGTAACGAATTCTTCTGTGTTAAACAAATTCTGAAAACAAATGGCTGATCAAAGAATCGAAAGCTTTACCGAGGATTTCAGGTTTCTCTTAAAACAGTCATCGTGAACTGTACTTGAAAGTCCCAAGACTACAATAACCTGAGGTCATTTGAAATATATATGACCTTAAGACATAATAGGATATATAAATAAGTATAGAAAATATGTGTATTTGTTTTGTTAAGCGTATTTGGTCTGTACGTTTAATTATGTCTTATTCGGTGAATACAAAATGTACTATAAATATTTACCAAAATGTTATACAACCAATTGCCATTGTTCGTCTCACTCCTAAGTATCTGTTCAAAACTCCGCCTAGAATCACTCCAATAGGTGTTATCACTGCAGTTACAATTGATATCCACAAGTTGTCCACATTTCTAAGTGAATGTTCTTCGGTCCGGTTGCGCAGGTACGAGATCATATATAGGCTGATATTACCTACGACAGGTGATGAAAAATTACACTCACTAACAATGCAACATGTTAACCAAAATGATCCGATTGGACAATGAATCACCATGTATGGTAAACGTATGACATAAAAAGCAATCCGATCAAGAAAGACAGCCTGAGTGCTGCGTCCTTCAATGCTATTCAATAAAATGGAGGTTCTTCAAAAATATAGAAGAAAATAACAACAATATTTCAATTCAGTCGAACTGATGGAAAGCATTTGACAATTTGAAGTTATCCGTTTCACAGTCGAAAACCGTTCATAACATACACAATTTAAAATGGAATTCGTCAAGAGGCATTGATAAACAGTTGAGACATTCCAATTCGGTAAACCAGTTAATATGTCAGATTACATTTAATGTATTATTGGACCTTAGGAAGGTTGATTGTACGGATTAACAAGTGAGCAGAATCAATGTAAATATCTTTAAAAAAAAAACATTGTTATTTTCCAACTTGCTGACTCCCTCGGATAAAATTCATATAAGAAAAGTTGACTTAAACACTGTCTGAGAAGGACGAAAAAGTCATATAAGATAAGTTGACTTAAACACTGTCTGAGAAGGAGGAACCGTGGTAAAATGGTACACTGCATGTTTTGTGTTTATTAGAATTTTACTTTCGCTCACATATCTTGGAACGCGAAAACACAGATGTTATGGTACTGAGTAGTATTTGTTAGCTAGAGATGGAACCCAATGATGTATGAGTTGATTTAAACTTCAATGCAAATCATAAATAGTAGATATCCAATAAAGGGCAATCGAATGGTAGCATTACTACAAATTAATCTATGGGATTGACTCACTAAAATCGATCTATCATTTTGACCCACTGGACAAAAATGTATGTGGACAATGCTATACTGTTTTCCTAGAAACTTTCGCGAATACTATATTTCGCATTTTTTACACTGCAGACATTTTCGCGACTACAAACTTCGCCGAATGGTATCAATCGCGAATACCGCGAAAAATTAGTCGCTATGGCATGAACCTACGAATGTTCAATGCACATGCCTTCAGCAAGGAGGCAATTAAGTCTATTCGTATTTTTTCACACCCGGAAATCGGAGAGATTTTACTATCATGTAGCACGAGCAGATTGTAATGAAAATGTTATGGAAATAATAAAAGAAACTGCCAAACGAAAACGTAGGAGTTACGCTCATTATGATGACGGCAAGCAGACATTCGAAGATATGTACATGTTAATTATTGTTTAGTTGCAGTGTTATGTATAAAGTAATGTTGAAAGCTAAAATTATAAAAATGCAAACTAATAGAATCTCAGCCACAGGTGGCAATATGTGTCAATAAATAATTTTAAGTTTAAGTTTGATATCATTTGACAATAGCCATTAGGCTCGATCACCCTTTGTATTGTATCAATAATTATTGTAATGGTTATTCACATCCCCGCTCATGGTCTGTCAACAATTCGCAGTTTATACAAATACATTTATACTATAGTATTTGTGTTGGACTTTTCTAACCGAATTCTTTTGTTAGGAGATTAAAGTCGGTAGCCTAAATTAGATGAAATAAACACTACTATACGTCGTTATTCGGCGCAGCCGTATTAAGCTCGCTTTTGACCGGAAGTTTGGAACTTTACAACTGCCAATGAAATGACAAATAGAATGGACAACATTTTTTAAATGCTGTAATGCACTTTCTAATTGGATAATACCGAATGAGAATCGTCAATAAAAACTCTTGCGTTTTCAGTCATTCTTGAATGGGTTTATACTTTTAGTACATAAATATTCATATCTAAAAACATAAAATGTTGTTACCGCCAAACAAATGTTAATCATAAGTGTTTAGTATCTATTATTACATATTTAATTAATACTGAGGACAAAATCAATGAGAGTCCGGTTAGCTCAGACGGGAGAGCATTCACTCTAAAATCTCTGTAAGTGAAGGGCCATGGGTTTGTTTCCCAGTCAATGTGCACTTTTTTCTCACCCTGTGACATTTGGTGTCTTCTGACGGAATGAAATGAGTTTTTACTACAAAATCTTGCTACAAATTGCTTTCATACACTTAAAATTGCGCCGACTATCTTTTTTAAAGGTATGCTTTTTTATAATATTTTGTGAGGGTTCAAAAATAACCATGTCTATATGAATGTCATTAATCACCAATACAATTTTACATATATGTCCATATTGCTAATCGATAATTGATTAGTTTGGTTCATTTGTGCCGCGACACATTGGTAAAATAAAGATTCGTTGCGTTTACCACATAAAGTAAAGTCAAATAAAAGGATGAAATAAATCCAAATATGCAAACACATCTGCTGGAATTCACTTTTTACATTTGTTTTTCTTTCGGCAAAGATAGCTGTTCTAGCCATGACACAGACTATTTAAGCTTCAATAATACTTAGTTCCTGCAAATAATATATCGGCTTCAATCTGTTTTATATCTTACTTATATTTCCTATTTCTTAATATTGAGTTCATTTGTCCATTTTCGACTTTTGCCTCTCAATAAAAATTTAAAAAGACATTTGTAAAGAAAATATCAACAAGAGCTGTTTGTAAAACATGTTTGCCCCTTTTGATGCAATCAGTAATGTGGAAAAAGAAATACATGTGGCATGAAGTAAATGTTTTGGCCTTAAAGCTGCTCGCTCTCAGATTTTAGTAAAAAAATGGAGTTCTTCAAACTGTATGAAAATAACATATTTTAGAACATATTAAAAGGTTCTAGTAAATATTCCTGTCACGTATATCTGTAGATTTTAAATAATACGCTACCAAATTAGAAAGCGTTGCAAACGCTTTTAAAATTCCAATATAAACATATAGTGTAGCCGTGCCGCAAACCATGCATTTTCAATCGATTTTTGCAAATTCCTACCTAGATTTTTACTTCTATTGTAGATTATAGTCTTTAGTTTTATACTTATGTATTAGTATGTCATTTAGAAAAAAAAATTCCACGGCAACGAGAGAGCAGCTTTTAAAAGAAAAACACTTTTTGGCCTTACAGAAAAAATTAATGGCCTTAATTTTTTTTTAATTTGGCCTAAAAAATGATTCTTGTGGCCAAAAATAGAAAAAAGTCCCTGTGACCTTGACCTTTAACCTACTGACTTCAAAATCAAAAGGGTCATTTGCTGGTCAGGACCAACCTCTGCACCAAGTTTCAAGATGCTAGGCCTACGCGTTCTCGAGTAATCGTCCGGAAACCGTTTTACTATTCCCAGTCACTGTGACCTGGACCTTTGACCTACTTCTTCAAAATCAATAGGGGTCATCTGCTGGTCATGACCAACCTACACACAAAGTTTCTAGATGTTCTCGAGTTATCGTCCGGAAACCGTTTTACCATTCCGGGTCACAGTGACCTTGACCTTTGACATACTGACCTCAAAATTAATAAGAGTCATCTGCTTATCATGACTAACCTCCACACAATGTTTCAAGATGCTAGGCCCACGCATTCTTGAGTTATCCTCCGGAAACCGTTTTACTATTCCTTGTCACTGTGACCTTGACCTTTGATCTACTGACCTCAATAGGGGTCATTTACTGGTGGTGACGAACCTGCACACCAAGTTTGAGGATTGTAGGCCAAAGTGTTCTTAAGTTACCATCCGGAAACCATTCTCTACCGACCGACCGACGGACCGACCGACATGTGCGTTTCTTCGAAGGGGGGCATAAAAATAAGAGATGTTTGCAAAACAGGTATGCCCCAAATGACAGAAGCCAATTACGTTCAAGGTCACTGTGACTTTTACCTGACAATAAAAAGGGGTCATCTGAATGTCATGAACACTCCCTAGATATTGATCTGACAAGTTTTTTCTGCTGAAGGTAACTGTGACATTGACCTTTGACCTGTTGACCTGAAAATAGATATTGGCACATCTACTAGTCATGACCAACCTACTTACATCGTTTAAGGACACTCAGCAAAAGCGTTCTCTTGTTATTGATCAGACAAGTGTTTGTGTTTAAGGTCTCAGTTGCCTTGAGCTTTGACCTCAAAATCAATACGGGTCATCTTCTGGTCTTGAGTTTTATAAAAAGTTGGACCAGGTTTGCTCATTCAAAATACTTCTTTGGAGAATTTACCCATATCCTTATTGGAGAACGAATAGTGTTGTGGATAATAAAAAATTTAACATACCGAATATATAAAAGTTACCAAGACATAAGTGAACGATGATTCCTCCAAATATAGCTACTCCTGCACGAAGCATTGCTCAACCACAAATACGATAAGTTTGCTTAGCTACTTTACGAAGACACTGTAAGACAGCTGATATGTGTTTTAATAGGCAAACTTTTTACATGTATTATACGATATCACTGCAACTTCTACTTTTAACGCACATTCATTATGTACATTTGTAAGATGAAATCAATATATTTAATTATTCTTTTAACAATTTATTACCGTATATTGTTACGAGGGAGATCCATCAAGTTCTGAAGACGATCTTTCTCAAAGAATGCCAGTTACAACCAATTAACATTTAATCAAATACCCATATGTCTGTCTCCTGGACTTTCTGTATTATAGATCTCTAGATAAAGAAATGATGTAACAAGGAAACAAGTTTTTAAACGAGAAAATATATTCTGAAATGTAAGTTTAATTATTTTCCTCTCGTTTACTTGATATTTTTGTTACTGTATGTAGATCAAATATGTCTTCTTGATTGTAAGAATTGGAACAGATAAATCGCCACTGAATTAAGAGTGGTGCTATACAATTGAAGTTATTGTAATTATTGAGAAGGGTGGCGCGACGGTCGAGTTGTTAACGCTCTTTACTACCAATCAGGAAGTCCCCGGTTCGAATCCCGGTCGGGGCACTGGAAATTTCAGAAACTCTTTTACTATTTCCCACCCATCTAGAGAGATGTACAGGTTAGAAATTCAGATGTTGTCTCGAATATATGCTATATACAGGGCACGTAAAAGAACCAAGGGCTCTATTCGTATAGACAAAGGGTCTGATATCCGGATTCATTTTTATCTGCATCTGTCTCTTCAACCTGCGCCTGTCAGAAGTCGTGGCACTTTAACATGATATATATCCTATCGTAGGCCGGTACTATAAGCTATTAAAAAAGTAACACATTAGAACATCTTTACTTGTTTCTTAAACTTGTTTCTAAATTTGAGCGATCGTCAGTTAATAAGAAATGTTCCAAGGTTTATTGACTTCTTTAAAAAAAATCAAAAAAAGTCTTTAGAAACACTTTATCATGTTTGGTAATTTTTATATTTTCCCTACCCGCTTTAACTTTTATTATTCAATGTTACTTTACATCTGTTGCACCAATTAAGATACATAGGCTAAAAAGATACAGGGATGCATCATTGTTATCACAGTGTCGGAATTGTAAAAGCATGTCTGAATTTTAAATCAGTAATTTGCATATATTACAGTATAATACACGGACATAAATACATGTACACATTATGTATTTAGGTCAATGATAAAGCATATGTTGTGAGATCACATTAAGAACTTATTGAATGGTCCCTGTAATTATTAGATACTAGTAGAATTAAAATTTAAAATTTAAAATCTAGAATCATATTAAATAATTTTAAATCTGCATGTTAATTATGAGCTGCCGATTTCCTTGTAATTTAAAACTTTTATTTTCATTTGTGAAATTCGGCGTCTTTCGAAGATGCTAGACAAAGGGATCATACATCCCATGAGAAATATGGGAACAGTAGGCAATATCTTTATCTTACATAGTCTAATAAATCACATGATAAATAAAAACGAAAAGGTATTCGTATGCTTCAGAGATTTTACAAAAGCGTTCAATTTTCTTGTGGCTAAAATTGATAAAGTTTGGCGTAAGAGGAAAATTTTAAACGTTCTACAATCGATGTACAAAAAATTTAAGCCAAGAGTTAAAACTCAAGATATATTAAGTGGAAGTTTATATTCTCACTCGGCGTACGACAGAGAGACTGTCTTTCACCTTTTCTTTTATCAATTTACCTTAAAGCTGCTCGCTCTCAGATTTTGGTAAAAAAATAAAGTTCTTCAAAACAACAAGAAAACAAAAATAATATCAAACAGGGAATGCCACGTACCAAAAACGCAGCCTCCCCAAAACGAGCCCCCCAGCACCCAGAAGCGCACTCCACCAACACACCCACCCACACACACACACACAACAACACACACACACACACACACACACACACACACACACACACACACACACACACAAACTGTATGTAAATAACGTATTTTAGAACATATAGTCAAATAATAAGTATCCAGTATAAATTCCTGTCACGTATATCTCTAAATTTCAAATAATACGCTACCAAATTCAAAAGCGTTGCAAACGCTTTTGAAATTCCAATATAAACATATAGTGTAGCGGTGCCGTGTAACCGACATTTTCAATCGATTTCTGCAAATTCCTACCTAGATCTTTGCTTATATACTGATTCTAGCCTTTAATTTTATACTTATCTACAAGAATGTCAATCTAAAATATTTTTTTTCAACGGTAACTGAGTGCGAGCAGCTTTAATGATTGAATAGAAAGGCCACAAAGAGATTAATATAGAAATGTTTCAACTTTCCATTCTATTATATGCAGACGATATAGTAATAATTTCAGAAAATTTAGATAATTTGCAGAAAGGACTGTTGATACTTATAGGGGCACTCTCTACATCTAGCCGATTATATTCTCGAAACATAGATTATGTGTTCAATGAACGTAAAATGATCAATCAAAACAATTTCAAAAAAGAACCTACGGCGAAAAATGCCTCATTTTACCACAATTAATCAATATAGAGGCTTTCTGTAATAAATCGCATCCACCCATTAATTGTACAACAACTATACATAGATTATTGAATGGTTTACGGTACTGCAGTATATTTCAAACCGCTAATTTTATCGATAATGACTGGGAATGCATAGCTGAAACTTTTAGGTTAAGTTATAATACTTCCAAAGATTCTATTACTTACGTTTTGGAGGTTATTTAGTTGGCATCAATTATAGGGTATGTCTCTTTAAGAACTACTGCGATAAATAGAAATTGACTGTAAATGTCCAAAAAACAAAAGTAATGATTTTTCAAAAAGGGGGAAGAATAAATAGAACCATAAAGATCAAGTATGATAACACCGAAATAGAAATTGTTAAAAAGTTTACCTATCTAGGAATAATTTTTACATCAGGGAACATACGAATCCCTGTCGGGCCAGGCTTTAAAAGCAATTTACAAGATGAAAAGATATTTGCTGAAATTTACTGATATAGACATAAAACATGTTTAAAACTTTTTGATAAACCGATAAGCCCTATACTTAAAGGGACACTCCCTACATCTAGCCGATTATATTCTCAAAACATAGATTATGTGTTCAATGAATGTAAAATGATAAATAGAATACAGTTCAAAGAAGAACCTATGGCGAAAAATGCCTCATTTTACCACAATTAATCAATATAGAGGCTTTCTGTAATAAATCGCATCCACCCATTAATTGTACAACCACAACCCTACATAGGTTATTAAATGGTTTCGTGTTTGCTTTGTATGCTAGTGTGTGTTGGTAGTGTATGTGTGTGTGTGTACATGATTGTGTGTGTGTGTGTGTGTGTGTGTGTGTGTGTTGGGGGTGGTGGGGGTTTTGGGGGGGGGGGGGGGGCGTTTTGGGGGGGCTGCGTTTTTTGGGTGGTGGGGGGGGGGTTTGGGGGGGGGGGTTTGGTATGTGGCATTCCCGTTTGATAATTTTGTTTTTACGGTACTGCAGTATATTTCAAACCGCTGATTTATCGATAGTGACTGGGAATGCATAGCTGAAACTTTTAGGTTAAGTTATAATACTTCCAAAGATTCTATTATTTATGTTTTGGAGGTTATTTAGTTTGACATCAGATATAGGGTATGTCCCTTTAATTATGGATGTGAGGTCCGGGGGGTTAATGAGGCAAAGAAAATCGAAAACACACACCTACCTTTTTGTAAAAACCTTCTAAGCGTTAAATAACAAACAAAAACCAATTTTATGTACGGTGAACTCGGAAGATTGCCGCTGAAGTACGATCGAAAATCGGAGTAATTAAATACTGGCTGAAACTTTTAAAATTTGAAAATGTTAAATACATTAAACATGCCTACACTATGATGTTAGATGATTTAGAACGAAAAACAAATAGCAAGAATTGGGTTCTGTTAAAACTAAACTAGAAAATTCGGGGTTCAACTACGCTTGGTATTCCCAACAAGTCAATATAATAGCATTGAAAGGACATACCCTATAACTGATGTCAAACTAAATAACTTCCTAAACATAAATAATGTTAGGAAGTATTATAACTTAACCTGAAAGTTTCATGTTATGCATTCTAGTCATTATCGATACAATCAGCGGTTTAAAATATGTTGCAGTACCGAAAACCATTCAATAATCTATGTAGAGTTGTTGTTGTACAATTAATGGGTGAATGCGATTTATTACAGAAGGCCTCTACATTTATTACAGCCGTGGTAATTTGTGTGCAGCATTTCCCGATAGTATAGTTTCATATAGAGACGTTATACACTAGCTAAAATCCGATACAACTTTAAATGGAAGATTCTATTAAAAATAACGACTCACTATGGGGGTGTACTATATATCTCAGTAGCCAGGTATCGATCGATAAATACAACGTCAGTAGTGTACTTCCCGGCCTTTATCATTGTGATTTGCATTATTTAAAAAAAGTATTTTATTAAATAAATCTACATATTGATCCAAAGTATTTATATTAAATAAAACACCTCAATGCTGTTTAGTTTAACACAATTCGTAACAAAGTTGAAACGGAAATAAAGGTAGCCTACTTTCCATGACTGAATAGAATACGACCGCACATCTCGAAAATTTGGAATTTAACTTCAAACGATAATATATGTATTACAATCCCATCCTTACGGTATCAAGTTAAAAAATGCAGCACACATTTAAATAGACCTGTAAATGTATTTTTACGGGCATGGTGTGACAAAAAAAAGGACACAGGCATTTTCCCGACACCTTCATTTTCTGGCCCCCGGAATGTGATCGAATGAGTACAAAAGTTATTCTTCTGTTTCACGGTTTTATTTGTAATCGTATATACAAGTGATTACATACATACAGTAATTCCGTGAATTCAACAACTTGCACGCAGCAAGTGAGTTAATGTGTCATAGAACTTTATACTAATGATTATCATAATAATGGATGTGGGTAGCCAACAACACTGGAAATAAATTTGCACGCGATAGTAAATATAGCGGTCACATTGACGACATGTACATTGTTACGGTCTAGTTGGAAACAACATGTACGTGTCAAAAACATTCAGTTTTTAATCACACATAGTCGTTTTCCCGTCGTTTTATTGTAATGAAATTCGTCAGTATATAATTTTTTATTAGCTCACCTGAGCTGGCTCAGGGTGAGCTATTAGGATCGATGAATGTCCGTCGTCCGTCGGACGTCGTCCGTCGTCCGTCCACATTTAGTTCGTTAACACTCTAGTGGTCACATTTTTTCCTCAATTGTCACGAAACTTGGTCAGGATGTTTGTCCCAGTAATTACTCGGACGAGTTCGAATATGGGTCATCTGGGGTCAAAAACTAGGTCACAGAGCCCAAAAATAGAAAAATCTTGTTAAGGCTCTAGAGGCTACTGTTTCAGTCCAAATATCCTGGCAATTTGTCAGAAAGGTTGTTTCTATGATTTCTAGCTCAAGTTTTAATATTGGTCACCTGGGGTCAAAAACTAGGTCACACAGCCCAAATATGGAAAAACCTTGTTAACACTCTAGAGGTAACATTTTCAGCCCAAATATCCTGGAAATTTGTCAGAAAGGTTGTTATGTTGATTTCTAGCCCAAGTTCGAATATGGGTCATCTGGGGTCAAAAACTAGGTCACAGCCCAAATATGGAAAAACCTTGTTAACACTCTAGATGTTACATTTTCAGCCCAGATATCCTTGAATTTGTCGAAAGTGCATCATGATCAGACAGCAAAATAATGAAAGTGCAGATATGATCAACAGCTAAATTATGAAAGTGCAGATCATGGTCAACGCTAAATAATGCTAGCAAACAGTGCGATCAATGATCAGACAGCAAAAATAAAAAGTGACAGTGCAGATCATGACCGCAACATACAGTGAATAGCTACAGTGCAGATCATGATCAGACAGAAAAAAATGAATAGCCAACTGCAGATCATGATCAGACAGCAAAATAATGAGGCCTAGAGCTTAGATATTCAGCATGTGGCAATAATTGACTCTCTACCAAGATTGTTCAAATCCTGACCTCAGGGTCAAAATTAACCGCTGCCATGGGGGGTCTTTTGATTTTCATAGGTAAGAGGATATCATGAGCCAAAGGTAAAAATTGATCCTTTCTGCTATTAATAACCTTTTTATTTTTGCCAATGGTAGACAGGTGAGCGATACAGGGCCATCATGGCCCTCTTGTTATTGATTGTGTGTCTTTACATCAATACGTAAAGTAAAAATATAGTCCAAATTGTGTTGATTTGAACTTTTTTCCGAGACTCATTACCCAAACTCTTTCCCGAAAATTAAAGAATAGGAAAACCATAGGCTTTGAAAGTAAAACCACCATTCACAATCG
The DNA here is from genome assembly GCA_022818135.1 of Saxidomus purpurata. Lineage (NCBI taxonomy): Eukaryota > Metazoa > Mollusca > Bivalvia > Venerida > Veneridae > Saxidomus > Saxidomus purpurata. The sequence goes on from JAFMSR010000015.1 coordinate 35,165,836, forward strand.
AAAAGTTTCGTGTTCGCTGTTGGGCTGGCATTACATGTAGACTGCATGGGAATATTGATTTCACAGAAGATAATTTTCACTTTTCAACAAGAAAAGATTTCGGTAGGTAGGTATATTTGTCAGAAGCCGAGAACGACAAAACGACTGAAATTATCAATTAGACAATTTCTTCTCATTGGACAGGACGATGTGAAAAGGGCATTTTTATGGAAAAATTATCACAATGATCATCAATTAGGTAGGATGGTGTACTGCAGTTTTGATGGAAATTTAGCAACTAATACTATTCGTTATATCTTGAAGTATTGAATTGTACATACATGTACGATTAGTGTCATACGCATGAAGACACTTCAAACACGGCTTGATAATATGTACCCGAAACTGTGCTTTTCGGTTTTATTTAAAAAAAATGACTTCATTAGATAAAAGATCTAGCGTAAAGTTCCGAAAACATAATGCATGTATAATCATACAACCTATACTCATGAACTTGCGGTAGTGATTTAGATTATCAGCCAGAGATATCATTGAATCATTCACAAAGAAATGACCCCTGTCCCTGAATCAACGCAAGAATACTGCACATGCATATTGCATTTTCTCCCATATAGAGAACATCTCGGCAGATTGTAGCGACTGCAGATTGCTTTGGATTTTTGCAACGGACTGTTATAATTACAAATACATATATCACACGGTAATATAATGGTGTTTTCCATTTTCTTATTTTGGAATTCAGAAACCTTCGTGCGACCTCGTAAGAAACCTCGAGTCTACGAGTTCAAACTTTGGTTATGTAGATTGGTTTTACGACACAACCGAGAGGTTTTCCTTTTCTGACCTTTCGGGATAAACTGAAGTGTCACGAACCTCACGACTTAGTGTATCTCTTGCCTACAGATGGTGGTAATGTTAGCAATATTTCAAAGGGTTAAGTTAATGAATGGATTTTAAACCTATTCAATATTTCAAAGTAAAAAAGGGCTTACACTCTTGTCTTTGGATGGAAGTGATGGTTAATATAAGTATGGCAAGTTTTAAAGCAATATCTGTTATGGTTTTGAAATAAATTGGGGTAGTACGCAAAACTTGACCCAATACGTAAAACGGCCCTAATTTTGACAAAAACCTTGACAGGATTATGTTTCTCTCGTCTGTTGATGGATCTTATGATGGTAAGCAAGTATGGCAAGGTTCATAGCAATACCTCCATTGTTTTAAAATTAGGGTGTTACAAAAACCAAAATGGTGGGACACAAACGCAAGTAGAATAGCTCCTTTTTTTTAAAAAACGAGCTTAAAAGCGAAGGAACTTAATTGGTAATGACGTTCACGGGTCGTACCGCATAAACCTCTCCCGAGTGTATGGACCATAAGCACGATTACAAACAAACTGGGAAATATTTTTAACTTTATTATCGTATTGTAAACCCATTAAACTTAAAAAGTTTCAAAAACACATTCGTAAGCATTGACATTAGAGGTTAAAGACACTTTCCAACTCTAGTCAATTCCTTCAAAGAAACTTGTTTGGAAATAAAGAAAATTAATAGTCTAAAACAATTGTGCAAACATTTTTTTAATAATCAAAATACAACTTTGCACTTTTCATAATTGCCGTCTAGAATATAACCTGTGAACCAGATTGAGCAGTCTTCGGCAACATTTCGTTGGTGATCAATTGTAAAAACTGGAAAGTATTGTGCAAGAAAGGAACAAAGTCATTTTCATCAAGCAACAATATTTATTTCCTTCAAAGATGTTGACTAAATTGTCAATCACTAGTGATCTTAAATCCGCCGAAATCTTTTTACCTTGTACATAAGTACTTATCTTCATTTTGCCGTAAAGAAAGGCTTTAATTTAAGCGCATGTACTCATGACGTGAATGTACTAACGACACCCCTATTTTAAGCGGTAATTCTATAATGGATTCTCCCATTTTATGTATCGACAAATGTATCGGTTTTTTTATAGAAAGGAAGGTGTATATGCGTAGGTAAACTAATATGAACTGCTGCAGATTAACGGCCACGGCTGTAATTGTGGTTAAAAGAGCCATTTTTCGCCATAGGTTCTTCCTTAAAATTATATTTATTTCTCATTTTACGTTCATTGAACAAATAATCTATGTTTGGAGAATATGATCTGCTAGATTTAGGGAGTGCCCCTTCAAAATATGTAATTTTGTCTAAATTGAGTAAAATGTTGAGTTATGTAACTATAATACTCAATAAGGTTCTTTAGTCTGAGAAATTGTACAATAACCTTCTGCCACAAACAAATTATTGATTTAAAGGGCAGTCAAAAAAACAAAAAAAAACAAAAATAATATCAAACAGGGAATGCCACGTACCAAAAACGCAGCCTCCCCAAAACGAGCCCCACAGCACCCAGAAGTGCACACCACCAACACACACACACACACGCACAACACACACACCCACACACACATGTACACACACAAACATACACTACCAACACACACTAGCATACAAAGCAAACACACGAGGACAAAACGAACAATTAAAGGAACATAGTGAAAAATAATTTGACTTTAAATTGAAGAAATCGTTAAGAGATACACACTGTGGAATTAATTTCTAAAAACAGAGCATTAATGTGAAGATAATGAAGACTGAAATTTTCCAAAAGGTAGCCATTTTGAAGTGTGTGATGGCATAGTGATGTAGTTAAATATTCATGCTGGTAATACGTCTAACTTAAAAACAGCAGCTTCAAAACTATATAAACACATAGCTACCTCCTTGACACTTAATCAATGTTATTGACTTCAGGTGTAAAACAATCATGAATTAGTGAGTAAATGGGGTTCAATACTGAGTTAAGAAAAAGGGGCGTATCTTATATTGTGTCTGATATGCATATATTTACATACTACCTAAATTTTAGATTTTTTCATAACTATGCTAATTGTTATTCTACTTCATAAACTCAAAACAGTGTCTTCGTGTTAGCTTGCTATTCAATTTAATGTTCAGTTATATTCTGACTTGCGTTGCTCTTTAAGTAATAGCTGAATTAGTTTCCTCATGGGTATAAAGATGTTTCAAAGACAGTGTGGATTATAGATTTGGTCAAAATAAAAACAAAAGAAGTCTGCATTTTATGTTATATTTTCATTAAAACAAAACATTTCATTTTAATTAACATTTCCAACTGTTACACAATAAAGCGGAATTGGTTTTCTGCAGATAAAATGCGTTCGATGTATCAAAATGTCGATAAATATGTCTTTGAAATCACATATTAAATGAACATGCTTTGAATAATAAACCAATTATTAAACTAGTATCAAGAAATAAGCAATGACCAAATTATCTTTACATACAATTTATTGTCTAATTATAATATATATTAATTGGACTACATGTCCAGTCTAAGGGACCTACTCGGACAAGGTCTTATCTGATAAAAGGTAATGAGAAAGAATAGGATTGATCACCTGCGGTTAGAGGATCAGTTTGTTTATAGTTTATACGAAATATTTTCTTTCGATTACAAAGATAGCTCCGTAGCTTATTGAATTATTCCAGATGTCACCACGCTCGCGAGGGAGAAGTAGCGAGGTTTTTCATCGCTGCTTCCAATTTACAGCTGGGTAGACTGAGGCATGTGTGTAGTATCAGTGTCTTTGCCTGACACACCTCGTGCTCGAGCTGGGAATCTAAACTGGGACCTCCCGATCCGGAAGCGAACGCCCTAACCACTGAACTATGAAAGAGATTTTGTTATTATTATTGACGAAAAAAAAACAGATTGAGTAATTTTGTAGAACGAAGATGACGTAATTGTTATCCAAACATTTAAACCTTTAAATCGGAAGTTAACAATACACTCTCATAACTCAGCAAGTACTCGGACAGTTACTAAACAACCGAATCCTAGGATGAAACAGAAGTATGGACCAATATACAATCATACGTAAACATGGGGTGGAATATGACTACACTATTTAAAATACTACAACTTTCTCGTCGTGCTTTTATGGGATATTACAAACATATAAGCATCTAAAATTATTCAGTAATCATTGTATATGTTGCTTTACAGCGTGTGTTCGTGTAAAATAAAGAACAACAGTTTACAAAGCCATCAGTCTCAGATACTTATGAAAAGTTAGGCCAAAAATCCTTATCGAAACAAAGAAACTCTAAGTATAGTATAGCATCATGTTATTTTGTGGAAATATTGCAAATATAACGGTGCATTAAAATCAAATGATTAAGTACATTTAATAAGTCTTGTTTACAAATGTGCAGATACGGAAATAAATATTCAAAGTCGTCCTTTGGATATGAACTTGGCTAAAGTTTTTCGTCTCCACTTTTTTCGTCAATTTAGCAAGCTGTTAGATTTCATTTTCGTCCTTGTCTTTGCCATCAAATAGGAACGAGATGAAAAATGCTGAAAAAAATGAATACATACATGTAGTATAACTTAAAATATTTTTAAAAGCATAAAGGGATCGCCACTGTGTATATAAGAAATGTCTAAGGCGCGTATATACTGTAAGCAATTGTCCAGTAGCTAGAAAATGTCTCGTTCTAGGGCTTTCTATCATGTCAGGTAGATTGTCGACATGTAGACATGGCCTTTTTCATGTCCGGCTAACTAGGTCAGGTCAGAGGTAAAAAGGATCTCTAATGAATAAGAATATTGAATATCTAAAGAAAGTATTTTTTCTAAATTAGTAGGGATATTATGACAGACACCGGTCCTCGGACAAACAAACAAACAAAAAGACTTAATAATTACTGTCTTCGAACTGCTTAATTACCATTGATACCATTGGAATAGAACCTCGGTATACAAAGTTTGGTAAGTCAGGGGTTTTGGTTAATTCATGCCATTCGATAACTTGGTTCTTTCGTTATGATACTTTATTTCTAATCGGAACTGTAACAGTTTTCAATGTCAAAATGATTTCCGTTTAATAATAAGTAAAATCTGTCCGTCCATCCATTTGTTTGTTCGTTCTTTCGCTCGTTTGATTGTTCGTTCGTCAATCCTTCAGTCTGTCAGCTTTAGATACATTCAAAAAGTTTTAAGACGTTTTAATCATGTTATTCCAGACAATTTTATCAGAAAAACAAAAATAATATCAAAGAAGTCGAGGTGTCTAACTTACTCTGAATATGCTTACAAAAATCCGCTTTCTACCAAATGCAGACATGCCAACAAGAATGTATATGTATTTTGAAGTACAGCTTAAGTACTTGTAACAACAAGACTTCTCAAATGTGGAAACAAAATAAAAGTAAAGTAGTGATAGCAGTCAGAGTAAGTGCAGAATCAGTTACTTCTTAGTCAATAAGGCAGTAAATATCTGAGTATAGTTCACGTGTACTATTCTATTAAATGACATGACTGGTTGTATATGTGTATATCTCTGATAGAAATAAAATAAGCATCAATTGCATGTATAAAGACGTTTTTGGAAACTGACCAAAGGGATTCAAAGTATTAATGTTGTTTTTGTAAAGCCTCAAAATGTTACATTTCGAAAAATAAAATTGGCTAAAAAGATCCGATAACTGATGTAGGTCAAAATAACCGATAGTTCAATACTTCTATTTATATTTACTTTGTCTCTGCTTTTTCTTGGCCTATTTACATGATAAAGAAAACATTAGGTATTTTGAGAAATTAAATGCAACTATGCACATTTACAAGTTAAAACCAAATTATTGATACCGATTGATACAGAGATACCAGGTCATCTTCGTTTAGAATCTTTCTCAGTAAATTTTATACTTATATAAAACTGTATTGATGTAGCATTTAGGAAATTCCATATGTTTGCGGTATTGGATTTATTTCAAAAACAAATTAATTTACAGGTTACCTATGCAGCCCATACATCCTGATATTATAAAAAGCCAATGCCATCCGATTTCAGGTTTCACGTAAATGTCAATCAAACTAGAAGATACAGTGGCGACCGACTGCAAAACACAAAATATAATTATTCATCACAAACTTACATAGGTATTTGCTGATATAATTGATTTAGGTGTTACTTACGAAGTCACGTACGGAAAACTATTTACTTCTTAACAACTACAATGTATCACATGGTACAAAGTCACGTACGGAAAACTCTTTACTTCTGAACAACTATCATATGGTAGACATTCGTGACATAAAATGAGTGACAGTCGTATTATCTATTTTGTATTTCTTAAACATGTTAACTAGAAAAGTCTTCTATTGCATTTGATTGGTATCTAGCTAAACAACATGATAACGTCCATAAAACATAAAATCCAGTGTATTGCTTGTTTTAAAATAACATTCTTACAACAGACACAAACAATGCTCCCAATGTGATAACCATATTCTCTACACCGAACAGTTTTGCAAACGTAGAAGGTCCTATTGCCCAAATACCTACATTTGGTAAAGAGAAATATATGACATGACTATTTACGGTGTATATGTTGATTTTTCTTTTAAAACGCACATATTCAATTATTATTCTCAAATACTATTTTCATAGACCAGGAAAGAAATTGTGAAAAAAGCAGAAGAAATCAACTACAAGTTGGCCTTTATCATATCATGCCAGATTCTATCGACACTAAATTCTTCTGTTACGAACAGTGATATATACACAGTGATCAGTAACCGATTTCCAGAACTTACTGTTACTCACCAATCTTAAAATATTCTGAGAAGCAAAACAGTGTCACAGTCTCTATTTAAATGATTATTTTACCATATATGAAAACATTTAGCAACAAAAATCATACCACAAAAGCTTCCATATAATCCACATATCCATAACATGAATGCTTCTTGTCCAAGATCTTCTGTAACTTGTAATGAAAACGTCAAACAAACAAACGTAGCTGCCAAAACCTTCACTGCGATCTAAATGTGTTATGCAATAATTATTATTATGTATTATATGATATATTAAGATATGTTCGAATTGTTAGTCGTTAAATGTTAAATCATAACGGATATGCTTTAGGAATGAAGGCACAAATGAATAACATTTGCTTTCTTGAGCAGTCTGCGTAGAAAACAATCACACACCTTGCAACAGTTGATCTCTCTTCAAGTGTACAATAACCCCTGATAACTGAACTGATAACTGAACTCATGTTTACAAATGTAATCACATCCGGCCAAATTTAGAAAAATTGTGCATTATGATTTATATCATTTTATATCAAATTGTGTGACTTTTAAAAAGAAGAACTCGAATTTATCTATTACAAAACAAACAGAACTAGCATGTTTGTCTTACGTGAAACCCATATCTGTCCATAATGGCTCCCCATAGCGGACGACCAAAGCAGTTAAATATTGATGAAATCGACCCAATCATTGCAAGGAATCGATCATCTGAGATGAATGTTTGTCCATAGGCCTAAACAAATTTAAAGAGATAAGTGATATGTTTACAGGATGTAATGTGAATGATAAATGAATTTAAGATATGAAAGCAAAACGAATTCGGCAAAATATACTGTATCTGTCTGTCGCTTAATTTACCGGTGACATTTATTTATGTTACATTCAAAATGGCAATGCTAAGCATCGTATGTTTTGTTAATAATTCAGCTTCAGTACGTCAAACAGTTTTGTCATACAACTTCATTGGCCACAATAGTATTTTGTCATTATCTGCTATAATTTATCGTACCTTTATTGAGCATGTCCTTATCATGGACACAAATGAACATGGCTTTGGTTCATCCTACTTTACGGGAATCAATCATATTTTAAAGTTGTAACAACTTAATGTAAGAAGCTCCCGCTGGATGGAATCAAACTCGAGGAGAAAACATTAATTTTGTCATGCTTAGGAAACCAACACGATGTCACTGGCGGTAACCGAACCCGGGACTTTCCAATCCAGAGGCGAACGCGCTATAATGGCGTCACGGCGAGTTCTACTAGTATATAATTACAACTTTGCAATCATTTCACACAAATTCTCTTTTCTGATTGGTTATTTCTGCCTCAGCGCCTGCTTTTCATAACACGATGAAGCAGGTACGTTTTCATAGCTTCTCATTTATATTCATGACGTGCTACGTTAACAAATAAATGAGATACATATTTTCGCGCATTTACCGGTAATAGATAACCTTATCCTTCACCGCTATCTCTCATCGCTGCTGGACTACTGTTACGTTTATTATAAGCAGCCAGCGCATCACACAAAAATCGAAAAATGACTGTAAAAATTTAATTTTTGAAATAAACATAGGGTTATGGGTATTTATTTTCTTAGTTAGATCATTTTCTATCCAACTATAGCAGTTTTGAAGTAAAATTCGAGAAAAAGTTGATTTTCCTTTTTTTTCATCCCCATTTTGTATAAAAATTTACACTTATTTCTTATTACTTGTGTAAAAACGCGTTTTAAACGGTGAGAAAATAAATCTTCCATGTCCATTGAGTTGTGGATAAGGAAATCCCACCCTCGGGTTGAGATATGCCCAAATTAAATTTCGTTTCAGCAGCTGGCTGCTGTACGCCATTTGCAGTATGCTAATAAGTAGTGGCGTTATGACAACGAAATGCGCGACGAAATATTAAATAGAATCCGGTTAAATGATCACTAATTAATTTAGACGAATGTCTTTAATTATAGTTAGTTAGTTGTAATTATAAGAATTGAATGTGTTTTTACTGAATTTCATCGAGTTATGAACTATCAGAAGTTTTACACCTAATTCGGTGCTTATTAGGTATAAAACTTCTGACAGTTAGTACCTCGATGAAATGCTGAAAAAACACATTCAGTTCTTAAATAAATGATTGCGGGACATACCTTGTATAAAGATATGGCAAATACATTGCCGCCATAAATCAGATATATAAAGAACAAAAGAATCATGGCATTTTTGCTCTTCACTATTTTTAATAAAACTGTTTTGACTGGCAGGCTGGGGGTTTTGGGGGGGTGGGTTTCATTGGTACGGGCATTCTGTTTTTTCATTGGACCTGTAAAGAAACATGTAAACATGATAAAACTTAGGAACCAAAATGACCGTTATATCGCTCAACTGGCTACCATTAGCTATAACTGAAGATAAACAGTCGTATTACCGGAATGATCAATTGTGATCCGGGGATCATGAACAAAATTCGTAGACGTCCACTACACATTGTTACATTCCAAATATCTAAGCTCTGGGCATTGTGGTCGGGGGTAATTTTGACACGGGAATAATGGTCAGAGGTCTACTAGAACATGCTTCATGCCAAAAAACTATTATCTAGGCCTTCCGGATTTTGTAAAGATTCTTAAAGTTTCCTATTTCTTGACATAGCAACCTGAGTTCTGCTTAAAGTGTAATTATTTGAACAAGTTTTGTAGAGCTTTAGTCAACAACCATCCCTTCCAAGTTTCATCAATATTCGCATAGTGGTATCAGAGGAGTTGCGTTTGAATGAAATGGTGTTCGGGCGTACGACGTCTGATAGACAACATACGACAGCCGGACGATGAGCTTTCCTAAAAGCAAATTGTACATGTAGTATTTGAGCTAAAAATTCAATGTTTATAAATATAATTTCGTGCAACTTTTTCTATTTGATTGTGTTTTAAATAATTTTAAGCTTCGCAGTCAAAAAAAGGTAGTTTGCATCCAACAATTACAAGTTTACATTTGGTTAAAACTATGGTATTTTACATACATATGTTTCCATTTTATTTTTTACTTGAAAACAAATACGAAAAACAGCATAAACCTTTCCATTATTCATATTTGGGTTCCGGTAATTATTTTTCATATATATCATAAAACTATTATTATTGACACAATTAGTGGTAATGAAATTTGGTCTGATCATGTTCATAGCTTTTTTATTTCGAGTAGAAACCATGTATTAACACTAAAGACTTTTCATTTTCTTACATGGTGCCTTCTGTGATATGCTCGTTTTCATTGGACTGTGTTGTACTCGGTATAAGTGCAATATTTTCTTCTGCGGTATGCTCGATTTCAGCGGACCGTGGCGTACAAAGTGCAATAATGCCAAGTGTTTGGCAGGCAATGTAAATACCAGCAAGAAGCAGAAACAGCCCAGGTACTCGATCTAATACTTCTGTATTTGTAAAGTACCTGTAAATGTGCAAAGTAAGAAAATTAAGGAATATAAAATATGCTTTTGTATGAGAATGTAAATTTTAAAACTTTCTAAAATAAGAAAATAATAATAATAACCATAACAATAATATCTATTGCAAAAATAATTAAAGACAATAGCTATATTGGAAACAATCACAGTGACTAATAGTTACTGGTAAGAACATGTAATAGAATTATTGACAAAAGCTCTGACAATTCTTTGCTTTTTTCGGGCTCTAAAAGGGTCTTTTAAATCACTTTTTCTTTCATATTTTTATGTTAATCGGAAAACAGTTACTTTAAGACGTAACGTACTTTCCTCCATTTGATATTGTTAAATCTGGTTCATGATTGTCCGGATTAACAAACGCCGTCACAACCTGATTGAAGATAACGGCGCCGCCTCCGAATCCACATACTATCAAACCCGTGGCAAGTGTTGGTCTATGTGGTAACCACTTGAAACAAAATACAAATGTAGAAGTATATCAAATTTAATGTTAACCAATAAATCCATAGCAGAAGCTTTCATAAGTGAAGTTCATCTTACTTTCTGACCTCACGAATGCATTGTTTCAGTTGTGTCATAAAGAGTCAGCATTTAAAGAGCAAAAATATGATAATATAACACAGTACTAATAGAGTTGTAACAAGCTGTAACAAGTATTTCATTCTTATACATGTAAAGGTTTCTTTATAAAAGAGTCATTATCATCGTAAAAGATTTACCACAAAGCTAACAATCTTTGTAGATGTCTGCATATACATTGTACTAAAACGAAAACAATAAAGATATAACAACATTTAGCATTATTGTTAAACTTGTCAAAACTCATTTTAAATGCAACAAGGACACCTTACACAAGTGTGATCAAACTTAAAGTAAGATTTTGGGTCATGGCAATTTTCCAACTGTATTTGCTAAAATTATAAAACGTTTTGTTAAAAGAGGTTACGACCCAACTGTTTTGAGACACACCGCATGTTTGGTGTTCAACCCGTTTACAGTTGGACGCTATGCTTCCCTCTTTGATTGTGTCTGACGGAAGAGGGGGAGGACTCTGTGATGGGCAGTTTAAATCCCACTGAGACGAAACTGTTTTGATTTCTGTCCTCTGGCCTGTTTCGTCGGGCCCTTAAGGGTGTTTCTCTTGGTGCTCTGCCTTCTGCAAAGGCATTGAGTACATACGTTTTTTGGTTCTCAAGGTTTGCTTTTATATATTTATACACGAGCATTTTGTGTTTTACATACCAGCCTTTTGTTTCCATTGCGTGTGTTAGAGATTCACCTAGCAGGGATTACTTTTATTTACACTGTCCGTGACTTTGGAACATGGTGGGGGTAAGAGTGAGGTTGGGTGCGCACCATAAACCGGTTTAAGCTCCCCAGTGGTGTTTTTGCCACTGACCGTTCCAAGGCGGTGCCCCACTGTGTTCCTTTAATTGTTCGTTTTGTCCTCGTGTGTTTGCTTTGTATGCTAGTGTGTGTTGGTAGTGTATATATGTGTGTGTACATGATTGTGTGTGTGTGTGTCGTGTGTGTGTGCGCGCGTGTGTGTGTGTTGGTGGTGTGCACTTCTGGGTGATGTGGGGTTCGTTTTGGGGAGGCTGCGTTTTTGGTACGTGGCATTCCCTGTTTGATATTATTTTTGTTTTTTTGTTTGTTTGTATGTGTTATTGATGACAGTACATTTGCATTTTGATTACAAACTGGATCGAAGATAACAAAACGTTTGGCGCAGTCAGACATACGTAATCTTACCTTCATAGATGTATAAATTGGAGGGCCATATGCGATTCCAAACCCCAGATTCATCAAAGCACCATAGGTCAAACAGACAAGAAACAATGATCTTTTGACCGTGAAATATGTAAGGGCTACACCAGAACTGTTCAGCAATATAAATGTGCAAAATGTATATCAAATAGCTAACAACAATTATGACCTAAATAGATAAATAAGTAGACATAACTACATTTGACATCAATATAAATATCATGTGAACAATTATGTTTCATTTATCCAATGAATACACACGGATTAAAACTTAATTCCGTTTTGCTTACATGTGACATCACCACATAACTTCTTTCGTTTGTCTATATAAGATCAATGCATGCCTACGCCATTAAAGCGTCGTTTTTTGATTAGGTCGTTTCTTTCTCTTTATGCCATGACTTCAATAAAATGTATCCAAACAATGGTCTTATTAATACAGTAAATGTGTACCAGACTGTGGATTGTTCGAGACATGTGCCGGAACAAACGAGTGCGAAGCATCGTGACAAGAGCCGATCCGGCATCTGGGTTGTATTGCAATGATAATTGCCCTTTTATTATAAACCTTTGGGCACTTGATAATACTAATACACTTGAAGTTAAAAATGTTGAATCATCATTTTGAAAAAATAAAAACTATATTAAAGGTCCACTATTAAGCGAAAATTAAGTGACAGTTATTTCAATGGCATGCACATTACCTTATGCAAGACATAAATAATGAAGATTGGCAGGTTAAAATTTACAGAAAGTGTTTGGAACATGAAGAAAAGTATATGTATTATGTTGAAATCTTAGTGAATCGACAAAATGACCACCCAGGTCTTTTTAACTTTGTTCATAATGCATAGAAAAATATTTGTACATGTACTGTGATTTGTTTAGAATCTCTACATACCAACTTTCATTTTTTATTAAAATTAACTTATTTCTTTGCTTTTTAAAGTATATTTGAATTTTCACTTTCCTTAATATTGGACCTTTAAGTTTTGTATGCGACAACATGTATTCACGTCTTTGCTTAATAAGCGACTTTATTATACGCCTATAAATATTCTGTCAAAAATGCATCCATTATTCAACCATCAAATACGATCTGACAGAAAAAAGTCCGTATTGTATGCACGTGTAATACGGACAGTGTGGCATTATTTGGAAGAGTGCATTCGATTGGCCCTAAAATACACAGGACGTTAATAACGTCGGTTTTGACTGAGTCTTTACAACTTGTTTATATAATGACGTCAATAAAATGACGTCGCACACTACGTATATTTCGCGCTGAAAGGAGTCTTTCTTCAATTTTAAGCTTAAAGTGTCATTTTTATTTAGTATATTCGCGCAAACAAGTGTCAAAATGTATATAATAAAAGGGTCATTAGTATAGTAAAGTGATCCATAAGCCGGATTGGCTCTCGTCTGATCTGCCAAGACAGATTACATGGCTATATTACACATTCTAAAACTTTGTCTTCTATTTTATACAGAAAAAGTCATTTTAACTTAGACATACATGTACTAGGTTAGGCAAGTACCAATATGTACACATGGTACAGATAATACATATAAATTCGATCCAACTGCCGGACTGGCATGTGTTGCAGTCTGATCCAAAGAACTCTTCAAATGTAGAGTTTGAATCACATTGCTATCATAATTGATTGTTATGTTGTTAACCTAAGTTATCTCTTGTAGCCATAAATACTTTGGGGCTTAAAATGTACATAAAAGCAATTTTTGATTAACAAGTTATTTTCAAAGAAAACCAATGGTTTTCTTTACACAATCCTTTTATCGACGAATGAAGATAATTACAAATAAATCTGACAAAACAAGCTTAGTTGACGATAAAGTCGATTCACGTGATATGATTTAGGAGAGAACAAAATACGTTTACCAAAATATCATACAGCCAATAGCCGTTGCTGGTCTCACTCCAAAGTATCTGTTTAACACGCCCCCCGAAGTCATTCCAATAGGTGTAGTCAATGCAGCTGTACCCGAAATCCATAAGTTATCAACATTTCTCAGTGAAGTTTCCTCGGTCCGGTTTCGAAGATATGAGATCATGTAAAGACTTATATTACCTACCAATAATGAAAATACTGTCTAACTTTACGTGTTATTTAACTCCCTTGTTATAGCCTTCGACAATATCCCTTTCGACAAAACAGAACTCTTTAAGTTGGGACTTCATCCGTCTGGCAGTTATAGTCAGACCATCTAAAGATGTGTAGGAAATGAAATCGTCATTCTGGCTGGTTCGACGATACAATAAAGGTCAGTTAAAATGATGGAAATATTAATAAACTTAAAGCTACATCTTTAACTTGCTGATGCAGTTGGCAGTTGAAGTCTAAGTGGTACAGTTATACACAGCCTGCTGCTTAAGTGAAGTTTTTAAAATGTTAAGTATTTTTCAAAGGTTATAGTACTTCCAGATAAATTTACATGATAAAAAAAAAAAAAAAGGGGGGGGGGGGGGGGGGGGGGGGGGGGGGGGGGGGTATAAACAGCCTGTTGCATAAGTACCCCCCCCCCCCACACACACACACACACACACACACACACACACACACAAAAACAATTGAACCACTGCAGTTATCATACTTTAATAATAGTAGTATATTAAACGGGGTACTATTTTCAAATGTGTAGTGTATAATAGTATACTTCCAAACGGCCATGCAAATTTATGAATGAATAATATACAAAAAAAAAAAAAAAAAAAAAAAAAAAAATTTTTATTAATTTTTTTTGAGAAGGGAGAGCACCAAGAGAAACACCCTTAAACCACTTTCCAAAGTCATTCTCTAAAGTGTTTGACAAGATTTGTGTCTATGTATTCAGTTTTGAGAATTCACAGTGTATCTTAGTCTACCATTTGTTTATCCTGATTGATGTCTACCTTCTTAACGTTTTATCATAATTGTGACCACGAGTGCATTGAAGAAGCATTCTTATCTGAAGAAATAACTCTACATACCAAATATGTAATAGCTGCCAAGACACAAGTGCACCAGAATTCCTCCAGCGATGAAAATTCCCGCACGAATCATGGCTGTAGTGCAGGAGTGTTACCTTATCAGAACATCAACTATATTTGACATACTAAATGAGTGATATTATTTTCTTACATTTAATAATCATAAATACTTACGAGGACCATACCAAAAGTTGTACAAACAGTGTAACTTTCACTGGTACTTGATAAAATGTCATTTTGTGGCACCGGAGTATACATTCAGATAATTTAGATTTCTACTCATCAAAATATCAGGTTACGCCTAAACACTGTTAAAATAGTCGATTTACTTTTACTTACATAGATGTGCCTTTACGCTTGGCTTCAAATTACTTTTTATCATAAACCTATTCAAATATTATTTCTGGCTTAACGCTATCTTCACTGTGTTCAAAAGTCTTTAAAAATCTTGTTCTCAAAGACCACTATGCCAACCATTTAGATCTGTGGTGTGAGGTTTTGTGTGTGTTGGTGGTGTGCACTTCTGGGTGCTGTGGGGTTCGTTTTGGGGAGGCTGCGTTTTTGGTACGTGGCATTCCCTGTTTGATATTATTTTTGTTTTTTTGCCTACTGGACCTCTACCGAATTTATCAAAAACCAGGTCTAGAGCTTAGATATTTGGTGTGTTACATTGTCCTGTTGACCACTACCAAGTTTTTTTTTAAATTGACAACACGTAGGGGATCACTGGTTTTCATATAGATTTAAGAAACATTTGGTCGAACTGAGCACGCCAATGTATTAAGTTTAACGTATTTAGTGAGAACCATCGGGCATAGGATTCTCAGACTTAATGGTCAGGTCGGTCTTGATCAGTAAATAACACAGGGCCACTTGACTAACTGACTTACTTTCTTATTTTAAACTAGAGCAATGAAATTTGAACTATATGGGTAGTTTCTATGCATATTTTAACTTAAAAGCAAAATGACTCAATCTTGTTATGCTTCGCTATGGACAACGAATCCATGTAAGAAAAGTAACTCAAAAGAGGTTTATTATCCTGTGCGATGCATCACTCATTCACATCACTTGAATGGCTTTAAAGTTTGAACTTAGACCATTGTATAGTTTTAGGTTATGCCTTTGACAAACATTTGTGTAAAAGTGTCGATAGACTATATTAAAACCAGCCATTGTGAATGGTTAGCAATAATCCCGTTTGTTTTAGCGAGGAATGCGTACAATGTGATGAGTTTAGATACAAGATTATAGAAAAGAACTACAGTTAAAGTCAAAAAAACAAAAATAATATCAAACAGGGAATGCCACGTACCAAAAACGCAGCCTCCCCAAAACGAGCCCCACAGCACCCAAAGTCTTATTATTACGGTGAGCCAAACACATTACACAATTATAATTTCTCACTACATATAAGAACTTGTGTGTATCATTAAAATACTTTTCTCCTCCAATCTCAGGAGAGTTTTTGTAAACAAGTAAAATAATACACATTTGAAACTCCCCTTTGAAATAATTAAAACTTCCGCATACTGAATGATATTTATCTTCTAATATCTGATATGAGCTGATACTTCGATAACTGTTTAAGTCAGGTATTTGCTACAACGCGAACACAAGGTAACAATAGTTGAGATAGGGCGATGATTATCTTTTCCATTACATAAATCAAAACAAAGAAGCAGGTTAGTGTTTACCTCATTTTTATAAAGTCATCAGAGCTTAAATCTAAAACCGCTAACGCTTTGCTTCACGGCAGACTTATTACATGATTGTGTGTGTGTGTTGTGTGTGTTGTGTGTGTGTGTGTGTGTGTGTTGGTGGTGTGCACTTCTGGGTGCTGTAGGGCTCGTTTTGGGGAGGCTGCGTTTTTGGTACGTGGCATTCCCTGTTTGATATCATTTTTGTTTTTACAGATAGATCATAGCAACACATTAAACTAATCAAGCTGCATATTACAATAACCTAGAGCTTACTGGCTAAAACATGCTAAACGTCATAAGTGGGCGGGCCTTAAGATGTGATATCAGGTCAGTGTGGTTTTACGGCATCGCTGCAATATACGTATGTTTATACATGTGTATTGGAATTTCAAAAGCGTTTCTTATGCTTTATGATTTGGTTGCGTATAGTTTAAAAAATACAGAAATGCTTAACTGAAATTTAAACTTGAGACCAATTATTTACTGATTATTTCTAAAATACGTTAATTTCAGACTGTTCGAAGATCTCTGTATTGTTTTCTCACCAAAATCTGAGAGCGAGAAGCTTTTATGGATTTTTCGACGTTGTCATATGTGATGCTAACTATAAACTGGTGATCATAAGTGATGATCTCGTGTAATTATAGCCAATATGACCATTGGTGATACGGCCCTTTTCGTTGATACGTATGTTACAACTTCGAAGACCATGGCCGTGTACACGTACAGTACAGCCAAGGCAAAACCCCGCTCATATGCGTCCAAACGGCGTAAAAATGAGAAATTGAAAACGTGAAGCCGAGATAGGAGATCGAGCGCGTCACGCGCAATGCAAACATTTTACGTGGTATTCGTGTTCATTTCCAATACTGGTAAGAGCGATGAAACATATACAATGTACAAATTAACTTTTAACAACGGGAGGTAAGTTATAATATATCTATCTAGTATCTTGTTATACTGCCTCACACCTCTCACACATAGATGAGCAAACCGGGTGTTAATAAAAATAAAATAAGAATGGCTGCAAGACAGTTCTTCCAGATAATCAAAATTTTTAAAATTGTTAAAAGGGGTAACAGAGTCAAATGTTTAAAACAACTGCTGTATGATTAATAACTGAGCTAAGCCACTGCCTGCTTGACTGATTCAAGATGAGACAGGGTTTGAAATATGCGAAGATAATATATTCCATAGGACGGTGGTATGGGGGAATACTTCAAAAGGTCAGAGGTGGTATGGGTTTTGCGGAGACTAAGGGTGTGCATATGCCTTGTTAACCTATTTGGGACATCTTGTTAACTGGGTAGTAAGATTGCTGCACTCTTGTAGTATATTTTGAAGAGCATATTAACCAGTTTGGAGATTAGACGCCTGTTCTCAAGAGTGTTCAAGCCAAGGGTGTTCTGAAGGTCTGTCACAATAGAATATCTTGAGAAATCATTTTGACCCATCTGATTGTGCGTCGCTGGACTACACATGACAGTTTATATCATTTTAATTGCTCAACAAATGTATCAAAATATAAATAAAGATCGTTATATGCATACGCAAACGATAGCTATGAAACAGCTTTGAAACAAAGAAAAAGCTCATTTCTTTCAGTTAGCGTAGATGTTATAGAAATCAAACGAAAGAATATGCAGTTTGGGATTTTCTCTCAAGATTTATCATCAAAAGTCTACTAGGACTCAATTTTTTTTTCTCAAACTCGCAAACATAATTTTCTTTATTTTCTTCTTATTCAATAACAGTAACAAGTGGGTGTAATTACACATGATTTAAGACGATTTAAATGTGACAATAACATTTTATACACTTCGGCCACTGGACGGCCGATTAATTGATAATTAACGAGAACAATCAATTAACAACAGAAGTTTTTCCAATGACGTGTCAAAATAATGATGTGCCATCGGAGGTGAGAAAGATCTCATAATCAGTTACCTCGAGTTGCCGTAGGTAAATTAGTGAGAAATCTACCTCGCGGGACCGCAGGTGTTCCTCGAGTTGTCCGGGTTCTCGAGTTATCGATGCTCGAGTTAACGAAGTTTTACTGTATAAGCAAAAATCTAAGTAGGAATTTGCAAAAATCGATTGAAAATGTCGGTTACACGGCACCGCTTCACTATATGTTTATATTCAAAATTCAAAAGCGTTTGCAACGCTTTTGAATTTGGTAGCGTATTTTTTTTAAATTTAGAGTTATCCGTAACAGGAATTTATACTGGAGCCGTTTTATATGACCATATGTTATGAAATACGTTATTTACACACAGTTTGAAGAACTTTATTTTTTTACCAAAATCTGAGAGCGAGCAGCTTTAATGTTACGTTTTAGGAAGTGTTTTGGAGATGCTGTTTTTTGGGGTTTAATGTGTGTATTCCAGCTGAGATCTTGGCTGATGTCTACACCAACATAGTTTCTGTTCTTAACTTGGGAAAATGTTTGTCCATGAAGCTTATAAGGGAATTGAATAGGCCTTCTGCTACCTGTAATATTGAGGACTTCGCATTTACTATGGATAAATTCCATGTCCTCCGTTTTTCCAAGTTTCTAGCTTAAAGCTGCTCGCTCTCAGATTTTGGTAAAAGAATAAAGTTCTTCAAACTGTATGAAAACGACGTATTTTAGAACATATATCAACGGCAACTGAGAGCGAGCAGCTTTAAAGAGATAATTGTGTATCCTTTGACAATCCGAAAGGAATGTAACTACGAAGTAAACGACAGTATCATCAGCGATTAGCCGCACTTGGGCGGTGACCGTGTCAGGGAGATCATTTATGTAGAGTAGGTAGAGCAGAGGTAGCACAGAGCCCTATGGGACCCGGGTGTAATAGGGAGTCGCGTGTAACCACTTACCACTACTGACTGGGATCTATTTGATACGAAGGGCCAGATCCAAGACGCGGTTTGACTAGGGACACCATTTTCTAGAACTTTTAATAGTAATTAAAGGTTGTTGAGTTTGTCGTAGGCTTTGGTCAGTGTAATAAACCAGCTTCTACTTCAAAGAAATGAAGCAAATTCATATTTCACTTATGATTTGAAATACATGTCTTAACATAATAATATGGTGTTCAATAAAATTTTACATAGAAATTTCTCTTTCAACAAGTAAAATGTGAGAAATGTATGTAAATTATTTAATAACTTATTCTTGCTAAAGTCTGAGAATTTGTACAATAACCTTCTTCCACAAATAAATTATAAATAGATAGATAGATAGATTTAATTCAGCATAATGTATAAAACATGGTAAAACAAATTCACATACATGATAAAACAATAAAACAGTAAACACGTATGAGAAATGAAACCATGTCAATAACATCATACCAAGGATGCTGGGGGGGGGGGGGGGGGGGGGGGGGGGGGGGGGGGGGGGGGGGGGGGGGGGGGGGGGGGGGGGGGTTTTGGGTTTTGGTTTTTTTTTTTTTTTTTTTTTTTTTTTTTTTTTTTTTTTTTTTTTTTTTTTTTTTTTTTTTTTTTTTTTTTTTTTTTTTTTTTTTTTTTTTTTTTTTTTTTTTTTTTTTTTTTTTTTTTTTTTTTTTTTTTTTTTTTTTTTTTTTTTTTTTTTTTTTTTTTTTTTTTTTTTTTTTTTTTTTTTTTTTTTTTTTTTTTTTTTTTTTTTTTTTTTTTTTTTTTTTTTTTTTTTTTTTTGGGGGGGGGGGGGGGGGGGGGGGGGGGGGGGGTTGGGTGGGTTTTTTTTTTTTTTTTTTTTTTTTTTTTTTTTTTTTTTTGTTTGGGGTTTTTTTTTTTTTTTTTTTTTTTTTTTTTTTTTTTTTTTTTTTTTTTTTTTTTTTTTTTTTTTTTTTTTTTGTTTTTTTTTTTGTTTTTTTTTTTTTTTTTGTTTTTTTTTTTGTTTTTGGGGGGGTTTGTTTTTGGGGGGGGTTTTTTTTGGGGGGGGGGGGGTTTTTTTTGGGGGGGTGTTTTTTTTTTTGGGGGTTTTTTTTTTTTTTTTTTTTTTTTTTTACACAAAAAAGAGAACTAAATCTCTTATATCCATTGTGGTCCTTAGGTTTTGACCTTGAGAGACATGAAATGAAATATCACAGTCCTAAATTAGAAAGACATTGAGTACATAAAACATTGAAATGATATGACTGTAATAAAACAATAATTCCGTGTTAAGCATATGACCTTTTACTGAAAATTTGAAATTACTTAACTTTGAAATGGTCCTAAGAGAAGAGGGCAATTTTTTCCACAGCATGCAGCCGTTATATGCAAAAGATTTAGCACCAAAACCCATGATTTTGGGTACAATATAACATCCACTTTCACTTGATCTAGTCCTATAAGAATGAATAGAGTCTATGGGAATAAAGTTTTCACTCATATATTATTGAGCAAGACCATTTTTAATTTTAAAAACATTACAGAGGGTAATATGTTCCACTTTATTATTGACAGGTAACCAATTTAAAACCTTAAAATGTTCATTATCAATATGAGACCTATGACCAAGATTCAGAACAAGCTTTTTTTTATTTATTCTTTGGCTTGAAGTTTATCCTTCCAATACTTAGTAAGACCATGATACCAGAAAAAACAAGAGTAAACAAAATGACACTGGATGAGGGCCATAACTAGTAGTTTCTTAGTAAGGAATGTGAGAAAATCACGTTTCCTGTACACTAGCATTGGCCTTTTTTACAACAGAACTTGCCAGGGAGTCAACTGACAGAGACTGATCAAGTGTAGCACTTAGATATTTGACAGATGAAGTTGACTGTATTTCATTTCCATTACAACAAACATTGACAGATGATCCTGACTTCAACCTTGGTTTAGAACCAAAACGAATTGTCTCTGTTTTACCCAAATGAAGAGATAATTTTTTGACAATTTACCATTGACTGACAGACTGAAGTTCATCTATCAGTTCTTTTTCAATAAAGGACCTGTCTTTCCAAGCAACAAGAATGACAGAGTCATCTGCATACAGAAGAAGTTTATTTTTTACCACCGCCTGCATATCATTTACATACACAAAACATTATAGCGGCCCTAATATAGAACCTTGGGGAACACCACAAGTAACTTTACCATGAGAGGAAAAAGAACCAGACACATCCACAAGTTGTTGTATATCTGAAAGATATGACCTAAACCATTGGAAAACATCATTACTGAGACCCATGGCTTCTAATATCATAAGAAGAATTGAATTGGCAACAGAATTGAAGGAATAGAGGAATACTCTACTAAATGCAGATAGGAATAAAAACAAATGTATTTAATAAAGTTTTATAGATTTTCGGTTTGATCAGAATAAAAAGGAAAGTCCGCATTTAATGTTCTATTTTTCTGAAACAAAGAATTTTAATTTTAATTAACTGTCACACAATTCTCTAAAGCGGTAATTGCGGTAATTGAAAATAATAATGCGTTCGAGGTATTAAAATATTGATAAATAAGTCAGTTAAATTACATAAAAATGTATAATGCTTTTTTCAGTTTATTAAAGTAATCTATTCATTATTGAATAACGAAACAATGCTTAAAAATAAGCATCAAGACATAAGCAATATTCAAATTACCATCATATTAATAAAATGTATTGTCTAATCATACACTGTAATATATAATAATTTCATTAAATTTCCAGTCTAAAGAAGGTTTTATCTAATTAAAACCTAAGGGATAAGACAACCTGCGGTTTACATGTCCACATATGAAATTTCCTTTAATGCGGGAAGTTAACGTCAGATTTAGAAATATTAGATTGACATAAGCCTAAACCGTTACATCTTCATCATAATTATTTCTCAATTTGTTATTTTATTACACGAAAATAATATTTTAATTGAGTAATTCTGTAGACGATGATGATGTAATTATTATCCAAAAGTTTAACTTTAAAATGTGAAGTAAACAATACATTCTTACAAATCAGCAATTCTTACTCAAACGATTTCTAAACAAACCGAATTACAGATTGAAACAGAAATAAGACTGGAGCAACATACTATCATACGTGGATAAGTGATGCAATATGATGTGAATTTCTCGTTAACTATTTTCTCATACGTGCTGTTGTTGATAATTACAAACATATAAATATAAACACTAACATTTATCCAGTAATCATTATTTCCATTGGTTTACAATACAGCTTCTAAGCTGCAATGTGTGTTGCTAAAATGAAGAACAACAGATATTTTACATCACACGTCATCAGTCGTAGATATTTAAGAAAAACATTCAGGCCAGAAATCTTTATCGAAACAACTAATCACTAGGTAAAGTAAAGCACCATGTTGTTGGGTTTTTTTGTAGAAGAAAAGGAACATCACGATGAGCTCGGATCAACTCAATTGATTGAAGTACATTTTTATACGTTTTGTCTGCAAATATGCATGCAGATAGAGAAATAAGTGTTTCAAGTCGTCCTTCTGTGTTGCATTTGGCTAATGTTTAAAATCATGTTTCTTCTCCTTTTTTCTCGTAACCTTGCACGCTGCTATATTGAATTTCCGTCCTTGTCTTTGCCATCAAATAGGAACGAAATGAAAAATGCTGACAAAATAAACACATAGTATCACGTAAACACTTATAAAGAGCAAAGAGTTTATCGAAATATGTGTAGAAATGTCAAAGGCTAGAATTTAATACTGCAGGTAATTCCTTGTTCAAAAGTTTGACAATGTTTGTTTCGAGGGCTTTTTTATCATGTCAGGAAGATTTCCTGACACCTGTGAAATGATCGCTAGTGATTTCCGACTAACAAAGTCAAAAGTCAAGATAATCTCCATGACTAAGAATATTGAATAGCTAAAGAAAGTAAAATCTCTAAATAAGTAGAGATATGATGGCAATCAGCGATCTTGTGATAACCAAAAGCATTTTACAATTGAAATTTAATTCATTCTAAGTAACAAGAAAATCAATAAGCCTAGAGTCATAGAACTTTTGACGAACCATTAATGCAATCAGTAAAAAAACTTGGTATTCAAGTTTGACAGGCCAGTGGGTTCGGTTTTATGTATTCCATTCGATAACTTTGCTTTCTTTTATGATTTATCAAAACTGTTTTCAATATCAAGATGATGTCTGTTTCATAATAAGTATAGCGGCCCGAGGTATAGACACCGTCCATCTATCTGCCAGTTCAGCTTCATACCATAAGTTCTGATAATTTGTAACCGTGTTTTCGCCAAACTTTCTACCAAATGTAAACTTACCAAAAATAATGTTACGATATTGTGTAGTACAGCTAAAGTAAATGTAACTAACAAGGCTTCTCAAATTTGTAGAAAAAATCAATAAACAGGAGTTAAAGCAGTAAAAGTAAATGCAGACTCAGAAATTCCGTTTGTATGATAAATGTCTTAGTTACATTATGCAGTATTAATTAACACGTACATTTCTATTAAATGATAGGACTGGTTGTTCAAGTGCATGTCTCTGATAGCAATAACACCAGCATCAATTGCAAACGTTTTTCGAAATTGACCAAATGGATTAAAAGATTTTTTTAAAGACTCAAAACGATACATTTCGGAAAAAAAACCCATAGACATTGGCTCATTTTTTTCTAATACTTATCTAAGTCAAAATAACCGGTATTTTAAGACTTCTTTTACATTTATTTTGTCTGTTTTTCTTTTTCTTCTTTAAAAAAAGTTGATCTATTCGCATGATAATAAATATCTTGGCCTTTTTGAGCAATTAACAATCGCTTTACACAGTTAATAGTTAAAAAGAATAATTTAGCGATACTGTCGTACCATGCGATACCATGGACATTGGCGATAACTTTTCTGTTGCTAATGTTAGTCAAAATAACCAGTATTTCAAGACACCTTTTATGTTTATTTTGTCTCTGTCTGTTTTTCTTTATGAAAAGTTGGCCTATTTGCATGATGATATATGTGTTGGCCTTTTTAAGCAATAAACAGTCGCTATACACTGTTAATAGTTAAAAAAACATTTTAGCGATACCGTCAGAGATACCAGAACACCTTCGTTCAGAAGCTTTCTCAATAAATATAATTCTTACATAAACCTAAAAAAAAAATAGGAAATACCCATGTTTGCGATATTAAGTATTGTTTACATATTGTTTTAATTAACAAGTTACCTGTGAAGCCCATACATCCAGAAATTATAAAAACCCAATGCCATCCGATTTCAGGTTTCAAATTTATGTCGATCAAACTAGTAGATACAGTTGCAGCCGACTGTAAAAATGAAAACAGATACACATATATCACAAAGGTACAGAGATATTTGCTGAAACAAATGATTTTAATATATCTTATGATATAACGTACTGATAACTTTTTACTTCCGAACAACTTTCAAAAAGTATATATTCGTGACTTTAATGGAGTGACAGTCGTGTCATTTATTTTGTACTTCTTAAAACATGCTAACTAAAAAGTCTTTCTATTTCATGTGATTGGTATCTAACTTAACTGAACAATAGCGTCCATAAACTTGAAAAGCCTGTATATTGCTTGTTTTAAAAATATTCTTACAACAGCCACAAACATCGCTCCCAATGAAATAACCATATTCTCTACACCAAACAGTTTTGCAAGTGTAGAAGGTCCTATTGCCCAAATACCTACATTTGGTAAAGCAAAGGTAAATACAAAACATGAATATTTACGGGGAATATGTTGCTTTTTCTTTTAATATGAATATATTTAATTATCATTAGCAAAGACTGATTTTATAGACCAGGAAAGAAATTATCAAAGTAATAGAAGAAATCAACCACGAGTTGGCCTTTATCGCCTCATGCGACATTTTATCGACACTATATTCTTCATTTACGAACAGTGATATACACTGAAATCAACAAACCGATTTTCAGAATTTACTGCCACACACCTTACAGTTTTACAATAGTCTGGGAAGCAAAACAGTATCCCTTAAAACATACCACAAAAGCTTCCATATAATCCACATATCCATAACATGAATGCTACTTCTCCTAGATATTCTGTAACTTGTAATGTACACGCCAAACAAACAAAAGCTTCACTGCGATCTAAATACGTTATGCAATAAATAGAAATATTATAATGTATTATATGATTTATTTAGATATGTTCGAATTGTTAGTCGTTCTCGGTCAAATGTTAAAATACAACTTTTATATTTCATGCTATGTTTGAAGACACAACATTTGAATTCTTTAAATAAATCTGCGTAGAAATCTATCGAACACACTGGATCTGTTCACCCAGTATAGTTGTGAGTTTTTTATGCACCTTGTCTATATCTTCTGAGCGCTTAACTATATCTATTAAAGCGTCTATCTTATATGATGCCCAACATAAAAAGGGCCCCTAGGGGGTCTAATATGTCATATATTTTAATTAATATGCTACAGTTTCAATTGAGGTATCAAATAAAAGAGCACGTTTATAAATACCATCGAAATTTTGATGTCAACATTGCTCATGAATATTAATCAGTCGAAAATTACAATCTGTGACTTCTAATTCTTATATTATGAATCCACTGTATTTTCATACAACAGACATTCAGCTTTCCAACGATGTCTGTTTTTTTTAAAATATGTTACCTCTTGGCCAAAATACAAACATAAAAATATAGTTCATTGCATACCGTTAATGTTTGATAGTATTCCAGTTTATGTGCTTTGAAATGGTACCAACATCAAAAGTGTATCTCTGTTAATTCTAAACTTACACACTATTTTACTCTAAAGGGCCTTTTTGTCGCGTTGCGAAACATATCTGTATTTAGAACATGGTATAAATTATAGCCGTCTATGATTAGCCGACTTTATTTGACTAACACTAGAACATTTTAGGCGTACGGTGGCATATTGAACCTAGATATACAGTATGGCCCTGTATGCTACCAATTCGGCATAACCGATTGGATGCTTTTTAACCAGCCAACTTCTTACAAATGTAATCTTATCTGGTCGAATTCATGAAAAAAAATGGATTTATCTGTTTGTACTTCTTATACAGTACTTAAATTTATTTCCGGAAAATGTGTGACTTTAAAATAGTCAATTATAAAAACAAAAATAAAAGTGTTGATCTTGATACTGAGTTTACAGTTTTTACATTTATTTTCTTTTCCAGTGTCACGTGGTTTGCGAGACACGGTAAAGTAAATGTATTTAGACTTTACTTGTCTGAATGCACTTGTAATCAAAGCGCTGAAGACGCTGGATTTGTTTGTGTATTCAAAATATATGTCCTTTGTTTTGTTGTGACGGCTATTTCAGTCTGTAATTATCATTAGTGAAGCCTATACCAGTTGGTAATAAGATATGAACAGAATGCAACAGTTATAAATCGTATTTCGGATCGTATTGTCTCTGTTTCTATTCCCGGTACACATAGACAGCAGGGATTTCCACTGTACTCAATAAAAGGTTTTCATCTACAGTTCTACTGTCTAAAATCAGACACTGATTGAGCAGCTAGTTAGTAGTTACGGCGCTTCGATAACACAAACGAGCAGTCAATAGCACCGATCAATAAGGGGATCAATTCATTGTGCGGACCGACAAAGTAATAATGCGTATCTATAATGCCACAATATACATTTATAGAACGAATATGGTTCAGATTCTATGTAGAATATATAATTATTATTATATAAATATATATACAATGTATCTATGTATATGTGTGTCTTTATAACGTTTGAGGTATTTTAGGGCGCTTATACGAAGACACAGTGTGAGATAATAATTGTAAAATACACGTTAATATGTAGTTCAGAGTAAAGACTGTAATATCTTGCGACCAGACCCTGCAATTTCGCATTCTAGAGCAAGAGAAAATCTGCATTAGAATTTAGCAATTGGCCTTCGGCTTACATTCTTTTGGGCGCTTCCTGTGCTGTATGCATGGAGTCCGTGACAGGCTTGTCAAATAGCATGGAAGGTGGACGTCCGAGAAGGCTAAAGATTTCTAATTTAGAGAAAGTGACGAAACAAAAAAGAATAGTTTCTTTAAAATTAGCCATTTAGTTATTTTCATTTACGGCACGGACTAACTTAGGAAATCATTTCCCGCTCTTTTTCTATCGATGCATTAAAGGAAACCTGTTGTTTACCACTCCTACACGGTGTTTTGTCGTTAATCATCCGTAATTGTCCTTTCGGATATTTATCCGAAGTCAGATGATAAATTATTTATGTTTGGCTGAATGAAATGAAAGAAAACATAAATTTATTTATCGTCGTTCTTGTTATTTAATATCAAGGTTTTCGGTCACTGTGGACAGCGCAGCTGTATATCTGCTGTCCACTCATGTCTACCCATGCGTGTAAATGGTCTTATATAAACAATTTACACGGCTCCGCTGGTCATTCGAGGTAAAACAGGTTTTTAAATCGGTTTTCACACTTGAATTTTCATGAACTGGTCAATATATTTCATGGTTCAGTGGTCATTAGTGAACTAAAGGCCATAAGAGGAATTTCTCGAATATATACATGTATTACTAGTATTTATATGAAAATTATCAAATTTTCTTATCTGTTTAAGAGTAGACATTTCATTTTGTCTATTGGCGTTTTCCATGTCTAGAACTTACATTGTACAATGCGGAGTGAGTGTGGTTTGGCGACACTAGACACTATATATAAAATTGTTTTTCTCATTTCTTGATGTTAAGTGAAGAATAACCATTCACGCGGAAAGTGTCGTCGAGCTGGTATGAATGAATTGTACTACAAATGTGGAGTGAAATAAATTATTTATGTTTGGCTGAATGAAATGAAAGAAAACATAATGTACATGTACTGTATTACTGATAATTTGAACTTTGTGTGGAGGCGCAGCTTAGAATGTGCTCTATCTGTAATAGAGAACATGATATATCTGAAATAGAGAACACTTTTCAGATTATTTTTATTACCTAGAGTTTTGGTTTGCAAGAATAATTTGGTAAAGTCTCTATCTAAAAACTAAAATAAAAAGTTAATACTACAGAACACTTTAAAAAGCAAACAAGTAAATGTATTGTTTTTTCTTTCAGTAAAACAGATTGAGGTCGCTACCAAACAATTTTGTTATGTCACACGATATTACGTCACACTATATTGTAGGGCGTGAGAACTGCCAATGAACGTGCCATGATACAAATCAGATAGAGTAACTGTTGGCTCGAATAAATACGTTATTTCTCGGAGGTTACGCCTCCCCGAAATAACATAATTATTCTCACCAACAGTACTCTGTCTAATACTTATTCATCATTTTACGTTTATTGAACACATAATCTATGTTTCGAGAATATAATCTGCTAGATGTAGGGAGTGCCTCTTTAATGGTGACATTTATATCTGTTATATTTAAAATGTCACAGCTAAGCTTCGTATGTTTTGTTTATTAATCCACTTCAGTTCAGTTTTGTCATATATATTCATTGGTCAAAGTAAATATCATAACATCGTATTTTGTCATAATCTGAATTGTCATATTTTGTCATACGGATTCTTGTCATGTCATGTTCAAGAACATATTCTTATCATTGAGTCTGTGTTGATATAAATTGTTGGAATGGTTTTACACAAATGCACATTGTTTGGTTCACTCTTCTATACGCGCATAAACCATGTTTTAAAGTTATAACAACTTTAATTAAGCGCTCTTGAAACTCTCGCTTAATCAAACTCGCGGAAAAAAGGAATAATTTTGGCATGCCTCGGACACCACCAAGATGTCATTGGTGGAGACAAAACACTTGACTCTCCGATCTAGAGGCGAACGCGCTATTATTTCGTCATGGCGAGATTTATCGTCCTACTTTTATATATAAAGGATTGAATGACATACCTTGGATAAAGATATGGCAAATACGTTGCCCCCATAAATTAGATATATAAAGAACAAGAGAATCATGGCATCTTTGCTCTTCACTATTTTTGATAAAACTGTCCTGACTGGCAGTCTTTCCTCGGCCCTGAAAACAAACATGTGAACATGATAAAATCAAGAGGCCAATACGGCCCTATAGCGCTCAATTGGCTACCATTTTCTATGAAACAAGGTAAAAAATTGCATAACTGGAAAGGTCAATTTAGATTTGAAGATCATGAACAATATACACAGAAGTCAACAACAAATTCCTACATTCCAAATATTTAAGCACTGGGCTTTGTGGTTTTAGACAAGCAGATTTGTGAAAGTGAAATCAATTTAATTTGCACCCGTATATTAGGATTTGAATAGTCTTGGCAGAGATCCATCAGACAATTCTACATGCCAAATATCAAAACTCTATGTCTCGTAGTTTCAGAAAAGATATTTAAAGATTTCCTGATCTAAATCTATGTAAATTTAAGTTAGCCAAAGATGAGCCAATTTTAATGCGGATATCATGATTTGAAAACAATAACTTGTTAGAGATCCACTAGGCAATGTTACATGCTAAATATCCAATCTATATTCCTTGTGTTTTCAGAGAATGTGTTTTTCTTAAATAAGCCTGTAAAATAAAGTGAAACCCATGGAAGGGGTCAATTTTGACCTTAGGGACTTGATAAATTAAATCTTGTTAGAGGTCTACAAGACGCCAAACATGTAATTGCTGGGCATTCCGGTTTTTTTTTGAAAAAAATTGTTGTATCAGCAATCAAAATGTTGCAAGCGATGGAATTCTTGAACAACTGTGGTAGAGCTTTTTTCAACAAACATCCCTGCCAAGTCTCATTAACAAAGGCTTAGTGGTTTCAGAGGATATATTGTTTTAGGGAATGGTAGACGGACGAACGTTCCAAGTACAACGTACGATAAACAACGTACGCCATTCGAATGGTGAGCTATCTTAACTCGCATGTGTGCTGGATTAGCTAAAATTTCATTCAAATATCTAAGCTCTGCCTGTAGCCCTTGTAGTTTTCTGAAGTTTTCCCTATATAAGCCTAGAGTGCCCCCTCTCCCTCTCGGGAAGAGTTCGTTTTCAACCGGGGGTTGTCTTTCGAACAATCTTGCTAAATTTCCACAGGGTAATGCTTCATGCTAAATATCCAAGTTCTAGGCATTGTGGTTTCACAGAAGAAGACTTTTAAAGTATTTCCTATGTACAAACAAGAGACCCCCGGCCAATTCAGTTTTGACCCAGGGATCATGATTGGTCAAACTGTGAAGAGGTCCATTAGGCAATGCTACATGTCAAATATATAAGCTCTACGCCCTGTGGTTTTAGAAAAGAAGCTTTTTAAAGTTTTTACAATATAAGCCTATGTAAAACAAAGTGACCCCGGGCGGGTGTCATTTTGAACCGGGACTCATGATTTGAAGAATCTTGGTAGAGATCTACCAGACAATACCACATGCCAAATATCTAAGTTCTAGGCCCTGTGGTTTTAGAGCAGAAGATTTTTAAAGTTTTTACAATATAAGCCTATATAAAACAAAGTGACTCCGGGTGGGTGTCAATTTTGACCCGGGGCTCATAATTTGAAGAATCATGGTAGAGGTCTACTAAACAATACTAAATGCCAAATATCTAAGCTCTAGGCCCTGTGGTTTTAGAGCGGAAGATTTTTTTAAGTTTTTCCTATCATTTGCCATAGCAACAAGAGTTCTGCATGGAATTGAATTCTTTGATCAATTTTGGTACAGCTTCATCCAAGGAACATCCTTGCATAGTTTCATCAACATTTGCCAAGTGGTTACAGAGGAGATGTTGTTTGAATCAAAATGACGACGGACGACGGACAATCACCCATTAGAAAAACTCACCCTGGCAAAGCCAGGTGAGCTAAAAAGCAGCCTAAACCTGTACATTATCTATATTTGGGTTCCCGTAATTAATTTGCATAAATACATGTCAGCTTGAGTCAGTGGTGATTATTTGGTCTGATCATTTTTCTTGCTTTCTTTATTTAAGTTAAAGCTATTTATAAACAGTAAAGAATTTTCATTTCATTACATAGTTTCCTCATCGGACCGTTGTGTACTAAGTGCATCGTCTTCTTCTGTGATATCCTCCGTGTCAGTTGACCAAGGCGTAAGAAGTGCAATAATGCCAAAAAAACAAAAATAATATCAAACAGGGAATGCCACGTACCAAAAACGCAGCCTCCCCAAAACGAGCCCCACAGCACCCAGAAGTGCACACCACCAACACACACACACACACACACACACACACACACACACACACACACACACACACACACACACACACACACACACACACACACACACACACAATCATGTACACACACACATATACACTACCAACACACACTAGCATACAAAGCAAACACGAGGACAAAACGAACAATTAAAGGAACACAGTGGGGCACCGCCTTGGAACGGTCAGTGGCAAAAACACCACTGGGGAGCTTAAACCGGTTTATGGTGCGCACCCAACCTCACTCTTACCCCCACCATGTTCCAAAGTCACAGGACAGTGTAAATAAAAAGTAATCCCTGCTAGGTGAATCTCTAACACACGCAATGGAAACAAAAGGCATGGTATGTAAAACACAAAAATGCTCGTGTATAAATATATAAAAAGCAAACCTTGAGAACCAAAAAACGTATGTACTCAATGCCTTTGCAGAAGGCAGAGCACCAAGAGAAACACCCTTAAGGGCCCGACGAAACAGGCCAGAGGACAAACGTTTGGCAGGCAAGGTAAATACCACCGAGAAGCAGAAACAGCCCGGGAACCCGATCTAATACCTCTTTCCTTGTAAAGTACCTGTAAATATGCAAAGTAACAATTAATGAATATAATATCATGTTACTTTTGTATTAACAATAAAATGTTAAAGCTATCTACAAATAATGAAATAATGATAATAATCATTGCAATAATAATATCTATTACAAAAATAATAGCATGATGGTTAGAATGGGGGAACCTATGCTGGAGGTATTTTGAATGTATATCAGCTGTTCAGAAAACAGGAAAACCTAACCATATTTGATTTGCCTCTGCGAAAACATAATGTTATTCCTGTTAAATCAAAACAAGATGTTGATGTGCGTCATCACGTGACTATGTCGTTTTGGAAGCTATTGACACGGTACATGTCAAAAGTTGAAATTTCACCCCGAAGGGAACCAATGCT
Organism: Saxidomus purpurata; assembly: GCA_022818135.1. Classification (NCBI taxonomy): domain Eukaryota; kingdom Metazoa; phylum Mollusca; class Bivalvia; order Venerida; family Veneridae; genus Saxidomus; species Saxidomus purpurata. The sequence goes on from JAFMSR010000015.1 coordinate 35,198,477, forward strand.
CGCGGTATGTGATATTTGACAACCTACAGGTGGGAAACAGTTTTAGAGCCTAAATATTAACTAACAAGAGATAAACATTTACAATACATAATTTAATTGTACGCACGAATCATGAACATATGGTTTTTCATTCACATGTTTATTTTGTGCAAAATATTTATTGTCTTTCAGCAATAGAATTGTTACCAGCAACAACTTTAAAAAGGAGTAACGATTTACAAACTAAACTGTATGATAACTCGAAACTAAGACACTATTGAATTTTTCCAAGTTTTCCTCGCTTTTATGATATATTATTCCTGCAATGTTACTCTTCCCTGCACCTCAGACATAGCCACTTTATCTAAGTGACTATACCAAGATCGACATTGATCTTTTAACTGTTTGGCAAACAGTTCAACACTCATAGCGTATCAAGGTGACACATTCCATCGCATCCACTTCTTTACATAGCGGAGTAGTATATTGTACAGGTAAAGCCAAACACACCAGGGAAAAGTATCCGTTATTCATGACGATAGCCAGTAAAATGAATATCATGCGTACCCATTCGCTTTAAAGTTCCAAATTTTTTATATTTTCATTAAAAATGCATAATATGAAACAGACATATAGTTATAAAACTGATCCTGATGAGAAAATACTTAAAATGGTTGTAAAAATAAAGGGCATCTTTGATACAAAACTTTCGCGCAATATGACATAAATTTGACAGCCGCGAAGAAAAGGTGTGATAAATCTCTAACGATGAATGTGTTTCCATAGAATATATTTTTTATACAAAAGAAAAGTTTTATAAAAATGCTAACTTTAATTGGATGATTTTGATGTCTATATTGAAGAATGTGTCTAGCGAAATGGATCGAGTACAACTGTATCGGCTGCTGTGACGTCACAGAGTCACACCGTTATATAGAGAATATAAGGTTACTGTCTTTTGATAACAGTTGATATCGGACGAGGATGATATCGGCCAGGGAAGCCGAGGCTTGCCGAGGCTTTCTGGTCGATATTCATCCGAGTTGGATATCAACTGTTATCAAAAGACAGTAACCTTATATTCTTTTTATTATGCAGCTGACTTCAATTTTCCCTTTTCACAATTAAAATCAAAGAAGTTAATTAAGTGGTTTACGTTTTGTTTATGACGTCATCAAGGGTTTAAATCGGCGTTTTAAATCCAGCACCGTTAATTGTGTTAATGATATGCCTTATAGGAAATGCTGAACATTAAATCATACCTAAAAAGCATTCGTACAATTTTTAGAGGCGGCTTATAACGTTTCAGCTCATATCATTCTAGTTATAAGACATTAGTGTGAAAATAGGAAGGGGGTGAAAAAATGAAAAGCACATTTTTCTCGAAAATTGCTTCGAAATTGCTACAGATGGATAGATCATGATCTAACTAAGAAAATGAATACACACAACACTATATTTAATTCAAAAATAAAAATTCTACAGTCATTTTTCGATTTTATATGATGTGCGGTTTGCTTGTATTCCAAGAAATTTTAATGAAACGCACCTCTGTAGTCTGAAGCAGCTACCGAAAAGTTAATTTATTGTGTAGCGTGTAAGAAATCCACAATAGCCATGATATTAATTCTTAAATCTCACATAATGTCTTAAATGGGCGGGGCCTAAAACGTGATATCAGGACAGTGTCATAATAACACTGTCCTGTGATATCAGATGTCGCGATATCAGCAAATATCAGACCGGCGTTATCGGGTCGTCGTCATGGCAGTTGCATAATAAAGCATGTCACCGACTGTCCATGCTGAATATACCCTGAAAAATATGCTTTCATCAGTTTTTCTGTAAATAGCCGTTTTTCAGAGATTCCGCGAACAAAAGGGTACCGCAAGCATAGGTTCCACCACATTATAATAATATTAAAAACAATCACATAAACTAGGAAGTACATGTGATAGAATTATTGACGTAAAACATGACATTTCGTGAGATGAAAATGACTAATTCTTAGAAATCGTTATGTCTTTCGGTTAAAATATAGTCTAAGACGTAACGTACTTTCCTCCATCTGATACTGTTAAGTCTGGTTTATAATCATGCGGATTAACGAAAGCCGTCACAACCTGATTGAAGATAAAGGCACCGCCTCCGAATCCACATACTATCAAACCCGTAGCTAGTGTTGGTCTATGTGGTAACCACTCAAAACAAAAAAGCAGTATATCAAATTTTAATGACGATTAATCAATCAAAAGGAATAGACTTCAAATGTTCAGTAAATCTTATTTGCAAACCTCACCTCATGTGGTTGTCAACGAAAGCTTATTTATGAAACCTCACCACCTACATTTGCACTTTGAATACAAACTTGATTGTAAATAACAAAAAAGCTCGGCGTGCTTACTTACCAGCATCCAGAGAAAAAGAGTCTTACCTTCATAGCAGTATAAATTGGAGGGCCATATGCGATTCCAAATCCCAGATTCATCAATGCGCCATACGTCAAACAGACAAGAAACAATGATCTTTTGACCGTGAAAAAAGTAAGGGCTACACCAGAACTGTTGAGCAATATAAAAGTGTTTACTGAATAGCAAGTTATGAAGCAACTACATCCAAAACAAATGCATATGTAACAAAATTATGTAAAGTTGGTGTTATTCATCTCATAGATACAAACGAAATAGAAATGAAATTCCGTTTTGTCTGCACTTTGAAAGCACCACAGAACTGTTCATTAGCTGATCCATATAAGACCAATGCATGCGTACGACTTTCATAACTTCGCTTTTAATTAGGTCGTATCTTCCTATTCATACGATCACTTAAATAAAATCACGTCGTAAACAATTGACTTATTAATATATATTATAGTAGATGTTGATTGTTCGAGACATGTGTCTGGTCATCGAGTGCACAGTGTCTTCATTTTCTCGATTTTGAGAAAGAATACATGCTTATTTTATGTTTTCCAGTTAAATATAGAGTTTTCTCAGTGAAATAAAAGTGATAATCCACGAGACATGTGTCTGGTCATACGAGTGCACAATGTCTTCATTTTCTCGATTTAGAGAAAGGATACATGCTTATTTTATGTTTTTCAGTGAAATATAGAGTTTTCTCAGTGAAATAAAAGTGATAATCCACAGTTTTGAAATTTCAGTTTTTTCAACCTTTAACCCGGATTAACGTCAAAAAGAAATACGGGTGTAATTAATGATGGAAACCATGCGACGATGACGTCGTAAAAATGACGTTATTTGCGCTATGTTTTCTGATCACGTTTCCCGCGATTGTCGATATATTATTGTTGGTATCCGTGTAATATCACGTTAATTACACTAGTCAACACCAAAAGTTGTTTTTTTCTGGGCCACTCGTGAAAATATCACTCTTGGTGCCCACTCGGTGAAATTATAACGTGATCGTACACCGAAACCAACAATAATCCTCTATATGATATCAACTGGAAAGTTACATGTATTATATCTAACGTATAACATTCTGAAGCTTTCTCCTGACACTAATTGAATCTTATACTGTAAACGGAACTATTATAACTTTGTTAAAATCAAATTTGACAAATCCCCATGTTGTATATGAATGTATACGTGGGTGAAATAAAGAAACGTTGTTTAGTTGTTGTTTTGTAAGTAAATTACAGTTAAAGTTTAAATTACAAATTCACGGCACACGTTTTTCACACAATTGCAATAAAACTGTTAAACACCGGTAATATATACCAATTGTACCGTTAATGACTGATTATGAATACATGTAAGCAGTTTTACAGTTCAGCATCATTTAATTATTGGCGATGGTTAATAATGACGATGGTTCGATTTGGAGCTACCAATGATGACCGCCAATTTAACCAACATAAATATTCTGCTAAAATAGTACTTAATATACAGTACACCCTTTTTATCGACGAATGAATGTGATAACAAAGGAAATGTGACACGAAACCTAAACTGAACATGATTAAGAATTCAATGTGATACATATATGTATAATTAAAATAATACGTTTACCAGAATATTATGCAGCCAATGGCCGTTGCTGGTCTCACTCCTAAATATCGATTTAACATGCCTCCCGAAGTCATTCCAATAGGTGTGGTAATTGCAGCTACCCCCGAAATCCATAAGTTATCAACATTTCTCAGTGAGGTTTCCTCGGTCCGGTTTCGAAGATATGAGATCATGTAAAGACTAATATTGCCTACCAATAATGAAAATATTTGGCATATTGACATTCTATCTGTAAGCGTAATCTAACTGCCTTGGTATTACCTCCAGCAATATCCCATTCGACACTACAGAAATCTTAAATTTGGACTTTTTCAGTCTGTCAGTCATAGTTAGACCCCCTAGGTTGTGTAGGAAATGTAATCACCATTTTAACTGATGCGACGATACTATAAAAGTCTGTTGAAATAATAGAAATATTACTAAACTAACTACTACTTCTTTAACTTACTGATAGCGTCGGAAAACACCAAAGATGCATGCAAGGGAAGCGGTGGTGTAGAGGTTAAGGTGTCATCCCGGAGGTTGCGGGTTCGAGCCCAACTGGGGTCACGACCGTACTTCCTCATATGACACCAGTACTGGTTTTTCCAGGAAGCGGACTCGAGAGTGACTCGATAAGCTACAAGCTTTCTTCACAATCGAGCTAAAATAAATTAGTATAAACTAAACAAAAGATGCAGTGACTGAAGCCCTATCTTAAAGGTAACACCAAACAGTCATGGAAGTGTCAGTTGTACACGCCTGTTTCGTGTATATTGAACCACTACAGTTATCATAATTTAATAACAGTAGTACTTTTTGTGTATAACAAAGTACTATATTCAGTTGCAAAGTATTATAGAATACTTGCACACGGGTATTTATTCATATTTTGATAAATGAAGAATAACATTTAACACATACAAAATAAAGTACGTGCAAAGGTCTCTTTGACCATATTTCTTTCTATGCATTTAGGTCTGAGAGTTCACTGTACATATAACGAAGTATTTCAGACTATTTCAACTGATTATCCTGATTTAGTTCTACGTTCTAAACGTTTTATCAAAATTTTAACCACGCGTACACCGAATGGGCATTCTAAGGAAATAACTCGACATACCAAATATGTAATAGCTGCCGAGACACAAGTGCACCAGAATTCCTCCAAAGATGAAAATTCCTGCACGAATCATGGCGGAACAGTAATGCAAAATTATCAACTTATTATGTTAAGGGAATATCAACTTTGTTTTATATTCTACATGTATGATATGATTTTTTTTACATTTAATTATCAGTTACACTTACGAGGATCATACCGAAAGTTTGACATACAGTGCAACTTGTTCTTTAACGTTTATCGGTATTTGATAAACAGTGCGACTGTCAAAGGCAAAAGTTGAAAAATTAAACAGTAGTAATTTCCTTTTACAGAAAAGAACTTGTGAGTATCAAAAATATCATTTTTCTTAATCTCAGAAATAGAAAAAGTTTTGTAGATACGTTCACCTATACACATTTGTTACACCCCTTTAGAATAAAAACTTCCGTATATAGCATAATATGAACGTTATTCGGGCTATCTTATAATGATCTGATTTGAACTGATAAATTGATAATTATTTTAGTCGGGTATTTGTTACATAGAGTATATAATGGTACTGTCTTTTGATAATAGTTGATATAGAGCGAAAAACATTTCCCTTTTCACAAATCGTAACAGGAAGTAAAGTAAGTGGTTACCTCATTTTTTTATGTTGTCATTAACATAAAAAACAGAATCGTTAACGCCATGCTTCATCGAAGACTTACAGAGGGATAAAGCTGAGCATTGAAATTATCAACTAACCAACCGTTATTCCCCAGTAGCCTTAATTACTAAAACTGAATTCAAGCTGCATATTGCAATAACTGAGACCTAATTGGCTAAATAAATATATTCTTATCTTCTCTTAGCGGCTCTTAAAACGTGATATCAGGAACGTTGTACTGTGATATTAAACGTCGCAATATCATAAATTATCAGACCGGTGTTATAGACTCGGCGTCGTGGAAGTTGCTGAGTTTTAAAGGAATATCTTAACAATCTCGGATGCATTAATTTTCCCTTTTTAAAGACCAGCTGAAGATTGCTATCCGTCAACGGATAAGAGCAATAACTAGCACGCTTATAGCTGATACGTTACCAAAAATGCATCATAGTTTGAAGGATAAAAATAATATTACGTGCTATGAAACCAACCTATACTGAGACAAAAAACGTCAAGCGGAAAATAAATACCAACGAAGCACTACTTTGCCATGAGTAATTTATGATTGATTAATCTTTATGAAATTGATTTTTCCGAATCATATCATAAAAAACTATTCATAAAATGGTCAATTTTATCCTAGCTATATCTCGAATGTAAATTGAGATACTCCATGGGTAAAATACTTTCGACAACATTTTTAAAAAACGGATGTGAAGTTTTATCGGGTAATATTATTTCATATTTCAGTTAGGATAAGGGTTAGTGTTTGACACTTGTCGAAGGATTTCACGTACTGGGTAAAATTATTTCACGTTTATTAACATTTTCACCTTTGTGACCATATTCACATATCCACAAGCAAACTTTCATATAACAACTGTTCCATTTATTAGCATTTACTGTAACAACATATAAATGTCTTTAGCTATTGAACAGCAATGTACATAAAATAAAAGTAAATTTACATATGTTATAAAGTATAGTAACATATGGCAGATTTTACTTTTTTATAATATATTGTGCAACTAAATATATCATCTTTATATCTATGTGTTAATTTGTAGCGTTCTTCTAAGAATTTAAAAACTCCCATAACTCTTTTTCCTTCATGACAAAAGTCCGTGAATAATTAGTTTAAATCTGAAGTGGTAAGTTCATACTGAATGTGACTTCAGTTCTGCTAATGAAACTTTACTGTTAGGAATGCCTGTAACAATGTCGTACTGTCTTTTAGTCTCTGTTGTGTCTGGTTCTAACCAGCAAGCAACCATCACAGCTTTGGCTGATGTTCGCATCAAGGCTCGCATTACGGTCTTTACAATATGAACCATTACTTTTTAACGACCTAGATGAAAATTGTATCTTGCGCCCAGCGTATGCACATATCTCCCGAGTAGTGCACTTACTTTAAGGAAAATCAGGTTGAGAGCATATTTCAAAAAATTAAAATCTGCTACAGCAGTCTGAAAGTAGCCTAACACATCAAATTCAGATAATGTATCTGCATCCAACTATGTCATAAAAGATATAAATCATTTTACACACTGCGGTCCGTAACAGTAGGTAATGTCTCAAATTGCTTTCAAGTGATTTTGTCACGCTAGTCAGACATATACAGTATTGATACTATTAAAACCATAAACAGCTAGTTAATCCTAGTATGTATCAAAAATGGCGATATGTACGAATTGCAGGACTATTAAATGCAACTGAACTTTAACTCCATGTGGTCATTTACGCACTTACAGTGTATCGCATGACAACAAGAAGAACGTAGCTTACTAGTTTCATACATGGGCATTCATTTTATGTTTGTTGAAAGCTCGGTAAATGACTTATGAATAAGGATTGTTTCATACAACCACTACAGTATTAGTACATACTTCCGTGATACAACTCTGTATTTTCAAGTCAACTCACTTGAGTACTTTTAATCATTTCACTTATTTTATCTTATTTTCTTGACTTTGTACACTCACTAAATTTGGATTTTGTAATCCTTTATGATTAGCCATATTTTTTCACATCTGCTGCGAGTGTAAATGTCAAACGAAGAAAAAACATTGATTAATTACGGATAACTTTTGATTTAAATGAACAGTGAAAACTATTTTAAATTCAGAATACGTTTAGAACACAATACGCTTTCAAAGAAACGTAACGATAATTCAATATTTTTGGTTCCTTTAAGTAAACTTTTGTCGGTAAAATAGCACAAACAAAACAACAAAAACACCAAAAAGGACTAACACGAAGCACGCTACTACACATATCAATTTAACAACAGTAAACGCGCTCGCGCGTACACTGTTCTATACAGTGCTCGAATGTACATTTATCGATAATTGATAAAGGCAGGTATAATATGCGCAGTCTGAAGAAGTCATTGCAATTCTGCAAACATGCAATTTAACTGGGGATTTCAAAGGCAAGTATACTGTAGATATTACTCCGCTTCGAATTATTTCTTTTAGCGGAGTTGCCTGTCTTTTCAACGTACATAGCGGACACTGAAATGAACATCACCTACCAGCAGGGTGATCACATAATACATTTGTGCATCCGGTTTAGAAATCGCCGTACGGTAACATTTCATTTTTTGTGTTTATTTGTTTGAATATTGTGTGTATTAACCGTAGTACAGTTAATGGGTGGATGTAATTTATTACAGAATTCCTCTTTATTGATAAATTGTGATAAAAGGAAGCATTTTACGATATATGATGTTCTTCAAAATTATATTCATCATTTTTACGTTCATTGAACACATTATCTATGTTTCGAGAAAATAATCTGCTAGATGTAGGGTATTCCCCTTTAAAGTCTAGACAGTAAATTGTGGAATTAATATTCTAACGCATTAGGGTGGGGTACATGGAAAGTTAGATTACATACATATTTAATTTTTCATTCGTGTTCATTTTTTACGACTTTAATAATACATTTCATTCTTAGAATGTAAAGCATATTTTGTAAAGCGATATTTTTATATATCACTTGCAGAAGGTTTGCTTTGAAATGCTATTAATTATAATTTCAACAAACTTTTGTCCTGGCATTGCTTTTGTCATAGATAAATATAACTATCGCTTAAATACTCCGCGTTCTTAACGGGTTTGTGGATTTTGGCAACTCCACAATTTCTTCAAAATGATATACTGATGGCTAGATTCAAGAACACAAGTTCAAATCTACATAGCCATTTGAAACAATCTATTGAAAATGTTGACAAGCATGGTTTGACGGAATCACTGCACTAAACTTATGTGACAACTTCGGAGATCTTGGTCGTGTACACATACAGCACAGCCGAGGCAAAACACCGCGCGTATGCGTCCACGAGGCTTGAAAATGAGACTTAAAGCGTTGATCCGCGGAGGGAGGCCGAACGCGTCACGTGGCATGCAAACATTTTACGCGGCATTCGATCGCCATATCTTCTATACACTATAGCAACACGCGGGCTTACGAGTTCCGTTTCATCATTCCGCGTAACACGGGGGTAATTTTCAAAACAGATAAGAGCGATAAAATAAAATACAATATACCGATGAACTTTTTTGTAATTGAAGTGAAGTTAAAATCTATCTATCTATCTATCTCGTTATACTGCATCATACCTCTCACGGGTATAATGGACAGGGTGCCTGACGGGTGTTAATAAAAGTAAAATGAGAATATATGCAAGACAGTTCTTCCAGCGAATAGAAACTGTTAAAATTGTTAAAAAGAGTAAGAGAGTAAAAGGTTTCAAACAACTGCTGTATGATTAATAACTGAGCTTGGCCACTACATGCTTGAACGATTCAAGATAAGTTCTGGTTGCAATATGTGAGGTAAATCTATTCCACATGACGGTGGTATGGGAGTACTTAAAGAAGTCTGAGGCGGTAGGGTTTTGCGGAGACCAAGTGAGTACATATACCTGTGTAACCTGTTTGGGACTTCTAGATAACTGGGTAGTGAGATTGCTACACGATTTTAGTGTATATAGTATCTCATTGTGCACCATGGGTAAAAGGCACCCATACATATTATGCGTAATCCTATTGTGGTCTGGCTAATGTTTTGTAAGAGAGTGATTTGATATTTTCGTGTTTGATTTGATGTTTCGTTTGGAAAAACCAAATGTGTGTAATCCAACTGAGATCTTGGCTGATGTATACAACAATGTATTTTTCGTTCACGTTCATAACTTGGGAAAGTATTTGAACATGAAGCTTATGAAGGAATTCAATGGGCATTTGCCACGTGTGATATTGAGCATTTACTAAGATTAAATTCCATGTTCCACTTTGTTCAAGTTTTAGCTTAAAGAGATAACTTTGTAACCTTTGACAGTCCGAAAATGATGTAACTGGGAGGCAAACGGCAGTATCATCAGCGAATAGCCGCACTTGGGATGTGACCATGTCAGAAATATCATTTATGTAGAGCAGAGGTCCTAGGACAGAGCCCTTGGGGACTTGATCAGACGTGTAACCATTAACCACTACTTACTAGAATCTACTTATTAGAAAGGACCGGAGTGAAGACCTTGATGGACTAGGGACATCATATTCTTTGAGCTTGAATAGTAATTTAAGGTATTTTAATGTGTCGAAGGCTAAATCAAGTACGACAATGTCGGTCTGTCTACCTAGATAGATAGTGCATCAACTAGCTCAACAAGATTGGTCTCACATGACCGTCTCTCACGGAACCCGTGTGGTAATTCATAGAGTTTTTTGTGTTTTGAGAAGTGCATGGATAGGCTAGATAAAAACTTGTGTTTACATAAATTAAAGTCTTCAAAGCGCTATGGGCCTGTAGTTTGCAAGGTCCCTAGTATCACCTTGTTTTAGTTCGATGTTTGAGTTCGTCTAATCAGAATGCAGTTGACCGGTGTTAAGAGATCTTTTGAAGATTAGTGATACTATGTCAAAGATCTTATGGCGGAGCTCCTTTAGAACATTTGGCATTATCATGTCTTGGCCAGCAGCCATATCTACTATAACTTTTGATTTTAGGGTTTTAGGGTGCATTTGGGGTCAATTGAAATGTCGGGCATTGCAGGGTGTTTCCTGTGGCAATCCTACAGAACTGGGACAGGGACAAGGGAAAACACCTGAAAAAAGACTGTTTATTCAGAAGATTTTGCTTGACCAAGATTATCCTATTTTACCACTTGTCTGATGTTGTTTAAGGGGGTATACCTTGTGTTTCCTGATTGCTGGATGTCTAGTACCTAGTTTTCAATATATGCCTCATATAATTTCGTGATATATATAATTTCATATAATCTCATATAATTTCATGTAAGTTCGTGAGGACTCTGTGATGGGCAGTTTTTAAATCCCACTGGGACGAAACTGTTTTGATTTCTGTCCTCTGGCCTGTTTCGTCGGGCCCTTAAGGGTGTTTCTCTTGGTGCTCTGCCTTCTGCAAAGGCATTGAGTACATACGTTTTTTGGTTCTCAAGGTTTGCTTTTTATATATTTATACACGAGCATTTTTGTGTTTTACATACCATGCCTTTTGTTTCCATTGCGTGTGTTAGAGATTCACCTAGCAGGGATTACTTTTATTTACACTGTCCTGTGACTTTGGAACATGGTGGGGGTAAGAGTGAGGTTGGGTGCGCACCATAAACCGGTTTAAGCTCCCCAGTGGTGTTTTTGCCACTGACCGTTCCAAGGCGGTGCCCCACTGTGTTCCTTTAATTGTTCGTTTTGTCCTCGTGTGTTTGCTTTGTGTGCTAGTGTGTGTTGGTAGTGTATATGTGTGTGTGTACATGATTGTTTGTGTGTTTCGTGTGTGTGTGCGTGTGTGTGTGTGTGTGTGTTGGTGGTGTGCACTTCTGGGTGCTGTGGGGTTCGTTTTGGGGAGGCTGAGTTTTTGGAACGTGGCATTCCCTGTTTGATATTTTTTTTTTGTTTTTTTTTTTTTTTAATGAGATGCTTCAAAGCTTTGAATTTGCTAATAAATTGATTTTGTCGCTGTGCATTTAAACCGTTTTATAAAGTTTTTCACTTTTTTCTAATTAATATTTTTATGTATTGTTTAGCCCATGGACTAGTTTGCCTTGTTTTGACCTTTTTACAAACTTTGATATGTCATCTTGAATAAGGAGTTTAAACCTGATCTAGTGATCTTGAACTAGGATAATCTCTGCATCTTTAAATATGTTGAACTCGGAGCAATTGATAAAATGCTTGAAGTCATACCTTTTAGCTTTCCTATATAACGGAATGTCTCTGGATCAAATTATCACCCTGATGCTTATCATTTTGTATCTATTTGTGTGTTTTAAGATACTTGAAAGACGATCCCAGCCAAATGTATTACCGAGGTGTAACTAATACACGTGGAAGTGTTGCAAATAACCCAAAAAGATGATCTGCTCAAGAGACCGTTGGCAAATTCTGCCGTTTTATTAGAAATCGATAACCTGTGTATAATCTGAATGGGGCGATTAATTTAGAAATCGATAATCTGTGTGTAATCTGAATGGGGCGATTTATTTGCTCAAACAATACATAATCAATGTTAAAAATTTCATCAACCTAAATAAAAGAAAAAAAACAAAAATAATATCAAACAGGGAATGCCACGTACCAAAAACGCAGCCTCCCCAAAACGAACCCCACATCACCCAGAAGTGCACACCACCAACACACACACACACGCGCACACGCACACACACACGACACACACACACACAATCATGTACACACACATATATACACTACCAACACACACTAGCATACAAAGCAAACACACGAGGACAAAACGAACAATTAAAGGAACACAGTGGGGCAAGGTTCTTGAATATGTTCCAGTAACAGTACTGGGTATTGGTTGAACGTGTACTGAGTGTTGTCGGAATAGGCAAATTTACGTTCGTGCTATTTGCATTAAGAAATTAGTTAAAATAAAATGAAACGAAAAATGTCTTTTGTGTTAATAATCAGGAAGTGTATTGCTTTGAACAAATCTCATAAAACATTAATTAATTTTGACTGTTTAAGGGATTATAAACTGTTTTGTCCAGCGAAATAAATGTAACAATAACATCTAAGTTTTTAAAGTTTCACTAAGTAAAACGTTGTCACGGGTTATCTTAAAGACATCTTAAATGCGATGCGAGATATGTAGTGTGTTGGGGTTTTGGTCAGTGATAGACCAGCTTCTGCTTCACATAACTTCATGCACAACATATTCTACCAAAGTAGATGAAATCGGATTAATTATGTTTGTAAAGAAATGTTTAAGTATTGTCGTGCTTTGTGAAACATTTCTTAATAGAAATATAAGTGAGTTGGAACTCTGTATTGATGGATATAAATTTAAACGAAAAGACACTTTACAAAAAGGTGGTGGGGATATTAATTTATCTGAGAAGTAATATACCTTATTCGAGATTATACAAGTTAGAAAATGATGAAATTGAAGCAATATTTATCGAAATAATTTGTTATCAACGAAGTAGTCCATTTATTGTAACATTCGCATAAAGACATCCGTCATCAAAACAAGATTGGATAGAAAAGTTTCAGAGCCAAATTGCATCTGTATCTGATAAATACAATGAATACTAAATCTTAGGCGACCTTTACTTAAATTATGACCCAGATACCGGATTTAAAATGTCAAATGGTCAAACAAGTAACTTAAATTCGGATTGAACCAAATGGTCACATATCCAACAAGAGTTACAAAATCAAGTTCTTCGATAATAGATCACATTTACTGTGCGTCAACGGATAATGTTATTGAAGTCACTTTCCATGAAAACAAAACATATTAAACACACGTACCAGCCTGAATGGTACACACAAAAAAATTAAAGATGCGCGAAAACAGCTTGATTATCATCATAACAAAAAAGACTGGCCGAGTTATAAACTTTTGCGAAATAAAACCACAACTCTCATAGAAAAAGCAAAAGAAAACTACTACATTGACGCAATTAAAAATAACACAGATTGGAAGTTTATATGGAAACATATAAAAAGAATGTCACAAACGCTGAAACTTCCAAACAAATTTCTATTCCGGTTAAACTTGTCAATGACGACACAGTTCTAACGAATGTGCATGAATTCTTGAATTGCTTTAACAAACATTTTATAAATATTTCGAGATTTATTTTGAATTCCCATCCGAATAAAAATGCGTTAAATGAATTAAAAATGCAGCTATTCTCATAGCTCAAAAATAGACATTTTCACATAAAATTGATAACTCCACTTGACGTTAAACATATTATTGATACGTTATGCAGTACTAAAGCGACAGGAGAAGATGGCATAGGTCCAGAATTATTAAAATTATGCACTTACTTAATTGTTATTCCAATAACGAGTATTATAACCTGTGGTATTAAAACTGGCATATTTCCAGAAAGATTGAAAAAGGCTTTTGTTATTCCCATATATAAAAATGGGGTAAAAGATTAACTTTCTAATTATAGGCCTTTTTCCATTTTGAATACAATCTCAAATAGCTTCACGAATATTTTAGTAAAACTTCATTCAACACAGTCAGGCTTCAAAAAGCAACATTCTTGTCAGACTGCTCTCACATACATGATTGATACATGGATAAAAGCTATAGATGAAGGCAATGTTGTAGGAAGTCTGTTTCTTGATCTAAAAAAGGCCTTTGATCTTTATGACTTATTGTTATACAAATCAAAATTGTATCATTTCAGTGAAAATGCAATATCATGGTTTAAGTCATAATAACAATGCAGGAAACGATATGTTGAAATTGGACAAAATGTATCTAGCACACTGGATGATAAAACAGGAGTTCCCCAAGGGTCGATATTAGGTCCTTTGTTGTTTTTATTGTTCTTTTGTAAATTATCTGACTTTGATAGTTAAAAATACAAATCTAGATATGTATGCAGATGATTCCACTTTAATTATACAGTTTTGGCAAAAATGTATCGACTATAACTTGCAGGACGGCCTTAACTATATTCAGCACTGGTGTGATGTTAATAATATGGTCCTTAACCCTTTGAAAACTACTTGTATGTTGTTCGGCTCAAAATATAAGCTCGGGCATTCTAAACTATTGAACATTTTCCTTAGTTATACCATGATACAAAAAGTTGAAAAGCAGAAACTTCTCGGATAAATTGTAGATCGATCTTTGGACTGGTACTATCAAGTAAAGGAAGTTTGTTGTAAAATAAATGTAAAATCGAACCTTTATGGACGGATATCACGATATTTAACAAATGACATAAAAATATTTATTACAATTCTTATATTCTGCCAATGTTTGACCATTGCTTCAATATATGGAGAATTGTAGTCATACAAATATTTACAAATTATCGAAAGATCAGAATAAGCTTTCAGCTTCCATTTAGAACTCATTCGTATACCATGTTTAAACAATTTTCCTAGTTGCCATTAGATGTACGATTTATCTACAACATTGGCGTTCTTGTATACAATGCAGTTAACAAGCTAGCCCCCGACTATTTTTGTAGATTTATCAGAAAGTCTGAAAGTAAAATCTACGCTTTACGGTCCGCGACAAATATAGATCTTACAAGCTCCACACAGCAAACGCAATACTTAAAGAACACATTTGTATCTGTAATTAGATTCCCGTAAGACCGAGAAACAGTAAAACTTTAAAGCAGTTCAAATCTTCATTTTTCAAGCTTCTCATAAATAATTTATGTGGAGAATCCAGATCGTTGACTTTACCTTAACACAGTGTGTACGTATTATGGCTTTCGAAATCTGCTCAAATTAATATCGTAACGTGTTATTGTTGTTTTGTTAATACTATGTATTTTGTAAGTAGGCCTCATGTTAGATTTGTTTTGTTTTAAGCATATACTTAATGAGTTACCTTCTATAAATAAAGATGATGATTATTTTTTTTTATTTTTTATTATTATTATTATTATTATTATTATTATTATCAGGCACTGCATGGCTACTGTAACAGTAGACAAAGATGAAGATATTGATAGAGTAAAAAACGTCTTATTTGAAAAAGAAATGAAGATAATTCATATTTTACTGATGATTTTCAGTACATTTTTTAACTAATATGTGTGGTGTTTAGTACAATTTTACAGAGTAATTTGTCTTTCGAATTGAGTAAAATGTAAGTAATGAACGAGAATATTTAAATACGTTACTTTTGCTAAAGTCTAAAAATTTGTACAATAACCGTCTGCCACAAACAAATTATGCATTTCAGGAATAGAGGAATACTTTACTTAAAGGGACATACCCTATAACTAATGTCAAACTAAATGTCCTTCCTAAACATAAATAAATAGACTCTTTGGAAGTATAACTTAACCTAAAAGTTGCAGCTATGCATTCCCAGTCATTATCGATAAAATCAGCGGTTTAAAATATATTGCAGTACCGTAAACCATTCAATAATATATGTAGAGTTGTTGTTGTACAATAAATTGTGGATGCGATTTATTACAGAAAGCCTCTATATTGATTAATTGTGGTAAAATGAGGCAGTTTTCGCCATAGGTTCTTCTTCAATATTGTATTTATTTATCATGTTACGTTCATTGAACACATAATATGTATTTCGAGAATATAATCTGCTAGATGTAGGGAGTGCCCCCTTTATGAATGTAGGAATAAAAAACCAAATTATAGAATTTCGGTTTGATCAGAATAAAAAAGAATGTTTGCATTTTATGTTTTATTTTTCTCAAACAAAACCATGAATTTTTATTCACATTTTCACCTGTCGTACAATTTTCTAAAGCGGTAATTAGTTTTCTGCAAAATGTAATGCGTTCGAGGTGTCAAACTTTTGATAAATATATAAGTGTAACTATATATAAAATGTATATGCTTTTGATTATAAAGTAATATTTTCATTATAGGATAATAAACATATGCTTAAAAACAAACAAACATCAAGAAATAAGCAATAATCAAATTATCTCTACATATCAATAAAATGTATTGTCTAATTAGAATACATAATAATTTGATTAAATATCCAGTCTTTATAAGGTCTTATCTGATAAACGGTAATTAAAACTAATGGATAAGACCACCTGCGGTTAAAGAATCACATATGGGATTCCCTAAGAGTAAAAAAAGCCGCGCCTGACCAATTTATTTTCGTAAAATCATCAAACTGAACACTAAACTATACTTAGGCAAACTATCTGTTTCAAAACAACGAATCGCTTGGTAAAGTAAAGCAACATGTTATTTTGTAGAAAAAATGGAAACATCATGTTGAACTTAAATCAAATAATAGTATATTTTTATACGTTTTGTCTACAAATACGCATGAAGGTATAGAAATACATATTTCAACTCTTTCTACTCGGCTAATATTTAAAATTATGTTTCTACTCCAATTATTTCGTCAACTTAGCACGCTGTTAGATTGTATTTCCGTCCCTGTCTTTGCCATCAAATAGGAACGAGATGAAAAATGCTGAAAAAAATGAACACATTATATTAAACGTAAAATATTATAAAAAGCATATAATTTGCCAAGACCTGTGAAGAAATGTCAACGGCGATGCTTTTAAACTACGAGTATTTCCTTGTTCAATAGCTAGACAATGTTTGGTTCTAGGGATTTTAGCATGTCAGGAAGATTTGCCGACACATTAAAATGACCCCTATTGATTCCGGCTAGCTAGGTCAGAGGTCAAGATGATCTCTCATGACTAAGAAATATTGAATAGATAAAGAAAGAAAGTTCTCTAAATGTGGAGGGATATGATGGCATACTCCGATCCTGTGATTACCAAATATATTTTACAATTGCATACCTTTCATTCTAGATAACAAGAGAATCCATATGCTTAGTGTCATAGAATTTTTTAAGGAAAGAAGCTCAGTTTTCAAGGATGGGTAGGCCAGTGATTTCTGTTTATTCATGCCATTCGATAACTTGGTGCTTTCTCTGATGATACTTTATTCTTAATCGGAAATATTACTGTTTAATGTCAAGATGTAGTCCGTTAAATAATAAGTTAAAGGTCGCTAGACATATATAAAGTCCGTACGTACGTACGTCCGTCTGTCTGGTTCAGCTTCATACCATAAGTTCAGAGAATTGTTACTATGTTTTTGAAGTAAAATTGTAACCGAAGTGGAAGTGTCCAACTAGCACTGAATATGCGAACAAAAACAACTTTCTACCAAATGCAAACTGACCAGCAAGAATGTAGAGGTGTTATGTAGTACAGCTTAAGTAGTTGTAGCCAACAAGATTTTTCAAATGTGTAGAAAAAAATTGTTAAGAGGAGTAATAGCAGTAAAAGTAAATGTAGACTCAGAGCTTCTTTGTTATGGTAAATGTCTAAGTTACATTATGTAGCATAAATAAACACGTACATTTCTATTAAATGATAGGACTGGTTGTTCATGTCCATGTCTCTGATAAGGGATTAAAAGTAGTATGTTTACTTTTGTAAAGACTCAAAATGTTACATTTCGAAAGATATATAGACATTGGCGAAAACTTTTCTATTACTAATGTAAGTCAAAATAACCGGTATTTCAAGACTTCTTTTTAGCTCACCTGAGACAAAGTGCCAGAGAGAGATATTAGGATCGCATTCCGTCCGGCGTCCGTCGTACGTCCGTCCACCATTTCCTTCAAAAGATATCTCCTCTGAAACCACTGGGCCAATGATGATGAAACTTTGCAGGGATGTTCCTTGCATGAAGCTCTATCAAAGTTGTTCAAAGAATTCCATTCCATGTAGAACGCTGGTTGCTATGGCAACAAATAGGAAAAACTCAAAAATCTTCTTCTCTGAAACCACAAGGCCTTGAGCTTAGATATTTGGCATGTAACATTGTCTAGTCGACCTCTACCAAGATTGTTTTGCTTAGGCTTTATATAGAAAAAAACTTAAAAAATCTTCGTCTCTGAAACCACAAGGCCTAGACCTTAGATATTTGGCATTGTCTAGTGGACCTCTACCAAGAGTGTTCAAATCATGATCCCCGGGTCAAAATTGACCCCGCGCGGGTGGTCACTTGGTTTTGCATAGGCTTTATATAGGAAAAACTTAAAAAATCTTCTTCTTTGAAACGACAAGGCCTTTAGCTTAGATATTTGGCATGTAGCATTGTCTAGTGAACCTCTACCAAGATTGTTCAAATTATGACCCTCGGGTCAAAATAGACCCGGCACGGATGGTCTCTTAGTTTTGCATAGGCTTTATATAGGAAAAACTTTAAAAATCTTCTTCTCTGAAACCACAAGGGCTAGAGCTGATATATTTGGTATTTAGCATTGTTTAGTGGACTTCTACCAAGATTGTTCAAATTATGACCCCCGAAACAAATTGACCCCGCACGGGGGTCACTTAGTTTTACATAGGCTTATATATGGAAAACTTTAAAAAATCTTCTTCTCTGAAACCACAAGGCCTAGAGCTCAGATATTTGGCATGTAGCATTGTCTAGTAGACCTCTAGCAAACTTGTTCAAATCGTAACCCCTGGGTCAAAATTGACCCCGCACAGGGGGGGGGGGGCACTTGGTTTTGCATAGGCTTAATATAGGAAAAACTTAAATAATCTTTTTCCCTGAAACCACAATGCCTATTGGACTTCTACCAAGATTGTTCAAATTATGACCCCCAGGTCAAAATTAACCCTTCCCGGGAGGGGGGAAGGGAGGTAACTTGATTTCACATAGGCTTATATAGGGAAAACTTAAAAAAACAAGAAGACCGACAGCGAGAGAATAGATATTTGGAATGTTACTTTGCATTGTGTAGTGGATCTCTACGAATTATGTTAGAATCATGAGCCCTTGTATTATAGCCAATGGTAGTCAGGTGAGCGATATAGGGCCATCATGGCCCTCTTGTTTCTTTTTCTTTCAAGAAAGTTAGCCTATTTGCATGATAGTAAATATTTAGTCCTTTTTGAGCAATTAACAGTCGCTTTACACAATTGATAGTTAAAAAGAATTAAGCGATACTGTCAGAGATACCAGGAAGCCTTCTCATATTGTTTTAATTAACGAGTTACCTATGACGCCCATACATCCTGAAATTATAAATATCCAATGCCATCCGATTTCAGGTTTCAAATTGATGTCAATCACAATACTAGATACAACTGCAGCAAACTGTAAAACACAAAACAGATATACATATACCACAAGGTTACAGAGATATTTGCTGAAACAAGTGATTTACGTATAAATGATGATGTCACGTACGGATAACTTTTTACTTTCGAACAACTATCAAGAAGTATATATTCGTGACTTTAATTGGGTGACAGTCGTATTAGTTATTTTGTACTTCTTACACATGTTTACTAAAAAGTCTTTCTTTTACATGTGATTGGTATCTAGCTTAACTGAACAATAGCGTCCATAAACATCAGAGTCTGTATATTGCTTGTTTTAAAAATAACATTCTTACAACAGCCATAAACAATGCCCCCAATGAAATGACCATATTCTCTACACCGAACAGTTTTGCAAGCGTAGATGGTCCTATTGCCCAAATACCTAAATTTGGTAAAGCAAAGATAAATATAAAACATGGTTATTTACGGTGTGTATGTTGCTTTTTCTTTTTATTATTACCATATTAAATCATAATTCGCAAATACTGATTTTATAGACCAGGGAAGAAATTATCGAAGTAACAGAAGAAATCAAGCATGAGTTGGCGTTATCGCCATTTGCGACATTTTATCGACACGATATTCTTCATTTACGAATAGTGATATTCACTGAAAACACAAACTGGTTTCCAGAATTTACTGTCACACACCTTTCAGTTTTACAATATTTTGGGCAGCAAAACAGTGTCACAGTCTCCATTTTAATTGACAATCTTGAACATTTATGAAAACAAGTAGCCCCGAAAACATACCGCAAAAGCTTCCATATAATCCACATATCCATAACATGAATGCTACTTCTCCTAGATATTCTGTAACTTGTAATGTACTCGCCAAAAGAACAAACGTAATTGCCAAAAGCTTCACTGCGATCTAAATATGTTATGCAATAAATAGAAATATTATAATGTATTATATAATTTATTTAGATATGTTCGAATTGTAAGTCGTTTTCGGTCAAATGTTAAAATACAACTTTTATGTTTCATATAAGGTACGAAGCACAAATGAGTTCTTTAAATAGATTTGCGTAGAAAACAATCAAACACCCTGCATCGGTTCATTTCTTTTCCAGTGTACAATGGCCACTGATAACTGAACGTAATTTTACAATTGTAATCACATCTCATCGAATTTAGAAAAAAATGGATTTATTCGTTGGTACGGCTTGTACATTATGATTTTTTTCTGGCAAATGTGTGACTTTTAAAAATATCAACAATAAAAATTAAATTCAAAGTGTTGATCTTGTTACTTGGTTTACATTTATTTTCTGTTCCAGCTTCACGTAGTTCGCAAGACTCGGTAAAGTAAATGTACTAAGACTTTAAGGCGGTGCCCCACTGTGTTCCTTTAATTGTTCGTTTTGTCCTCGTGTGTTTGCTTTGTATGCTAGTGTGTGTTGGTAGTGTATATGTGTGTGTGTACATGATTGTGTGTGTGTGTCGTGTGTGTGTGTGTGTGTGTGTGTGTGTATGTGTTGGTGGTGTGCACTTCTGGGTGCTGTGGGGTTCGTTTTGGGGAGGCTGCGTTTTTGGTACGTGGCGTTCCCTGTTTGATATTATTTTTGTTTTTTTACTTGTCCGAATGCATGCTTAAAAATGTATGTACTCGAAATTATCTCTTACAATAAAAGTAAAACAAGCATGTTTGTCTTACGTGAAACCCATATCTGTCCATGATAGCTCCCCATAGCGGACGCCCTAAGCAGTTAAATATTGATGAAACCGACCCAATCGCTGCAAGGAATTGATCATTTGTGATGAATGTTTCTCCATACGCCTAGAAAATTTAAGGAAACGATGTGTAATATGTTTACAGGATATACATGTAATGTAAAACATGTAAATAAATTTAAAGCTGCGTTCGCTCACATTTGCCGTTGAAAAAACTAAAATGTTCAACAATGATATACTATTATATAAAATGTAAAACTAATGGCTTGAATCAGGTAGGAATTTGCAGAACTCCATTGAAAATGTTGGTGAACATGGTTTTACGGTACCGATACACTATATGTTTACATTGGAATTTCAAAAGCGTTAGTAACAATTAGGTAGCGTATCATTTCAAATTACACAAATACTTCACAAGAATTTATTCTTGAACCTTTTTATTCGACCATTTTCAGAGTGTCTGATGAGTTTTTTTTCTCGAAAATCAAACTTTCCGAATGTAAAAACGAAATCAGCAATCTGTCGCTTAATGGTGACATTTATTTCTGTTACATTTAAAATGCTACTGCTACTCTTTGTATGCTTTGTTTATAAATCAGCTCCAGTTCGTCTAGCAGTTTTGTATTACATATTCATTGGTCAAAATAAATATCATAACATCGCACTATCACTGTGTCATGGCGAGATTTATCGTCCTACTTGTGTATATAAAGCATTGAAGGACATACCTTGTATAAAGATATGGCAAATACGTTGCCGCCATAAATCAGATATACAATGATCAAAAGAATCATGGCATCTTTGCTCTTCACTATATTTAATAAAACTGTCCTGACTGGCAGTCTTTCATCGTCATCGGCCCTGTAAACAAACATGTAAACACGATAAAATAAAGAGGCCAAAGTGGCCTCATAGCGCTCAACTGGCTATCATTTGCTATGATACAAGGGCAACAATCGCACCACCGGAAGGGTCAATTTTGATTTCAGGTTCATGAAAAATATACGCAGAGGTCCGCTACACATTCTTACATTCCAAATATCTAAGCTCTGGGTTTGGTGGTGTTATACAAGCAGATTTTGTAAACTTAAGTGAAATCCAGTGACCCCGAGTAGGGTTAATTTTTACCCGGGGATCATGATTTGAACAGCCTTCACTTGGTAGATATCCACCAGACAATGCAACATACCAAATATCGAAACTCTTGTAATTTTTGAGTTTTTTTTACAAATTTCCTGATAGAAATTTATGTACAATGTAGATTCAAGTGAGCCAACGATGAGCCGATGAGACAAAGATTTTAGAAAGGGATCATTATTTGAAAAAAAGAACTTGATAGAGGTCCCACAGGCAATGTTACATGCTAAATATCTAAGATATATGCCTTGTGGTTTCAGAGAAGAAGCTTTTCTTAATTATCAGCCCAAGATGTAAAATTAAGTCAACCCCTAGACGGGGTCCATTTTGACCTGGGGTCTTAGTTTATACAATCTTGTTAAATGTCTACTAGAAAATACCACACGCAAAATATCTGTTCGCTGGGCCTTCCGGTTTTTGTGAAAAAGATTTGTTTTAAATCCCATTTGTTGTATATGCAAACAGAATTTTGTCTGCAATGAAATTCTTTGAAGAAGTGTGGTATAGCTTCATTCAATACACATCTCTGCCAACTTTCATTAACATGGGCTCACTGGCTTCAGAGGAGATGTCGTATTAAGGAAATGCTGGACGGACGTTTCATGTTCAACGTACGATACACATCGTACGACAGTCGGACGCTGACCTATTTTAAAATCACTTTTGTGCCAGTCGAGCTAAAATCTCAATGTTTGACAGACCTTTGCCATTTATTCTTTACTTAAAAAGAAATTAAAAAAGCAGCATAAACCTGTTTATTACTGTATCTATATTTGGGTTTACGTAATTATTTTTCATAGATAACATAAACTTGGTGATTAAATTTGGTCTGATCATTTTCGTAGCTTTCTTTACTTATGTAGGGGCCATTTATCAACAGAAAAAAAATTCATTTACTTACATGGCTTCCTCTTCCAAACGCTCATACTCATCGGACCCTTGTGCATCGTCTTCTTCTGTGATATCCTCGTTTTCAGTTGACCTTGGCGTAAGAAGTGCAATAACGCCAAGCGTTTGGCAGGCAATGTAAATACCACCGAGAAGCAGAAACAGTCCGGGAACCCGATCTAATATCTCTGTCTGTGTAAAGTACCTGTTAATATGCAAAGTAATAAAAATTAAGGAATATAATATGTTACTTTTGTATGAACAATGAAATTTTAAAGCTTTTTACAAATAAGGAAATAATAATAATAACCATTTCAATAATAATATCCATTACAAATATATATGACAATTATAGTCATATTAAAAAACAATAAGATAAACTAGTAATTACTAGTGGGTACATGTGATACAATTATTGACGTAAAACATGACATTTTGTGGTTTAAAGATAAATAATTCGTAGAAATCTTTATGTTTTTCTGGTAATATATAGTCTAAGACGTAACGTACTTTCCTCCATTTGATATTGTTAGGTCTGGTTTATGATCATGCGGATTAACAAAAGCCGTCACAACCTGATTGAAGATAACAGCGCCGCCTCCGAATCCACCTACTATCAAACCAGTGGCAAGTGTTGGTTTTTTTGGTATCCACTCAAAAGAAAAAAAGAAGTATATCAAATTTTAATGATGTTAATTAAACAAAAAGCAAAATATTTCATAAGTTAAGTAAATCTTACTTCCAGATCTAACCTCATGTGGTTGTCAATGATACCTAATTAGTGAAACCTCACAACTTACTTTGAATACAAACTTGATTGTAGATAGCAAATAAGTTCGGCGTGCCAACTTAACAGCATCCAGAGAAAAAGAGTCGGATATAGTATTCTTACCTTCATAGCTGTATAAATCGGAGGGCCATATGCAATTCCATATCCCAGATTCATCAAGGCGCCATACGTCAAACAGACAAGAAACAATGATTTTTTGACCGTGAAATATGTAAGGGCTACACCAGAACTGTTCAGCAATATAAAAATGCATAATGTATATCAAATTGTGTAAAACTACAACAACCTGATTTTAAAAAAATGTAACAACATTTCATATAAACATAACTATACCGTGAAATATGGTGTCTTTTTTCATCTGATAGATACAAAAGAAATAAAAATGAAATTCCGTTTTGCTTATACTTGAACCAAAAGACTGTTCCTTTGTTGATCCATATGAAACCAATAATACGTACGACTTACATAACGTCGCTACTGATTAGGTCGTCAGTTATCACTTCAATCAAATGACGTCGTAAACAATTGGCTTATTAATATAGTAAATGTGGATTGCTCGAGACATGAGTCAGATCATACGAGTGCGAAGCATCGTGGCAAGAGATGGATCGCATTTGATAATTGTTCTTCAATTATGAACCTTTTGACACTGGGCAACACTAATGCACTTTATTTTAGTTAACGTTAAACCATACATCTGAGGGAAGACTATATTAAAGATTTGTATGCGACAACATTTATTGACGTCTTTGCATAATAATATACTGGCGTGGACACGCAAGAATTTTCTAGTAAACAAAGAGAAACACCCTTGCAAACATTAGTTGTGTGGTAATACTGAATAATATGCACGTGCTTGGTTTCTGAAGACATATTTCTCACATTGTAAAACTTCTTTTCTTATAGTTGAAACAGTCATTTAAACTTACTTACTAGTTTGGGCAAGTACCCAAATGTATGTATGATTCAGTTAGTACAAGGCAATTTTATCCAGATGCCAGATTGGTTCACGTTGCAGTATGGTCCGACGAACGTCTCGTGCAAATTTAGATTCAGGATCACATTGCTATGACTAGTGTATGTTGTTATCCTAAGTCATCTTGTAATACGCTGGGGCTTAAATTTCATACAAAGCAATTTGTTTCTAAAAATCATAGTGATACTGTATGGCGTTTTAAGTCTGTGGTTGTTCGGTAGTCATACCGATAAGCAATTGGCAACTAGCAATTATCTATAAGCAAAAGGCAATAAGCAGTTTGCAAGTGGCCTGTCCCAACTAACAATTGGCAATAACCAAATGGCAATAAGCAAGTGGCATGTCCCAATTAGCAATTAGCAATACCCAAGTGTCAAATAACAAGTGACATGTCCCAACTAGCAATAAGCAAGTGACAATTGGCATGTCCCAACTAGCAATTAGTAATAAGCAAGTGGCAAGTAGCAAGTGACATGTCCCAACCCGCAATTAGCAATAAGCAAGTGGTAATTAGCAAGTAGCAATTAGCAAGTGGCAAGTAGCAAGTAGCAATAAGCAAGTGGCAAACAGCAAGTGGCATGTCCCAACCCGCATTCCATAATATAATTTTGTTGAAATCAAGTTTGTCAAATCTCCATGTTGTTTATGAATGTATTTTTGGGTGAAATTAAGAAATGTTATTCTTGTTGTAAGTAACAGTGAAAAGTTTGAATTACAAATCCTCGGCACACGTTTTTCACACATTGTAATAATACTGTTAAACGCCAGTAATGTTTACCAATCTTATTGTGTACCATTAATGAATTATTTGCGTTGGTTTATAAATGTCGAAGTTTAAGTTAGAAACAACCAATGGTGACCGCCAATAAAGCCAAAATAGAAACCCCGATAAAAAAAGTACTTATATACATATATACACTTTTTATCGACGAATGAATGTGACAACAAAGGAAGTGTGACAAAAACAACGAGACGGAATATGATCAAGGATTTAGTGTGATACATTTATATGAATAAAATTTGAACGGAACGTTTACCAGAATATCATGCAGCCAATGGCCGTTGCTGGTCTCACTCCTAAGTATCTGTTTAACACGCCGCCCGAAGTCATTCCAATAGGTGTGGTAATTGCAGCTACCCCCGAAATCCATAAGTTATCAACATTTCTCAGCCAGGTTTCCTCGGTCCGGTTTCGAAGATATGAGATCATGTAAATACTAATATTACCTACCAATAATGACAATATTTGGCGTATTAACCATCTGTAAGCGTAATCTAACTGCCTGTTTATTGACTACTACAATATCTTTTGAGACAATACAGAACTCTTCAATTTGTACTTTATCCGTCTGTCAGTCATAGTCGGAACCCCCAAGGTTGTGTAGGAAATGTAGTCGTCATTCTTACTGGTGCGACGATACCATACAAGTCTGTTGTATTGATAGAAATATTAATGAACTTTAAGCTACTTCTTTAACTTACTGATGTTGTCGGAAAACACCAACGATACAGTGGCTGAAGCCCTGTCTTAAAGCTTACACCAAACAGTCACGGTTGTGTTAGTTATACTCTTTCGTGTATTACACCACTGCAGTTATCATACTTTAATAACAGTAGTATAGTAAAGCGTTATATTTAGTTGCGAAGTATAAAAGAATACTTGCCCACGGGTATTTATTCATATTTTGAAAAATAAAGAATAATATTTTCGCACATATAAAAGAAGTTCTGGCAAAGGTCTGTTTGACCATATTTGTTTCTATTAGTGATGTTCTGTCCCTAGTCGCCGACGATCGGTTAGTAAAATGAAGGGGGCGATAATAATCGATTACAATATCCGGTCCGCGACGTCGCGGTAAAAGTTTTGTACCATACCCAAGGGAGATAATTAGACCACGTGACGGAAGAAACAAGTTTAAATTAAAAGATTCACTGATTATTTTTGTGTCTACAAACAAACGACAAAAATCTTGATTTCGAGACGCTTAAACAAACTCTGTACTGTATAAGAGCGCCTATGTCACCCTATTTTCATCCGGATCATAGACGTATCGGTCTTTATCGTCTGTCTAGCATAAAAGCATACTCGGCCATCAGTTCTGTGTTAGCAATATTTCAAATACATCTTCTAGTCTTCTACCAGTTTCTGGCCCTTACCAGAAGGCCAATATTGTTGAAAACATGACCTTGGGCCTTGGGGTCTCTTGATTTTACACAGGTTTCTATAAGAAAACCTTTGAATATTCCCTTTAAAAATCTCGGTATAAGGCCCAATGCTTGTCCATTGGTGACAGTAGCATTACCTTTACTGTTCCAGCATTATAAAGGGTTAACCTGCCATAACGTGGCAGAAACTCTTCATGTGACGGGGTAGATTGTAGCGCCTTGCTTGAATGTTACTTTTAGTTCAACCGATTATTAATCGGAAGGTTATCGATTATACCCCATCCGATTGAACCGATAATCGATTGTGAAAAATTCAACCGATTTCTATCACTAGTTTCTATGCATTTAGGTCTGAGAGTTCACACTGCATCTTACGAAGTATTTCAGTTTCTTTCAACTGATTAATATCCTGATTTACTCTACGTTCTGAACGTTTTACCAAAATCTGATCACGCGTACACCGAATGGGGGCACTCTTATCTAAGGAAAAAACTCAACATACCAAATATGTAATAGCTGCCAAGACACAAGTGCACCAGAATTCCTCCAACCATAAAAATTATTGTACGAATCATGGCTGAACAGTAATCCAGAATTATTTAGTTTTACCTTTATGGAACATCAACTATATTTAATATTCTTAATGTGTGATATCAGATTTTTACATTTAACAATCAATCACACTTACGAGGATCATACCAAAAGTTACCAACATGGTTACTTCAAAAATTGTTGTTAAACTTTCATCGGTTTGATAAACAGTGCGACTGTCAAAGGCAAAAGTTGACGTTTTGTGGCACCGGAGTATACATTCAGATAATTAAGAATTCTACATATTAAAATCTCAGCTAAAACAATATCAATTAGTCGATTGAATTTGACTTAGTAATACATAGTTTTGCTTATACGTCATGCTTCAAACAATTTCTTCTCAAAAACCTCTTTGAATATCAGACTTGGCCAGAAGCATCCTGGTATTAACCTTTTTTGAATTTGTTAAAAAAATCTTCCAGGATCTAATTCTCGAAAACCACAAGGCCCAGTACATAGATCGTATGTGTGACTGGTCACTGGTTTTCAAATATATTTATATAGGAAAATATATAATTATCTGTTCTGAGCCGACAGGGCCTCAAGGTGTAGATATTATGTACAATGTATATAGCATTGTCTAGTGGGCCTCTAATACATTATTTAAGTTTGTTCAAATGTTGTGAATATTGGCCCCGCATGGTGGTCACTTATTTCATGTAGACTAAATATATAGAAAAACTTTAAAAGGATTCTTCTCCAAAACCACAAGGTATAGAGCTTAAAAATAGTATTGAAATGACACTTCTTGGGTTAAAGTTGACCTTACCCAGGGATCAATGGTTTTCATATAGACATATAGGATAAAAACTAGTTGACCTCTCCAATGTTTGCTCAAATCATACCCCGAGGTCAAGATTAAACCTGCTCGGGTTTACATGGTGAGATTTTTAAAACTCCTTCTGCAAAATCACAAAGTCTAGATATTGAGAGAAGGACCTCTACAGAGTTTCTTCAAATCATTACCACGAGGGTCAAAATAGACAATACCAGGGGGTCATCTTTTAACATTGGCTTGTATTAAGCTGCTTCTCCCAAAAATTAAAACATAGTGCTTAGATACTTGGTATGTAACATTGAATAGTGAACCTCTGCCAAGTGTGTTCAAGGCTTTCCCTTGTGGTCAAAATTGGTCCCGCTCGGAGTCACTTGTTTTACATAGACTTATTAAGAGAAAACTGATAATCTGCCTCTTCAAACCACAAGGTCTAGAACTTAGATATTTAATATGCAGTAAATTGTCTGGTAGACCTCTACAACAGTTTTTCAAATGTTGCTTCTAGAGTCACTATTGGACCCGCCAGCGGGGCACCTGTTTTACATTAATTGGAAAATCTTTAGAAATCTCCTCCTCAAACACCATAAAGCAAAGACATCAGATATTAAGAATGTAACATTGCCTAGCAAAGATTTAACCAGTTTCTTCAAATATTGCCCCTTGGGAGAAAACAGATCACACCCTTTGGGTCCCTTGTCTATATATAGAGCTTTTGGCAAAACCTAAACATTGACTTGTCGGAAACTGTGTTGCCAAGAGCATAAAGAATTGTTTGGTGGTCCTGTAAGAAGTTTGTTCAAATAAGTCCCTGTAGTTAGAACTGACTACGCTCATGTATAAACCTATTAAGGTTAATAACTCGAGAACCATTAGCCATAGGATCCTCTGTCTTCATGGACAGGTCGACCTTAACCAGTACATGAAACTGAGTCACTTGAACGACTGACTTACTTTCTTGTTTTGAAGCTACAGCAATTAAATTTTGAACTATAATGATAATCTTTTAATGCATTTTCAACTTAAAAGCATTATGACTCAACGGATATGAAGTAATTGTTTTATTGATAGGGTGAGCCAAAAATTAGACAGTTATAATTTCTCTTTACAAAAACAAAAACTTGTTTGTATCACAAAATGTCATGTTTCTTAAATCTCAGAAGAAGAAGTAGTTTTGTAAATAAGTAAACCAATACACATTTGTAACGCCCCTGGAAATCAAAACTTCCGCATATTGCATAATATCAATGTTATTCGGGCTATCTTATCAGATTTGAACTGATAAATCGGGAAATGTTTTAGTCGGGTATTTGATATATACTGAACAAATAAGTAACTTCCGCTGTGTTTAAGTGCAGATGTACGTAAATATGAAAAGAAGGGTTAAATTATTTTTATATGTATTTTAAGAGTATTTCAATTTGAATTTGTGTGTAAATTTTTATCGCTCTACGTTCACGGAAAACTGATGAAATGTTTTATTAAAGGTGGTAGGGGTCATAGACCAAAATCACACATTAAGACCGGGTATGGCCACCTTGATCATTGAGTACTGCCTGGCATCGTTGGCGCATAGAACCGACAAGTGTGTTCATTTTGGCCTGTGGAATGTTGTTCCACTCCTGGATTAAGGCTTGTTTAAGTTCATTGATGTTCGAAGGTGGAATAGGGCGACGTCTAACACGCTGGTCTAAATTATCCCACAGGTGTTCGAACCTTGCCATCAATTCGATGAATGCAAAATCTCGACTGTCGGAGAAGAGAACGCTATTCCATTGTTGCCTTATCCAGCAATGGTGTGTACGTGCCGAATTAACACGATTTACGCAGTGACGTCGCGTCAATACACAGCCAATGTAAAAACGACGTCCAAGTAGACCACCCTCGCGCAGACGATTGCATACATTTTGGGCAGATATTCGGTTGTTATGTGTACCAGGGGTGTTAGCAGCAGTGGCAGTGGCAGTTTGAAAACGATTGCGTAGGTGTGTGTTCATCATATAGCGGTCTTGACCGGGCGTTGTGACCCGCGGACGTTCACTACGTCGTAAATCTTCCGTACGCCCTGTTGCTTGAAAACGTTGCCTAAGGTTTCGATTAGCACGACTAGAACTGCCAACAACCCCAGCAACCTCATTCGTCGCCATACCAGCATTAAGCATGCCGATGGCACGTTCACGTAAAATCGGTGGAAGTCTAGGCATGTCAAAAAGAAAGAAAACTTAATAATTGTTTTATTTTTTCAACGTTCTTATTGACAACAAAGTCTATAAAATCAGACTGAAAGGTTTTATTTTATAAACACGGATTATACTGGTCTGTGCATGCACGAGAAAATCTATTTTAACGTTTTCTTTTTGTGTAATGCGTACAATCCAATTATAATTGATTTTATTTGACACAGAATCGTTCGCCCGAACATGTGTAGGGCATTGGACATGTTGATTTATTTTTATAACATTAAAAATATATGTATAGAAATCGGAAGTTTCTTTTTTTGTTCAGTATATATACATGTAGTAAACAATGGTATTGTCTTTTGAGAACAGTTGATAAAGAGCGAGGCTGTCAAAATTTTCCCTTTTTATAAATAAAACAGGAAGTAAAGTTAGTGTTTCGTGATGCCTTGTTTTTGTAACGCCAATTTTGAAAACGACTAATCCAAAGCCTGACTGTTTGAACAGCCATAGGCGTCCCCTTTTGCATGCAAAGTAGATTGACTTTAGCTGAAACGCGTGGGTACCGTGTTTGCGATCATAACTTAAAATGGGTTTAAAGTCATTTATGTTGCCTAATGTACGTGTTAATGCTGTAAATCATTGCAATACTAATCGAGGCAAAATTCAGTACGCTTAATCGAGAGTGCATACAGCTCGCGTTTACATATCAGCGACTGTTTAAACAAAACTCAATCTGCAATTTATACAGCAACTATCAATACGATCACCGTCACTCTAATATCAGCCAGTAATAACAAGAAATAATGATTTTGTAAAAACATAAACGGCGTATACATGTAAACACAAACATCGTTATCAATATGCACGGCGATCACGTGATCATAACGGTCATATTTCATTCATGCGCTTACATTCATTATATTTGAATGGTGCATTAAATGGTTTAAAACCCTTGACGAAAAATGCTTAAGAACACTGAATACTTTATGAAGCCTACTTAAGTTTCAAAGTATTATAGGTTTAAAATTAAGACTGGGTTTTATATTTAGCTAATTCAAAGGATTTCTTAAAGTAAATTAATGTGTAGGGCTAATAGACTGCTTACACGGGTGGTAAACTTTCCTTACCACCACACAATGTGATGAAAAGGAACTGTGGGGTGCGAACTGCCGAGGTGGTGGGGTTGTGAAAAATCTACAAAAATGTGAGTTTGAGTTCTGTAAATGTTCTTTTAAGTTTTTTAAATAGAACTCTTTCAAATATCGGGGAATGAAGTTACCAGTAGAAGTGTTTAGACAACCTGTTGCGTGAAATTTTTAAGCAATATACCAAAAGTTGTTCATAAGTTTGAGACAATCTCGATTTGCCATAACTAAATGAAGCTGTCCATTTTTGGTCCCATATCCCTGTTGATGTGCCATGTTTAACTGCATGTACAAAGTAGACATTTCTTGTTAAAGGACGATCCGGCAAGTAAATAAATTGAAGTTACTACAATTTTTTCAAATGAGGTGGTGGGTTGTCATACATAAGTTTCGACATCTCTTTACATGTAAATGTGTATAAAAAGTGCCCGTATGATGGATATGAAATATAATTTCATTAACTCATGTATACTTTTATTGTTAACAAACAGTTTTGACACTGGAAATTTAGTTGCCATGACGTACACTCAAGAAAAAAATACTGCATTTGCTTTCTTTATGATTTCTGGTCGGACATCGTTGTAGGAGTTAAACAACCGGGCAGTTTACCTTACATCGCCCTAGGAAGAACCAGTACTAGGTTCCGAATCTCCTCAAGACACTGTCAACTTCTCCACTTAAGGTAGTATGCGACCTTTGTCCGACGTCAGACGTCAATAAGCAAGTTTTCTCCGATTGTTATGAAATGTTGCATAATGGTACTATAACATATTGCTCGCATTGTGTTCGTTTTAATTTTTCTATTTTTCATTTCGTTTCCGAGCAACGTGATGTCGAGTGTCGATGGTGTAAAATCGGCGTTTTACATGCATAACTGGTTCAAATTTGACCAAAGTGTAATTTTAATAACACCATATGCTAGCTCTCTACCAGCGAAATACGCACACATCAAATTTAAGATGCTTTCCCATCATTTTCGAGCGCGAAGTTTTTTATTAAAAAAAACCCCCTTTTTTTTCCCCAAATTTTTTTTTCCTTTTAAGGTTTTTTTTGGTCAACGGAACGAGATTCACCTAAGCCATGAGGATTTAAAGTACTGAAATTAACATCACGTCTAAAAGGGGTTTCTCCAATTTTCACAAGTTGCAAAAAGTAAAGTGGGACATCAAGAAAAGAGTGGAGAAGAACGTCGTGTGGACGTCTGACGTTATTACGTGCAGCGCTAAACGTTCAGTTTGGCAAATATATTAACTTGAATGCTAAAGATTGAGATGAAAATAAGTGAAATCGTGCATACTGTGTTAGTAAAATGAAATTTAAATGCCACAACATCATTTACATTAATTAAGAACATTTTGTCTGCAATTTATTTACAGTAATAGTAATGCAATTTTGAATGGTCTCTGTACTGTATATAAAACAGTTATCGTTTTTAGAATGTACGCATGTTCCTTTGTTATTTTCCTGCTTTTGCATGATTGACTCTTATCGTTATCGACAAACACAAAATAATTTCCTGCGATTTTCTGTTTCATATTCTACAATGTACAATAATATGATATATGCTTAAAGTCCCAGGAGCACAATTCACAAGTAGCTCTTATTTTACCAAGAAAGATGAAAACTGAGCTGTACGTGTTTACACTTGTATAAACAGACCATGTATGATCGGTTGGTATTTTAGTCCTTTTCGAGCACATACATATAGCTCGCGTTGTCGAGTGGCCAGCCTGAGTCGCTGACTTGAAATTTCTGTAACTTCAGCTTTCACTAATTGAGGGTTACCGGGTAAAAGTTCGAGCCCTCCTACCGACCATGTCTCTTTAGGTAGTAAAACAAAGGATGGAGTCTAGTACTGTACTGGTCCTTCCCAGGAACGAATGTAAACTGCCCGCCTGTAAACAACAGTAGTACAAAATGTATAGTCAAAGGCAAAGAAACGCAGCTTTTTTATTTTCTTATTATTTGCAGGAAAGTGTCAGCGTATATTTTTTCATTAAAACGTGTTTCCTATCTGTCTGCATGAGATTACAAAGCTCCGGGCGAATTCTGCACCGGATATAATAAATTTCAAGTTAATTGGCAAAGTTGCGTTGTTTTTTTTTCTTTTTTCTTTGATTGTATATAAGTCCCGACCGACCCTGGGACTTCTCCCTGGGTGAACTTGCCTCGACTCCTGACAGGCGCAGGTTGAAGAGAGACTGATGCAGATACCAGGGAAACCGGGTACCAGACCCTATCTCTTTTACGAATTGACCCCTCGGTTCTTTTACGTGTCCAACGTATAGCACCGGTACACATGACACTACCTCTGGGTTTCTAGCCAGTTCATCTCTAGATGGGTGGGAAACACTGAAAAGCGTTTCTGAAATTTCCAGTGCCCCGGCCGGGATTCGAAACCGGGACCTCCGGATTGGTATTCCAGAGTGTTAACCACTCGACCACCGCATAACCATTGCGTTTCTTTGCCGGTCAGTATATCTTAGTACACAACAACGGTTCGTTGATTATTACAAATAAAAGAACACTTTCATTATGAAGGGGTTGTAATCTTCTAGAGGCAACGTTTTCAATTTTAACGGATATTATATCATTCTTAGGTGTTCGAACATGCAGAAACTGCCCTGTCCCCAAAGTGCACACTGTCCCTTTTCGAGGGCACCGTGCCTATTTTGGCAGTCTCGAATAATACCTGCATGATGATGATTCCCGCCAGCCAACTTTTCTTCTACAGTATTAAGTGTAAACTATTGTTGATACCTAACTGTAGTAATGGATTAAAATTATTTGGTGGTTCTTAATGTTGTGATTTAGAAAGTTATTATTTGTGTTCTGTTTTGAAATATACCGTTCGTATGGGATATAACCAATCCCTTCATCTTTGCACGATCGTATATATGACACGTCGTAGGAACCTGACGCAAAAAAGATCTTTGACGTAAATGGATTTATAATCCTTCGTAAAACAAGGTTCACATAATCGCATACAATAATACGTTATGATATAATATGTGTATATGCATATATAAGTTCAATATAATATTTAAATTTCGAGACACTGGAAACGATTTTAAGCTATAGTCTATAAAAAACTGCGATGATAGCTATAGTTTTTGTGCATATTTATTGTTTATTGTTCATAGCAAGTCATTGTGCTAACGTCGGCCTGTGCTAACAAAAATAATCCCGATCGTCATCGCATGTAATAGTTAATATCTCTGTTTTCTGATAGGACATAATGTGAATGTAAGTGTACTCAATTTGACTCTATCATACAGATAAAAAGCGACGTCAGGAGGCTATTAAACGATTACTAAAATCGTTGAGTATGCATTCAAAGTGGGGACAAAGCATACTAAGTCACAATCATACAGATATTTCTTTCAGGTAGGTCTTTACTTTGAACTTTCGGTACAGGCCTAAACAGACAAAAGTTTGGTTTGCACTTAAAACGCTTTTTGCCAGATGATAACGGCAAAGATTGCTAGATTAATTACTTTAAATAGCATATTAAAGCCATAGTAATCATGTTCAAGTGCGGCACTGAACTACTTGTGTGGTAAATACAAACAAACTGACAAGAACTCTTATATGATCGTCCTCTAAAATTTATGTAACATGCGTGCATTGCTAAAATATTCCAACCGTTATCCTCGGGTTTTCTCATGGCGACAATTTCATACTTTCTAACCTTAGGAAGCCATTTGCCTTTATAAAAAGAAAATGTAGTAGTACGTATAAAACTCACCAAAGCTGTCATCACAGAAAAACATGTTTAGAATCAGAGAATACCTTGCTGCCAATTACAGTTTTTTTAATTCCTGTTAGATAAGACATAAACCAATAAATATTTTGAGGCGCATTGGAATTAGTCTACTACATGAGATAAATGATAAATAGTATCAAAACTTTTTTTTGTAAATCTAACATGACCATTCCTGTATATGATACATTGGTATCATTAGTTGGCATACGTTCCATTACATATACAAGACGTGTATCAGTATGAGTTGCTATTCGAACATAAATTATTTTCAGCTTAATACTTTTCAAAACTTCAGACACAATACATAAGAAAGTGGTTTATAATAGCCTACCTCAAGATTACCATATTTCTTAAATAGAGGGTTTACCTCCCTATTTTCATATCACCTGGTACCGTATTATCTGTGATTTACATATTTACATTTAAAGTAATTGATACTTTTATGAAGACTGCAGCATCCTTAAAACTTTAGCAGGGACTTCATCCAAACCAGTTCTCTTTGAAGAATTGGAATTCTTAGGGTCCGTGTATACAAAGTACTTATTCTACAGTTTGTGTCATTGTGAAAATCAATCAAGGCTTCTGAATTTAAGTAACCCAATTTTAGGACATTGCAGTTTATCAACAATAGTCATTGAAATTGTTGGGGTTTTTACAGGACTGAGATTATCAATAATTTGAAAAACATTGTCATTTCCGCTTTTGTAATATTTTATAGCCTAAATGTTTCGAATGTTACCATAGAGTAAATTTACATAATGATGATAATAATGATGATGATGATTATTATTATTATAATTATTATTATTATTATCATCATTATTATTATTCTCACTGATAAAAGCTGTGTTTGACTTCATTAAGCAATACATTCCATGTGCTGGAGGTAATAAAGATGGCGGCACTTCCGATTTCCGCGCACCTGCTAAGGCTTGTGGGAACTATGTATTTATTTTTTGCTCACTTTCATTTTTTCTGTATCTTAACAATAAATATTTCGTAAATAAATTATAAAGCTGACATATGCAGATATCAGAATAAAGCGACATGCTAAATTCTACCGACGAAGGAACAAAGTTTAAGATAATGCCAATGTGCTAAGCATTGTGAAGGAGGTCTCTTTTGTGATGTCACCTTCACTTCTGTCGTATTTGCAACATAACTAAATTATATGCCAAATTGTAAAGCTTCACAGACGGTGTTTGCATTTTTGTGCATGAGTAATATTCAATGTCCTATTCGAGATTCTCGAAAATGTATCTAGTGCTGTTTCCATTCAAGCCTCCATCTTGTCAATGAGTCAATAATACAATTTTTTAATCCGAGCCTTAATTATCCATATGATAAAGGTGCAAATGATGTCTCCTCTTCCGATCCCTCAGTGAAGGTGGTATCTTGTTAAATTATATTTCCATCAACGTCCCTACCATCAAATATGAACGAAATGAAAAATGCTGAAATTAAAAAGAAAAGAATTACATCAATTTACCTGTTGTACATTTTGTAAAAAACTTCAAATTTACTATGAGTTCTAGCTATGTCTTATATAGAGGAGACCTATTGACGTGTCCTTACTTTGATTGTTTCATTTACTGGTTAAACGATTTCCTATAAAAAGAAAAACTAACAGAAAAATGATTCTAGGGCACTACATGTCACACTTCGTCGAAATCTCTGTCACTGATTGATTGGTGACTCAGTGAAAGATCATTGCGAAAATGACTAGTAAAACAATATATGACTAGAGACGGTCTTTAGATCTCAAACTCGGTACAGATGAAAAGGTGACAGTAAAGTCAATGTCTCAAGCATCTCATGATTTAAAACATATTTCATTTAATTGGAAAATAAATTATTCAATCTCAAAATTGTACAGCTGTGGAAGAATAAGGGTTAATAATTTAGTAATCTGTGCCAATTCTGGGCAGAATCAGGAACCGGTTATATAGTATTCCTGGCAGAATGCATACAGAATATATGTTGTCTGTACAGAGTAGACACAGACACACAGACACAGAACCTGGCATAAAATCTGTACAGAAATAATTTTATTTTCTTTACAGTTTTCCCTACTTTCCAATCCAATCAAATGCCCCTATTTCATTCAAAAAAGCTAATTGTATTCTCCATATTGACTCAATATCTCCAATATGAAAATAATTATTTCACTTATTTTTCCAATAAGTGAGACTGTGACATCACAGAGCTAAGCTCCGCCCTTAATCTCTATATATTTCAATACGAATATTGTCTGTAGATGGGGAAACTGTAAGCCGGTTATAGGTCCATATTACAGGAATAAACAAACTTATTGCATCGGTTCGCTGACGCTCCCTCGCAATAAATTTGTTTACTCCTGTAATACAGACCTATAACCTATACGTACAGAATCGTAGCGAACCAGATTTTTATCTGTACAGATTATTGTATCTGTCAGAGTAAATAATAGGGTTCAATAATAATAACGATCAATAATAAATTTCGAAATGTCCGCCATTGAAAGGTCTACACATGTTTACTCAGATAAAATGACTTAAATCTGCAAAAATACATGGAATTAAATAAAGGTACTTGACAGAATAATGCAGAAATCGTATGTTACGAGTTGCAACATAATTTCTTAACATGGAACAGGATTAAAGTGCAAAACTCATGCATAGAAGTTGGAAATAAACATGTATTGCGAAAACTGCGCACACTGTGATAGGATTCAAAAGTGTGTTGTACTACAGATAAAAACTAGCTTATAACCTGTATAAATGTGTCTGTGGTTTTGTTTACTTAAATGAAACTCGGCTTATTGCACATTTTATGACTTGTTTAACACAAAAAAAATCCATCTTAAAATTGAAATAAATTCAAGAGTATCTCACATATCATAGTCCAAGAACAGTTAATACAAGTCCATTAGTAAGTAAGTTGAGTTAAAGTTCTGTTCTATTGTTTACAGTTTTGGTAGTTTTCTACGGACCATTATATTAATAGCTGAGTTTAGAGTGTTATTCGGAATTATACACAATCAAATTATTATTGCAGTAAATGATAATATTTAGAAAAGTTTGCAGTTTAGATTATTGAATTGCCGTTGAAAACATTACGCCGGACGACGTCTGTGTTTTATGTTACATTTATGACATCAACAGGGTTTCAAATCCGGCGCCGTTAACGCTCTATTTCATGCATGACTTTAAGACGGGTAAAACTGAAGAACAACAACTGTTTTAAAAGATGTTATATTTTCTGGGGGAAACCAAACCCTTGAAATATGATAGTACATTTTGGTTTGACGAGTGTGCTCTGGACCAATGAGATACTGTTTATTTATAGATCATGTAATAAATAATGTGTAATAATGCAGTTTTCACAACCACTTTTCCGTACATATTTTTTTCTGTACAGAAATTATTATGCTACATTTTTTCTGTACAGAATTTATTTACTGATTTTATTGTGTACATATTAAATTATCCTGCTTTTTTACTGCCCAGAATCTTTTGCTTAAATCTGTACAAATCTTGTTCTTTGTCTATATATTAAAAATGTATTTATAAAATTCTGATTTAACTATATTTCAATGAAACAGAATATTTTTCTGTACAGAATCTGCACAGACTTTCTGTATTTTAATCTGTACATAATCTGCTTTCAATCTGCCCAGACGGTTTCGTACAGGCGATCACATCATTACTTTAATAACCCTGTTATATATTGGAAACAAGAGCAAAACTTGTAAGATGGTGTGATTCCTCAGTGGTACGATATAGGATATAATTGTATCTTCTATTATAATATAAAATTAAGACCTGTTGCGCCCATAAATCCTGACAGAAGGTAAAGCCAACGCCAACCTATTTCTGACTGCAAATTAAGACCAATCAAGCCACCAGTAACACTTGCGACAGACTACAACACAAAACAAAGTCTGGAACAAATGTGTTTACGACGATATACTTTTTTCGATACACTATATCTGTGTATTAAGTCTTCTTCAGACAACGTACTGTTTCAAATAACATATTCTCCAGGCTCGTAACGTCAATTACAACTTCCAGGAATTTTCGTATTGTTATCATGTAAGACAAGATATCAAGTAGAACTACATGTATCATTCCTGTAACTATTGTATGGAGTGTACATAACTAAGGAATAAATCTCATGCATGTATATGTAAATAGCTAGAAATTGATAGAATATTCTTACTGCAGCGCCCATTGTTGCTCCCATTGTATATATTATAGTCTCTACACCAAAAAGTTTTCCAAGTGTAGAAGGTCCTATTGCCCAAATACCTACATACACAAAGGTTGACATACTAAATTGTACATATAATATAAAGTAGAGTTTCTTTTCAGTGTTCGTAAATACTTAATACATGTATATAATTTGTTCGGGAAACAAAAATGAAAACTAACTTCTTTTTAAACAATGATGATGTTAACGATACTTGTGGATGTAAGAAGCCAGGTGCACAAGTCATGTGATCTTAACGGTCAAATTAGATGCAAGAAAGGTATAGGATTCGTCTTTGTCAATTAATCATACTTTGCAAAAACAGGTCTACAGTTTATATGAGAGTCTCTAGAATTTAATATCTACATGAAACAAAGTATTGTCATCTACAAAACATACCACAAAAGCTTCCATATAACCCACATATCCAGACCATGAATGCTACTTTTCCTAACGATTCTGTATACAGTATTGTACAAGAAAAACAAACATACATGGCTGCAACAAACTTCACTGCAATCTAAATACGATATACAATATCTATAATATAGTGCATTCATTAACTTTATTTGTCCAGTGTGTGCTGAAATTTTATATAATTATTCCTCAGACTATCACTTTGGTTCGAGAGGTTAAATTCAGTACATTTTAATTTGATAATTCTAATCGAGCATCCTCATCCTTAATCTTGTCCTTCGAGCTTCCCAGAAGGCTCTTGATTCCTGGTATTGTGCGAGTACGATAACCGTCGCACACTGATTTGGTATTTATTAGTACAATGTATTATAGAATCTATTTAGGATTTGGAGATTAGACAGGACAAAATTATTCCTGCACTGACCCTCTCTCACTTTTCGATATTGATTCTATATTAAGCATGAGTGAGTCTCGGGAGAGACCAATCCAAGGTGTAAGAACTTGCTTTGCAATCGCGAATAGATAAATACAAACGTAAGCACAAATAAAATATTAATCTTCATGTCTCAACACAGACATAAATTATTAAATTGTTGAAATATATTTCGATATGAGCCAAGCCATTCTGTCTTCAAATTAGAATGAAAGGTGTGTTTTTCAATTTTTATATTTCTAAAATACGGAAGAAAAATGTTTCCTTCTTTACCTGAAAGCCATACTTATCCATAACAGCTCCCCAAAAAGGACGACCTAAACAGTTGAATATTGATGAAACAGACCCTATCAGTGCAAGAAATCGGTCATCTGAGATAAACGTTTGCCCATATGCCTGGAAACATGAAGATGTTTTTGAAACTAAATGTTTAAATTTGTAATTGCTTTTGTCAAATGATCAATATTTGTAATGTTTTTTTTTAAATATTATGAGAATATGTACAGCAAGATATGCTTTTAAAACAATTTTGTCATATGTGTATATATCAATAATCAAATATAGACAATTAAGCCTCATATAGAATCGGTTATGTTTAATAAGTATTTTGTTCCTGTTGAACTGTCTGCTCACCATTTGTGTTTATTATTTATTTTCTTTCTTTACAATATGTGGTACAAGAATACGTTACACGAAATTAAAACCGGACACAAAATATCCTGGTTATTCGATTTGGAAACGTCGTTGGACGGGCGGACGGAAAGGGTCGGGCGTCAAACAGGTGGTTTCCGGTCAATAACTTTAGTTAAAAAATGAGATGTTGCCATGAAACTTGATATGTACGTAGCTGATATGTTGATGCACAATGGGCTTGCTTTCGAGGCTTCTTGGGTCACGGCCAATGTCGCTGTTAGTCAAAATAACGTTTTCGGCGAATACCTAATGTTGAGACTGAATTATTGCCATAAAGTTGGGCTTGAATGTAGTCGATATGTTGATACACATTGTGATTGTTTTGTGGGCTTCTTGGGTTATGGTCAAGTTTGCTGTTAGTTAAACTAGAAAACGGGTTTCGGCCAATAACTCATGTTCTCATGAGACTTGGTATGTAGGTATCTTCTATGGACATGTATTTTGGGGTTGCATTTGATGTCCATAGGTCAAGGTTACGGTCGCTGTAACTGAATTAGAAATATGGTTTCTGGCCAATAACTCGAGATGGGAATGAGGTAACGCCATGAAACTTGGTATGTAGGTAGCTTATAATATGGAGATTTAGCTTGGGCTTTTGTCAAGATCGCTGTTATTAAAATAGTAAAACGGTTATAGGCCGATGACACGGTTGGCTTGAGATTGCATTTTGGGTCCATGTGGTCAAGGTCAAGGTCGTTCTTACAAAAGAAGAACAGTTTCTACTTGTTTACATGTAAGTGATATCTATATAGTTTTCTTGTCTAAACAGTTGTTTAAGTAGTGTAAAATGCACACCAAGAAATGGCTGGAGGTACTTTCGATGATTGTTTTCCTTTAAAAATGAAAACGATTCCTGCTTGTTTGTGTAGAAAACTTGTTTTTGTACATTGCCGCGTTCTTTATTTTTCATTTTGTTTTTTATATTGGTATTCATTTCCCTAGTAAGATCATTTGAAATCTAGCAAGATGACTTCTGAATCAAAATTTGAGAAAATATTTATCTTTTTTTTTGTCATGCATCCTATCGCACTTCAAAAAGTCTCTTTTCAATTGAATGATTAAACCATTAAAATGCATGACGGCAACAGGTCCGGTCTATATAGAGAGTCTTAAAAATGTCTAATTTAAAATTATTGGAAATGATAAAGAAACAAAAAATATACCTGTGGACATTGCGCAATATCTTATTTGGGAAATGCAAATAATAAGAAATACATTAATTAAGTAAGATACTAATATGTTTACCTTGTATAGATTGGCGGCAAACTGGTGTCCGCTATTCATCAAGAATATGTACAATAAAAGAATGACGGTATTTTTACTTTTCATAATCTTACATAAAACCGTCCTGACCGGAAGTTTTTCCTTGGTTCTGCAATAAAAATATAGGGTATTGAAACTCATTAAAGTCCAGACATATTTTTATTAAAACAGATACATTTGTTACTCACTTTTGAGTTACCATAATATTTGGGTTATAATAAACAAAATTAATTTGTTTCCTGCGGCCTTAAATTGAATATAACTACTTTAACTAGAATTGTTTCACTTTCGAGTGATATACTAGTTATATATCACGGTTCGTGGTTTAGATGCGTAGTAATGTAATTACGTAGGTCGAATTGGTATACCACGCAAAAGTAAAATATATTTCCATTCGAACACGTTTGCTTGGAAATAAATCTGGAATTATTTTATTTCGCAAAGCTGATTTATTTTCCATGTCACTAGAAAATGCGAAAACATATTGCTTGTTCCAAAATATTTGCTTAGTCTTGCAATTTGTAAGTATGACATTAAGTGTTCTGAATTGTTTAGAAAAGATGGTTTTCATGGGTGTACTTTGATATGTAGGCTGATATATTTGTGATGAAATCATCACTACTTATTCGTAAAATGTCTGACTATAAACAAAAGAGTGCTTACGACGTTGAAGACGTCATTTATACCACACAGAGCTCGGTTCCGATAATTGATTTCGTGAAGCGTATCAAATATAAACAAGAGGGCCATAATGGCCCTATTTCGCTCACCTGACTACTATTTGCTATAATAAAATGGGTCATGATTCTAGCATAATTCATAGAGGTTACACACAATGCTAAGTAACATTTCAAATATCTATTATCTGCCTGTTGGCCTTGTATTTTTCTTAAAGTTTTCCCTATATAAGCCTATGTGAAATCTAGTGCTTC
Organism: Saxidomus purpurata; assembly: GCA_022818135.1. Lineage (NCBI taxonomy): Eukaryota > Metazoa > Mollusca > Bivalvia > Venerida > Veneridae > Saxidomus > Saxidomus purpurata. Next base: position 35,242,403 of record JAFMSR010000015.1, read on the forward strand.
CCCTCCCCCCTCCCGGGAAGGTTTCATTTTGACCAGGGGGTCATGATTTGAACGATCTTGGTAAAGGTCCACTAGACAATGCTACATGCTAGATATCTAAGCTCTAGGCCTTGTGGTTTCAGAGAAAAAAATCTAAGTTTTTCCTATATGAGCTTATGTAAAACCAAGTGACACCAAGTGACAATTTTGACCCAGGGCTCATAATTTGAAAATTTTTGGAAGAGGTCCACTATACGATGCCACATGCTAAATATTTAAGCTCTATGCCTAGTGATTTCAGAGAAGAAGATTTCTAACTGTGTGCCAGGTGAGCCAAAAACATGCAAATGAACAATGAAGAAATATGTCTTTAACCGTTATGTTTTTGTACAGAACATACAAAAAGAAAGATTGAAATTTCATATTTAGTTTTCAATTATAAATTTTTTGTCCTACAATCAACATTCACAGTTTGTCTCAAAACTATTTTCAGCATTCCCTAAATGTTTTTGGACCACGTATTCTGTAACACAAACAATACTTGTCAGATGTTTGCATTGCTTCCGTTTTCACGATTGGTACAATTTCACCAGATCGTGGCTCAGAGAGTGCAATGATGCCAACTGTTTGACAGGCGACGAATATACAAGCCAGGAGCAGAAACAGCTTCGGTACCCGATCTAAAATAGCCGTGTCTATGAAGTACCTGTATAATACATAAAACGACAAAAAGCAAGTCGAAACATGGACCATTGATGTATTGAAATTTGTTAACAGTGTATGAGTTGGACATTTCTGGTTTTCTATCTTTTCTCTGCGTATGACTAAGAAGATATGTGGTTGTCGCGGTAAATATGTTGTTGTTTTTTTACATTTTTTTCAGAAACTGACCAATACAGGTTAAGTGTGACATGATATATTCAACAACAGGTTAAGTGTGACATGATATATTCAACAACAGGTAAAGTGTGACATGATATAGTCAACAACAGGTTAGGTGTGACATGATATAGTCAACAACAGTTTAAGTGTGACATGATATAGTCAACAACAGGTTAAGTGTGACATGATATATTCAACAACAGGTTATACTTTTCTCCACCTGATACTTCTAGATCAGGTGCCAAATTTTCCGGATTAAGATACGCAGTGACTATTTGATTTAAGATGATGGCGCCCCCTCCATATCCACATACTATCAAACCTGTGGCGAATGTTGGTCTCTGTGGTATCCACTGCAAAATAAATTATTATTAGAGTCCAATTTCAACCCGTGTACACATTATTTTTAAATGTACTCATGTTAATTCATTTACATTACTTTAACATAGGTTTCCCTTATGAACAACACCTCCGATAGCTTACACAGGAAAAGAAACAAAAAACCACAACGTATTTTTTGGTATAAACCGTATAGGTACCGACAGACCGACTGTTTATTTCAGTACAAAACCCTGAACACAATATACAATATACCTTACAATTATGTATCACCAAAAGTGTTTTAGGAAAACTTCAATTTCAAACATACATATGTAAACTCATTTACAATGTGATCATATAACAATATGAACTTATTCAATACTTTTCATAATTATGAAAACAGGTCGTAGAGCATTTAATACTTATTTTTTTTTAGAATAAACGCCTTATGTCGGCTATACCCAAGTCTGAATGGCAATTACGCGCTACTTTATAATGCACGAAAACTTCGTGAGTTACCAACCTGCCACACCTATCGGAGCTTATGAACCAAGGGAAATAAATTTTAGTCTAATTCATCAATTCAAACGACAAACATTTCATTTCTACCTTGATCTTGTTTAATAGCAGTATTTACACCTGTACCTGTCACTTAAGACAATACGAAATGAGTTGAAAGGTAAATCATTACATAATAATCAAAAATATATAATGTGTCTTCATTAGATTATTTCTACTGTTCATGAAAATGGTAAAATGGTAAATGATCGAAATTTAAGCAGATTTTGACAAACTTTTGAAGGTGTCGGATTTGCTGGACCGGAGCGGGACGCGCAGGTACTCGTTGTTATACGTGTGAAAAACAACGTTCTGTATTTAATAACCTCTCTCTTGATAGGGAGAAAATGTGCTCGGTCGGCGTGCTTTTTCACTAACAGTTAGAGCGTATGTGGCAGTAAACCATTGTACACGTAACAGCCGAAAATAAGTATTGAACAGAGATAGAATAATCATTATGTGCATCTAACAAAAAGATACTGACTTCATGCTTTGTTTCAACTGAGTTTTACCTTGACAGCTGTCTGAATCGGAGGGCCATATGCAATTCCAGATCCGAGTTTCATCACACCTCCAAACGTCAAACAGACGAAAAACAATGATTTCTTGACGGTGAAAAATGTAAGAGCTACACCAGAACTGTAAATGAATATAACTGTATCTAACATATAGCCTCCTTAAGAAGTCCGTGTTAAACCGTGTCTCAAAACTTGGTAACAACTTTTATAAATTGAAATTCGCATTACTTCTAACATAGATATTTTATTGTATAGGCAAAATCTTGGTGCCAATCATTTTCGTAACCTGAACCCTTTTTGCGTCCCCTGGAAAGTCGTGTCATTTCTTAAAATGAAACTCTAATCTCCTTTGCAGAGTGACCGTTCCTTATACTCACTCTGAGACTCGTGAATGTAATGATAGCCGATAGTGTAAGAGAATGATGAAACTGCTGTTATGCTTTCGCCCGATATAAGTATTGCCTATTTTTATATTATAGATAACATAATAGAGACAAAATCGTGAGTCATGTAAAAATGTTACATATTAAATTAATTGTCATCTTTATTTCTTTTTAAAGTCCGTCCGATCACAAAGCGTTGATTCAACTATAATGTCAAACGTTTACCTAAATATCATGCAGCCTATTGCCGTTGTTAGTCTCACGCCTACATATCTCTCTAACACACCGCCTATGACTATACTAAACGGAAACACAATTGCAGCACCATTTGATATCCACAAGCTGTCCACATTACGCAGTGAACATTCATCAGTCCGGTTACGAAGATATGAGATCATGTAAAGACTAATATTTCCTACAAACCAAAAGGACATTTTGTCATATGTTTTATTATGACAACAAAATAATGTACAATGTATATACATGGAAAGCCTGTAATAAATAACCGCCTGCTTCTACAATATTGGTTCATGTCAACAGAATTTAATATATACTTGTAATGTAACTGAAATATATTAAATTGGTTTTCGCTGGATTAATACGGCCTTTTGAATATTGAAACTCCGTTAAAACTATGATAAAGTTTTGATAATGTAATCTTAACCGCCGGTCAGACATAAAGTTACCATATATAGGCCTACCACATTCTATCATGTTAATTTTAACAAACCAAAAAATTCGAAGGGGTACTATTTGCTGCGCTTACATGATATCGCTGCCTTCAACTTGTAGTAATCCGTGCATTCCTTGCATTTCGTGAAATTTTGGCTGTTCTTTTTTACTCCTCAAATATAACGCTATTCGTCTTAATTGTGTTGTTGCTGATATTGCTAGCGATACTACGATTTGTTTTATATCACATGAATTCATTCACAACAATACCAATCCAAGCGTATAAGCGCATGCACACTCGTAGATGTTGTGTGAAAATTACGCGGGAGGGAATTTCAGCAGTCAAAAATAGTTCCGGACGCCTAAAGTGATATACTTGGTAGGTATATCACGCTCAAATCCTTCTTTGCCTATTTAGGATAAATTTTCATTGGTGTTAGAAATTAATTTTGATTAGAAGTCACAGAAAGCCGTTCTGTTGTTTTGCAAACATTTCATTTGCTTTCTGATTTTCTTTATAATATTATTTACATTTTCAGATTTTGGAGGTATTTTACTACGAAAAATAATAATAATATTCGGTAAATTCGTGCGCATACTTTCAGCAGACAAACGTTATTTCGGATATGTTCAACCCGATTTGTAAAGAACAGCTTCAATTAGAAAGCGTATCTTTAATACTGGATTAAATTTACTTCCAAATGAAAATGCTGTTTTTATCCGAAAATTCATCTACAGCTTTTAGGCGAATTATCATTGATGTCTGAAAAAAATTATCATACAAACCGAATACATAATCACAGCCAAGACACAAATGCACAAGAATTCCTCCACAGATAACTATTCCTGCACGAATCATGGCTGAACCTAAAAACTGTAGTTCTCTTTATTGAAATGAAACTATGTTTGATATTTCACTAACTGCTGTCATAATATATATATATGGTGTCTCGGCTTATATTTGTTCGTATGCAGTTAAACTTTTTTTTACATGCTAACATTATGCATATGAGCATATATATTAAATAACATAAATTCAAATCATATATATTACTTGCATACAATATATTTTATAATTATTTTCCTGTTTAATTACCATATAGTGTTATATGTGTCATTCAAACACTTCTAACATGGCTTTATGGGAACAACTTTTTCTCACCTATGAAATACATATTTCCGCGCATTTACCTATGTGATATAAACTTATCTCACATCGCTTATCTAACATTGCTGCCGGACTATTTTTACGTTAATTGTAAACAGATATAAAAATCGAAATATGGCTGTAAAAGTGTTATTTTTTAAATAAACATAGGGTTGTTGGTGTTCATTTTCTTAGTTAAATCGTTTTCTATCCATTTATAGCAGTGTTGAAGTAAAATTCGAGAAAAAGTTGATTTTCATTGTTTCATCCTCACCCTGTATTTGCTCTTATTCCTTCTTACTTGTGTGAAAATGCGATTTAAACGATGAAAAAAAAAATCTACCAAGTCCATTGAGTTGTGGATAAGGAAATTCCTCCTTCGGGTTGAGATACGTCCAAAAAACACGGCAGAGCCTCAGGTGGGATTTCCTTATCCACAACTCGAAACAAATGTGCGACGATTGTATTCCATCACTAAGGTAGTTCTAAAAATCTGTATATTAAGTAACAAATGCTGAATTGTCGTAACTAGGTTGTCTGGTTCCAGTTTTTCGAGGTCATAAAAGCGATAACCCCGATAAGGTATTTACTTATAAGAGAATAAATAAGTCAAATATTATAAGTGTCGCCTTATTTTTGTCTCATCCGAAAGGTATGACTGTTGACCTTTCCCTGATAATTTGACCCTTTTAAAGGTATTATTGTCGTGATTTTAAGGACTGTCATTAATTCATTGTTTCATCAATATATCTGCGCTACATGTCATATTGAAAGATATTGCAACATATGACTTTGTTATATCCCGCATCAAATCATTCCATTTTCAAATGTGGCGTGCAAAGAACATGAGCTAAGAACAAAACTTACTTAAAAAGCTGCCTGCAACCTGTAGATGATCTGTATAGAAATTCTGCCACGCTGTGCGAAAGCCAACCATGCAACAGTCAATATACTAGTCTGGGTAAATCATCTGCTGATTATAAGCAGTCGCTGCTTAACATAGCACTGCAGATTATGATAATGCTTGATGGAAATGCAGGCTTATCATGATCTGTATTGGTCACAGAGGAGGAATTATTGTATTATTGATATACCTTAGTATTCTATTCTTTCTTTTTCTTTGTGCCATGGCTACTGCATATTCGGAAAACATCGTACTGTATTTCTGATAATTTGAACTGTGTATCGAAATAACATACAGTAAACTCCGTATATAACGACTCCGGATATAACGAAATTCCGGATATAACTAACACATTTTCTCTGCCAGAGTTTTTTTTTCTTTCTTTATTTCATATGAAAACGTTATATGGATATAACAAACTCCGGATATAAGGAACAAATTAAAATGGTCCAAAGGTGTTCGTTATAAACGAAGTTCACTATAATTATTCTCGCAAACAGTACTCTATAATATGTGATACATATTATTGATAAATAGTTTGCATGTGATTTAATACCACCAGCTAACACATATCACATCTGCAGGTCTTAACCTTCCTTCCTGCTCATGGATGAACAATATAGCCCTACTATGCTTTCCGAAAGTCACAATAAATTTCGTGAATTGTGCATTTAGTTGCATTTGCTATACAAGTACTGGAAAAAAAACATTAAAAGGAGGTAGCTCTTGCTTCTGTGATGTCTAACACATTTTAAACATAATGCTTTATTCATCTACTGTAATAGTTTTACCCTAATAAAGTCCCACATGACTGATTGTATAGAGAAAATGTTGTACTGCAGTGCAGAGGTATTCGGATAAAACCATGGATGCCATCCAATGATAGAACTATAGATACACAAATGTATTATTTTGTCTTAGTGTTATTCCGAGCCAATGTCGTTACATAAATTCATTGAAGATACTGTAAATTGTTTTGCACACGTTCCAGAAGCTGATACACTGTCTCCCTACTAAACAATTTCCTGTCTTCTGTACGAATATGTTTCAGTAAGTATTCATAAATATGGCTTTACTCATGAAGAAACTGAGCAAAAGAGACTGCCACTGTCTGGAACTTGATAAACTGACACATTAATAGATGATTTTAAACATCTACATTATTTTGCATCATACGCATGACAGATGTAACCTATGGGTAAATTCATAATTACATAAACTAAATAAAGCGCTTAATTTCGATCAAAATGGTATAATATTATGCTACCACTGGTTCGATCCCCAGCATAGCCATGACGGTAGTGTCCTTAGGCAAGACACAAATAATCCCACATTGCCTTTCTCTCTTCGAGGTTGATTCTATCTGGAATGGGTCTCGAGAGCGTTTAATCCAAGTCGTAAGAACTTGTTTCGCAATCGAGAATAAATAAATCAGTATAACAATAAATTAACATTATGCGATAAAGATGACTAACCACTAAAACTGATAATTATATATCTCCATATCTAAACATCTCATATATCGCAGTAGTTTAACGATCGTGATAAAGAGAAAGGTTAAGTAAACACAGCAAGGTACACAAATAACTTAAAACTGAATATTCTAAAAATAAAGTATGCGTACTAAATAATATCACTCATATTATACAATATGTGACCTACAATTTATTGTTAACTATCCACCCTAATTGGTAATGTAGTGTTACGGTAAAGTAATGATTCGTTTAGGAATAGTTATTTTTGGAGGGATCCTCGTCCACCTATGTCTTGGAAGCTATTACATATTTGGTAGGTAGTACTAATTTATTTAGACAACATTGCCCCAACACTGACATCCGCCGTAAAGTGTATAGTCAAGAGGGAAAGAGTTATTGTTGTAAGGAATGTCCGGCTTGGTGGCGTACACATGAAAAGAAGATCATTTTCTACATGAAAATAGATAATATTAAGCTCAAGTTGTTTTTAATCGGAGGTTAAGTCAATGTCTGTGCACTAAAATTATGTTATGCAATATATATCTGCTAAAAAGGCATGTCTATATACAGGACTAAAAAATGGAGATTTAGATTTAATGAAGATCATATAAATATAATATCATAATAAGATTAAAGTTTGATAATGATCATATAAATCATAGAAAAGAACACGTGTTTTATTGTTGTTGAAGTTTGCCTCATATATACAGCACTGCAACACATCAGTATAAAGTTTAGCCAATTAAAAAGTCATTTACTTAGCAGCCAGCCTTCTGAAGAAGTCTTATTGGCTTTTATGACAGTGTAATACCTTGCAAACTATTTACATAGGGAAGCAGCTTGGTTTCATCCAGCGAAAACCGATGAAAATCATACCAGTAATCAATATTCAGTTAACAAATTCTGGTAATATAAACTAAACTGCTGACAGACGCACGTCTGATGCAAGACGCATATGTAGATGCATTGTCTGTGCATAAGTTCAACATGCATTATTGTCACAATACAAATAATTGGAAAGTGATTTTGTGGTTGATAGGTAATATAAGTCTTTACATGATCTCATACCTTCGAAACCGGACCGAGGAACATTCAGTGAGCAATGTGGACAACTTGTGGATCTCTAATACGGCTGCATTGATGACACCTTTTGGTATGGCTTTAGGCGGGATATTGAACAGATATTTGGGAGTGAGGCCGGCAACGGCGATTGGTTGTATATTATTTTGGTAAGAATTTGTAATTTAATGAATAAAGCATGATACTTAAATGCTAAACATGTAAAAAGGATTAATAGTGACAGTACGCTTCGATAAAGAACTATATGGCTTTCTGAATTCGCACACAACATCTTCCTTGCGTTGTGGTCGAACTCGTGTAAATGAAACACTTTTACATGCATTTTGATGAAACAGTTAGGCTACTTACTTCAGGACTAAGTTGAACGAGTGTTTTTCACGGATGATTCTGTAACGTGAAATGATAAAAACTTAATTGTACAATAACGACTTACTTTTGCATGTTTATCAGTACTCCTTTACATGATTTACCGTGAAAGAAGTAGATTTAAGTTTCACTAGAAACTACTACAATATAGCGAAAGAAAAAGTATTACTCGACATTTTTCTGTTTTATTATCATCATTTATTATTTGGTTAAAACGAAATTAGATTTCGTAAAAACGTAATAATATTTCGTTTTTACGCGCTATTTCGTTATTACGAAATCTTATTTCGATTTTACGAAATCTTATTTCGTTTATACGAAATGTATTTCGTAATTTCGAATTAAAAAAAATGTGTCACATGTCACTTCACGGGCACCGTACATCACCCTTTATTGATTCAACTTTCTTTTAGATTTTTACACGTCTCAAGTAGTTATCATTTATACTTTGAGAGTATATTTCTCCATGCTCAAATATTTTTAGCTGTAATTCAAACCACGATTCAAAGCGGCAATATTATATGATAATATTTATTATGATTTGAGAAGCTATATGTATAGTGATATGATATAGTTTTATTTGGGTAGTTCTGGTGTAGCCCTTACATATTTCACCATCAAAAAGTCATTGTTTCTCGTCTGCCTGACGTACGGTGCCTTGGTGAATCTCGGATCTGGAATTGCATACGGTCCTCCTATTCAGACGGCGGTCAAGGTAAGCACATTATTCCTGCAAATGAGTTATGAAAATCGAACATTTGAAGTGTTATCATTTGGTCTACAAAACGATTGATTTCCACTATATGAAGACACTGCAATGAGTTTTGTATTCTAACAATGACTATTTTTGTACGAGCTTAACGCCCTTTCCTATCGCATTTTGGTCATTTTACATGTAACAAGCGGGCAGTTTATCTAACTATCGTTCCTGAGGGGAACCAGTACTAGACTCCTATCCTCCGTAAGAAACTACCAATAGTTACGTTCTCACATAAAAAGACATGGTCGGTAGCAGGGCTCTACCTTGTCCCGGAACGTATCACAGTGGATATATCGACCGTAAATGAACACGGTAAGGACATATCGTTTGGTCATTTTTAACAGTTTACACCGAAACGTTTAGTCTCATAGGTGTGATATTAAAAGGCATGAAAGTACAAATTATACGTTTGCTTAAGCATTCCAGGAAGAGGATCGGAACCGATCCACAGGAGCCGGCCATGCAGATATATCAAGTTTACCGTGTTTAAGTTCCAATAAGGTGATGGCATGTCGTTTACCTTGGACTTTCTGGATAATCATGTCATTGCATTTCGGCTCTCCACATTACACCTATATACATGTATATACCTATATGGAGCCTCCCAAACATCGTTACATTTCGTTTTTATTGCCTTTCTGCATGTGAGATATTCGTTTTCGTGTTCCTATAAAATTCGAAGTCAAACGTATACATATTAGTGCCATATACGTTTCACGCGAAGACTATTTACACCGAATAATCACCGTGTGACATAGCGGTCATTTTTTCTCTCGTGTGATATATACGTTCCGGGACATATACGGTTCAACAGGACTCGAACCCGTGACCCTTACACTATTAGAGGTTACAGTGATTTGAAGTCAGCCACTCTAACCACTCGACTAAGGAGTTGGAAAAACAATCTCTATTTCCTTGCACTTGCAAAACATTCAGTTTTCCAGTATTTTTGGTAGCTTGCTTAATGATTTTAACACATGGTAAGGTGGTCGAACAACTAATAAAATAAGTATTCTACTTATATTGTATGGTTTATAACAGATCTTTCACGGTCATTTCGATTGTTTTAACAAAGATTTTAATATCTACTGAAATGTATGTATCTGACAAAATTCTATGATTTTGTGATCTATGTCGATACGTAATTTCTTCTTTAGTCAATTACCACTGTACGCCTTCGTCTTGCTCGAGAGGCTGAGAGCGTTGGGAGCAAGGTAAAACTTGATGAATCATGAAATTAGGAATGAATGGTGCGAACATGCGGTGATATTTTAATTGGAAATTGATTTATTTTGCAGTGGATACCGAATAAACCAACATTCGCTACGGGTTTGATAGTATGTGGTTTTGGAGGGGGTGCCTTTATTTTCAATCAAGTTGTCACCGCTTATCTAAATCCGGAAAATTTAGCACCAAAATCAGAAGTATTAGATGGAGAAAAGTACGTATGTGACTCTTTAATATCATCAAATGCTCTTATTTCTATAAGAAACGACTTTTCTTGCACAAATCACATTAAGTCACTTAACATACGATGTTCTTTGTTCTTTGTATTTTTTCGGCGCAGCCGCATTAAGCTCGCCTTTGACCTGAAGTTGGCAACCTTTCAACCGCCAATGGAATGACAAGAAGAATCTATAACATTTCTAACGGAGAAATTTACTCTGTAAGGCACCTTTTAATTGGATATTACCGAATGAAAAAGGTCAATGAAATACTCTTTCGCTTTCAGTCTTTCTGAAATGGTTTTATAATTAAAGTTAATATCTATGATGTTACAACTACACTAATCACATATGTAAAGTAATACGGTCAATATTTCGAGTAACATATTTGATAACAAAAACAATGATTAAGTGGACTTGATCACAATCGGGGAGAGGGTTTGTAAGCGGTCGGTTAGCTCAGTCGAGCCGAGAAAGTTCCTGTAAGAGACGGGACACGAGTGCGCGTCCCGGTCAAGGTGTACACTTTCTCTTACCCCGTGACATTTTGGTGCCTCCTGACTACTTAAAAATTAAACTTGACAAAAAACTTTAAAATCTAGCTACCAATCGCTTTCATATACTCAACATTACACCGATCATCTTTTCTATAGATAGTGCTTGTTTAAAATAGATAAAATTACTGTTGCGGTAACCTCAATTCTTCACGTAAATATGCAAATGAAATATAACATAAAACTACATATAATTATTATCACGTTCTCGTTTATTTTATTTTTTTTTGCTGATTTGAGTATTATATATTTACAGATTCTTTATAGATGAAGCTCTATTAGACCGGGTACCAAACTTGTTTCTGTTACTGGCTGGTATTTACGTTGCATGCCAAATATGTGGTATCATTGCACTTTGTAGACCACGATCTGATGAAAACGCATACACCGTATTAGAGGACGAAATGAACACACTTGAAAAGTAGTAACGTATTTTTGATACAGACTAGTTCCTTATAAAATGTAGAAGGTGTCTAAGGAATGCTTTGAACAATTGTCGGACAACAGGTTTAACGTTAGTCAAGTCCTTGGCAGAGGGATTTATTCCTTTCGTAGACCTTTTGCAAAAACCAACATGTAAATACGATCAAAAGATGAATAAACATTTTGATAATTTTTCATTTATCCGTCGCCAGAGGGTGGAGGGATATTTATTGGCAAATTGTCTGAGCCAAGTCCGGTTGTACGTCCAACCAGTGGCACAAGTTAAAACAGTTTTCCAGTTTAGTTTGATTGCTAAAAAGTTGATAAGTGATTTCCGTCATTGAATGTACTTAAAATATCATAGTTAAATTAAAAATCCCTTCTTGAATATTATCAATAAGACTTTTTTTCGTTTTTACAAAGATTATCCCATATTGGAAATTTTCCCCAGTATAGTTGGAACAGTTTTGCTTCTATATAATCCTTAGTTAGAGGAAATAATTATTTTAGAATGTGATTTAAACAATGGTCATGAAATGATAATCTAATTGCCCTTGATTAAAACTGCTCAAAAGAAATTGTGCATTCTTAAAGCTGTTCGTCAAAAAGCTAACTAGTAGCTGAAAAATTAGTTGCTTTAATGTGTAGACTGATAAGGGAATCCATATAAATATACTGATAAATCCATACAAATTGTAATACGGAAATATGCACCACAAGATTACGTAAAGTGTTGCAAACGCTATTGAATTTAGTGCAATTTCAAATGATATTAAGTAGAAAATCGTGCTTTTTTCTTACATGTCTAGCAGCTTCAACGAGCTTTATTAGGTCTGAATCATTAAATACATTTAACTTATTTTCCTCAAATGTGAACGGGCAGCTTTAAGCAGAAAATTAATACCAAATGAAATAAGTATCCCGCAGAGGTGAAGCTGTTTTCATATGTACACCGCTTCCCGATATAATCTACATAGAAACGTTCAAAACATGTTTAATGTATGCTTTATTTGCCTTTCTGTGTGTCCTTCTGTCCATCCAAATCTATTTACAACATATAGCTTTGGAGTCAAGTGGCATCGGTCTTTTTGTCCAAAACGATAAAAATTGCTAAGCTAAATTACATCCCTTCAGAAATGTGTCATTATAAGGCCACGGATTCCAATTAAACTTTGCTAGTAAAAATTAAGACATTAATACCTGTATGTTGTTGTTTCAGGCCCCATGACAGACTGCCAGTAAAGACGGTTTTATTTAAAATAGTGACGAGTAAAAATGCGATGATTTTGTTATTGTATATATTTCTAATACATGGCGGCAACCAGTTTGCAATCACTTTATACAAGGTACAATCTTCAATCTTTGATCTTCCAAATAAAAGCATTTCATCAAAACTTATAAATATTATTTTTCATCGATAATATAAGTTACTGCGACTCAATAATACCTAGTACCGTTCAAAATAGGTTAATTTCCGTGATCCAAAGAACGGCATTGTCATTATTAAGTACACCATTACAACAATTACAGTTAAATCAATATAAACGTTTTATATTAATATACTTACAAAATCTTCCAGAAATGTAAATTTTTAATCTACCAAAAGTTTCTATAAACATTTTCAGGCATATGGACAAACCTTTATCTCAGATGACCGATTCCTTGCATGGATTGGATCAATTTCATCCATATTCAACTGTCTAGGTCGTCCGCTGTGGGGCGCCATCATGGACAGATTTGGTTTTCAGGTAAACAGAAAGGCCCACTAAAATATATTTGAGCCCACTTATTCGTTCAAATTCATTGATGCAAAGATCGGAAAACTGTTGCATGTTGTGTTGGTTTGAAGCTGCTCGCTCTCAGATGTTGGTGAAAAAAAATATTCTTCGAACTGTCCGAAATTTATACAGAACGAATTATCAAATAAAAAGGTTCCAGTAAAGTATTTCTGTATTTTTAAATCACCGTTACCAAATTTGGCAAACATTTTTTTTAAATTCCAATTTTGAACATACAGTGTAGCGGTTCCGTAAAACCAGACTCTCACATTTTTTCTCAACTTTTACATAATAATGTTTTATTATGATTATTTTGGAGAAGTTATTTATCACAGGAAATTGTGAACGAGCAGTTTTAAATAGTATCTATATCTAATTTCTACTTACAAAGTAGCACGAGATGCAAAAGCTAGTACATTTGCACTTCAGATGTTTACTTAAATTCGGTCTACCGAGGGTGAACGAAAATACAAATGTACATTGAATACCATTACATTAAAATTTCTGAGTAAATATATAGATCTGCATAACTCCTTATTATTTCTATTTATGATATGACATATGATATGACATATTATTTCTATTTATGATATGACATATTATATCTATTTATGATATGACATATTATTTCTATTTATGATATGACATATTATATCTATTTATGGTATGACATATTATTTCTATTTGTGATATGACATATTATTTCTATTTATGATATGACATATTATTTCCATTTGTGATATGACATATTCAGGTTACAGTGAAGTTTATTGCAGCCATTTTTGTGTGTTTGTGTTGTACAATACTATATACAGAATCTCTTGGGGAAGTAGCATTTATGATCTGGATATGTGGACTATATGGAAGTTTTTGTGGTGAGTATTTCTGCATTTTCTGACGACTTGCTTGTCTTTAAGAAAATTGTGATATACGCGGTCTATTCAAACTGCATTCCATATTAGTGTGAATGTTGTAAATCAGATGTGTCTGCATCTGGTATCATGGCTGAGAAAATCGAAAGGTACGAGTAGATAAAAGTAGGTTTTTCGAGTCGAGACGTCAGATATCTTCTTTATAATTGTTTCCCTTACCAAATGAATCACCATTTACAAATATATGTTTTAAAAACAATTCCCTTGCCTATTTCCCTTATTTGATCCAGTGTATATCTTAGATAAGTTTTATCAGACTTGTTTTTCTTTCCAACTGTAGGCGTTTGGGCAGTAGGACCTTCTACCCTGGGCAAACTATTTGGTGTAGAGAATATGGTCATAACATTATCAGCAATGTTCGTGGCTGTGGTAAGTGAGCAACCATTTCTTTAAACAACTTATTGGGTTTGTCTGCATTTATCTATTTTCAAATATTCATCGATGTCTTAAAGTGGAAGTGAAAAACACTTCTAATGACAAAACAATATTTTGGCATTGCAACAAATCCAGAATGTTACGCGTGATATAAGTGTTGAGAAATGCTGCTCGCTTCAGGTACCATTGACTAAATATTTAATATGGTAAAGTGTTTGTTTATTTTAGTGTCACCGCTACTTAAAGGGGCAGCCATATCTGAGTTATGACATACCTTCTTTCTGAGCACATTAACCTCCCAAATTATATCATTTAATGCCAGGCACCAGGCATTATTATAAATGACCGCATTTCATTTACAATGGCGCAAAGTGCAGTTCTTTCCTTGCTGTAAACCGATGCACGTTGTTCAGGACTGCGATTCACTTCGTGACAGTCGGTAGTCTGGCTCCCTGTCGTACCGCATGCTACAGTCCGCACAGTATGGGTAGTGGCATGTTACACCAGACTAGATAGTGAATTTATTGAGATTACGCATTAGGATAATAAATCCGAAAAAGCATTCTTTGCGCCGCAGTGATTTGAATTTGGTCAAGTATAACATTAGCCATTTTAGGGAAAGGTTATCACGTGACTAAAACACAGTGATATATGTACAATTGTGTTTTGTAGGCGGCTGCAACTATCGCTGGTGGTTTTATTGGACTGAGTCTGCAATCTGTAATTGGGTGGCATGGGCTTTTCCTAGTGTCAGGATGTATGGGCGCCACGGGTAACAATTTGATGAAAACATAAATAGCAACTTTAAACTTCAAACAAATTTTAATTTCAACTGTCACTGTTATGCGTGTTGTTTTTTTTTTTCAATTCGTTACATACTTTCGCGACATCGAAGGCAAATTGAAATTATCTTCTTGTGAGTCATGAAAAAAAAGTAATACTAATTGTCTACTGTAAAAAATGATGCACTAAAATACCGACTTTTTTGCATGCTCGGATATTTAAAGTTTTTCGTTTAAAACTAGTATCGACAGTTCTGAGAAGTAAAACAATGGCCCGACAATGTTATCTTGTATCCATCACAGCGGATGTATTATTTTCATACTTTGCATCGATTTACTGTTTTCAGCATTTTTCATCACGTTCTTATTTGACGGCACAGATTTGGATGGAAATATAATCTAACAATCGAACAGTCTGTTACATTGGAGAAAGAATCTGTTAATCACACATGACGGACAAGGAATCATCCAACCATGGAAAACGTGACAGATTACATAGCAACGAACAGTAACAGTTTGAATTCGAGGTTCACTTACCCGAAATCTGATTCGGTTTAAACAGGCTTGTAGCATGCTAACCTCAATCTACACGAACCAAACCCAAGACAAAATGGAATACATCTACACTGGCTTATGTGCTTACATTAGCAACACAGCGCCTGACGACACAACTTCAACTTAAACACGGATAAAAAACAAACACAACCACTAACCATATATTCAATGATACAGTAAACTCCGTTTATAACGAACTCCTTGGGACCATTTAAATGGGTTCCTTATACATGTATCCGGAGTTTGTTATATTCATATATCATTTTTACAAAAAATAAGGAAAGGAAAAAAATCGGGCTGAGAAAATTTGTTCCTTATATCCGGAATTTCGCTATATCCGGAGTCGTAATATACGGAGTTTACTGTATTCTTATATCAGCAGACTAAGAAGGACACAACTACACAAGCAGAGAAAATTAATCACTTTATTTCGAAAAGGTTTTCGAAAGGAGCATCTTGCAGTCAAAAGTTTGAACAGTTATCTTGCATTATCTAGTCATCACACTAGGAAATATAACGACTGATTATAAAGGGTACTTTTCTGATAAATGTTTTACTGTCTTATGAAACAGTCGACCAAAATGTGTGTCTTGTTTTCCGGAGTTTGTAAATTACAACCACGTATATGGCATGCAATGCTTCTATTTTTGAAAAAGGCAAGAGTGGCAGTAACTTTTAAAATTATAAAGTTTGTCACATTCATAAATGGCAGGAAGTGGAAAAAAAATCATTTCTTATTTGCGAATCCAAAAATGCCATTATATTTATTCTTTGTGGGTTGTTAACTTTGTAAAATGCATGTTTCTACCTGTTGCTTAAAAACTGAAAGAAAATTATTTTTAATTAAGTGTTTTCAGCATTTAAAATGCCTCGCCATTCAGAACATAATAGGTTACAAGCCGTTGGTATGTTACGTGCTGGATTATCACAGAACTTTGGCAGAGGTTTAGGCGAATGTCAGCCTGACAATACACTTCTACATGTTGCCAACATCACATTTCAGTATCTTCACCAAAATGGTGTGCAGGTCATGGACTGGCCGGCGTTTTCGCCAGGCATGGAACCCATCGAGAATGTATGGACTGAGCTTAAAGGATGTGTATACAGCCGTCAGCCACCCCTGCAAACGTCGCTAAATTGCCTCAGGCCTTGACTGAGGAATGGGCAAATATTCCACAACATAGGATTGCTACTTTAATCCAGTCAACGCGAAGAAGATGCATGGCCTGCATTCACGCTAACATTGGCTTAGCCCAAGGTCTTTGACGCTATTATTCCTATTTCTCATTATAGCGTCAAGGACGATCCTTCTGAGAAACCTAACAGGCGTACGGCGCAAACTGCGCCGTGTTCGTTTTCAAAGGTAAACATACTTCTGGGACGAATCATAACTTTATATGACAAGACTGAAGTATAATCTACTATTTTGCCCAATTAGAACTAAGTGTCTTCTCAACATACCATAAATTCAACCTTTATACAACAACACCCATAAAATTTTACAAAATGTGGCCGCTATACTGGAAAACTGCCGAAGCGTTCCGAAACGCGTATTTTGTCATGTGACTCCTCAATGTTGAAGCGCATGTAAACATTAAGTTGAAAAAAAAAAACTAACATGCAGAAAGGTACAATCGGCAGTTCAACTCATTAAAAATACCTTTCCAGTCTCGTCTCGTCACGCGCACTTGCGAGAATGAGATTAGCTTCATTTTCGAATATGAAAATAAAGAAATAAAAGGTTTTAGTTGGCTTTTGGAGCATTTATGGCAGGTAGCTGTTAATTATTGGTGTCAATAGCATTTAAAATATGTTTTAAGGATGCTGTGGTAGTTTATTATAGAAAATTTAAGGTGCGATATCTTTTATGCCAAGTGATAAAAACGGACCTTATCCTGTTAACTTTGCAAGGCTACAATTCCATAACTAAATATGGTCAACTGACACAATAAAAAGACCAATTTAGATATGGAAGCCAGAACTAACATTGGCTATACCAATTATTTAATATTTGTGGTTTTGGACTTGTAGTGTAATACATTTTGAAGCAACGAAATTGGTGTTTATCATGGTTGGATTTTTGTTAAATTTGGTCAAAACAGTATTACTAGATTACATTTCAATGCTAAATAAGTTTTCGTTTAATATTGTTTAATAAAACATTTTTACAGAGGTTTTTCGAAGTGTTGCGTTATTAAAAGCGAAGATGTACAGCTTAACGTTAACATCAATGTAACTGTGACATACTTTTTACCCCATATAACCTAGTTTTGAATCTTACAAAGAGTTCATCAATATAGACATTTATAACAATTTTCAGGATTACCGGATGTCAAATGATTGAAAAGTGCGTACTAGTTTTGGAGCTCAGTTCCTAACTTGGCTTAAAGTTCACCAAAACTAACATTCTGGCCATTTTTCAAGATGATTGGGTGCAAAATGTCCTTCTGTTCACTGAGGTTCTATATGTGTTGACACTGTGACCTAGTTTTTAACTCCATGTAACGCAGTTTCGTACTTGATATGGGATTCACAAAAAAGTCAGACTTGAGCTACATGTATATTTAATGACGATTGGGTAAAAATGATGGTTCTATGGTTAGAACGGTAGTCCAAATAATTGTACTCAACGGGTGAATATCGTTATATTTTTTGCTAGGCGCTATCCTGCCTCCTGTAAAAGCGCAGACATCTATAAAATGTCCGTATGTAAAATGGGTCTGCGTTTGGAGTCGAATTATTGAGACTATCATAAGTGGTTACTGAAATATGTGCATGATAGTACCTAGCAGGCAAAACTTTAACCAAATTTTCAAAGTCAAACAAGGGCCATAATTTGTATCAAATTTATACTAGAGTAATCTGACTTGACTGTGTGACACTCCTAAAGACATTAATTTAAAGTTTCAAGTCAATATCATAAGTGATTACTGAGATATGTGCATGATAGTACTTAGCAGGCAAAACTTTAACCAAAGCTGCAACGCCGACGCCGAGACCGACGCCAACAAAAAGATCGAATTGATAAATACCTCTTTTGGCCTATCAAAACCGCAGCAAACACATTTATTGACTATGTCTTCCCGCGTCTCCCTAATAATAAAAAAGGGAGGTAACCGTAACTCCACTATCCGGCTACTCAGTCCGGTACATGCAGGCACATGTACAGCCATTAGAACTGCAAGCCAAAAATAAACAAGAAAAAATGTGATACTACGTATCACAGCGGGCCTAGAAACAAAGCTTTCATGTAAATATTTTGAAATTAGGAGATGCAAATAAACTTTACAGACTTTATAACAGAGACAGAATAAATTTATATTCTAGGTTCGTGTAAAGCAAAGACTATCTGGTTTGTGCATTTGCAATTTAGTAACTCTTTCTCATTTCCAGTGTATCATTTCTGATTTAAAAAGAAACAAAATCATTTTCATGAAAAAGCTTTAAATAGTCTTATGCTCTTTCCGTTTTTTTCATTAGATTGTATATACGAGCACTATTTTCATTCAGCGCTAATTAAAACAAAGTTAACGCAACAATATCATTATATGTTCTACGCTATGTTCCATTAAGGTGATTCGCAGAATATACAATGCTATTCCTGCCTCTATCCTAACAAAATCGTTTGCAGTCAAAATGTTTGTAAACATAACAACGCACATTTTTACGATTACTAAAAGTCTCTTTACCGACCAATTACAGTTGACTCTCGTTATCTCGAAGTTCAAGGGACCAGATCTTTTACTTTGAGATAAACGAAGTTCGAGGTAAGAGGAGGGGCTTTTAGGTTAATAACACGAAATGTAAGCCAGTGTGATAAAAATAGAAAGTGCATCCCCACCAGTTAGTAAACTTTGGCTACCTTTCACTTTATTGCTCTAGCATGAAATGTCTGATTAAAATGGACTATCAGTGACTGTACAATGATACTTCCATTCAAAAACAAATAAAGTGTGATTGTAAAGTTTAAACTATAAAAATCGAGTCATAGTAACGTAATGGACCCACTTTACCCGATACCGGAGATACGGCATGTTTGACCGATATCGGTTTTCATACTGGCCGAACAATAACAACTTTTCACTACTTATAAGACGTTACATAAGCATACAATATTATAATATTTTCTACGCTATGTTCCAATAAGGTGATTCTCAGAATATACAATACTATTCCTGCCTCTAACACGAAATGAGAACCAGTCTGATAAATATAGAAAGTGCATCCCGACCAGTTCGTAAACTTTGGCTATCTTTCACTTTATTGCTCTAAAATGACATGTCTGATTTAAATAGACTGTCAGTGACTGTACAATGATACTTCCATTCAAAAACAAATGAAGTGTGATTGTAAATTCTAAACTATAAAAATCGAGTCATAGTAACGTAATGTACCCACTTTACCCGATACCGGAAGATACCGGCATGTTTGACCGATATCGGTTTTTATACTGGCCGAACAATAAAAACTTTTCACTACTTATTAGACGTTACATAAGCATATAAAATTATTTGACGTTTAACATGGATAAAAGATAGAAATATCAATTGTTTGGCAATTTTAAAGCTACACAATGAACAGTGGTTTAACCCAATCTTTATCGTAACTTCCTAGGCGATTTTCATAACATTTTGTTCAAAGAACTATACACTACTTCACTCACATGTTACATTTTCCAACCACGTATGAAATATAGCGGGCCGCTGCTGCGGCCCGCAATAAAATAATTTGATGCTTTACATGGATAAAAGATAGAAATATCAATTTTTAACGATTTTAAAGCTACACATTGAACAGTAATTTAACTCATTCTTCATCGTAACTTCCTAGGCGATTTTCATAACATTTATTGTCAAATAACTATACACTACTTCACCTACATCACGTATTAAATATAGCGGGCCGCTCGCAATAATCTGTGTGCAGAGGACCATACCCATTTTGAACCATCATAACTGCAAATCAGCAATAAATAGAATCAATGAACAGACCAATAAAGGTGTTATGATATGGCACACACCTTACCTACAATGACGATTTACATTCTCAGCCATGAGAAGTCAAAGTAAGCAATAAATAATTAGTGTGCAGACTAGTTCAAGTGTTATAGATGGAGAACATACTTACCTACGATGACCATAAACATTCTCAGACAACAAAAATGCAAAGGGTTTTTCTTGTGCTACACAGTCATAAGCATGTGTAGAAGATTGGTCCATAGCCTTAGATGAAGGAAAAATGTGGAAGTGGTGTACCTGGATTTTAAGACGGCATTTGAAAAAGTTCCCCATGAAAGACTACTACTGAAGGTCTGGGAGTATGGTATCCAAGGAAACATTAACAAATGGTTAAGAAATTTCCGAACCAATCGTAGACAACGTGTAATAACAAATGAATAAGCATCATCCTGGGGCCCCGGCAGTGAGTAGAGTACCCCAGGGAAGTGTCTTAGGGCCGGTGTTATTTGTCATCTATATTAACGACATACCAGAAGCATTGTCATGTGTAACCCGGCATTTTGCTGATGACACAAAAACATACAAAACAATTAGAAGTGTAGAAGATCAGCAACAATTACAAAAAGATATACATGAAGCTACCAACTGGTCAAATAAATGGCAATTACTCTTTAACACTAAAAAGTGTAAATTTATGCAAATAGGTAACAATTGCAAGAGTACACATTATTACATAAATAATCATGAAAATACCACAAGTAGTTTCTGAAATAATTCAGGTAAATTCTGAAAAAGATCAAGGGATAACCTTTGACCCCAAATAAGCGTTCAGCCCACATATCAATAATAAGACAGAAATCTAGGCCTGATTATGAAATCATTTAACTATATGTCTAAAGAAATGGTCTTGACCCTATACAAATCATTAGTCAGACCTCATTTAGAATACATATCAACAGTATGGTCCCCTAGATTAAAAAAAAATAACAAAGGACTATTAAATGTCCAGAAACGTGCAACACGTATGGTTAAAGGTCTAAATAATAAAAACTACACAGAAAGATTAATTGCTTTAGAACTTCCAAGTTTAGAATTTAATAAAAACATACACAATTATAAATGGCCATGATAAAATAGAGAAAAACAAATTGTTTCCACCACCGTCAACTGTATCCTAATAATGAAGGGGTAACTCCCTTAAAATTTACAAAAAAAACCCACTCCAGAACCGAACTTAGGCAAGCTACTTTCAGCAAGAGGGTTGTAGACGTCTGTAACAAGTTACCAGAGTCCATAATTACGGAACCCTCTCTGAACGCCTTCAAACATCGTCTTAACAAAGACTGGGTGGGGGGCCCAAATAAACTTAGACCTAAATCCCTGTCGAACTGAATATGTAGCGGTTTAATGGCTACCAGGAACAGAATTAGTGGCGTTAAGCAACGACTACATCTCTTAAAGATATGACTGTGTTTTTATTCAGTTTTACCAGTGTTTTAATGTTATTCGCATGATGCAATTTGGATTACTCCATAAAAAATGAGTGTATGGACACTCATATTAATCAGTGACATTGAATGGATACTGCCTATTCGATATGTGAATTTTTTTGTTGATGTCTACTTATATCAGTGAAAACAAACAATAAATTGCCACAGAAACGTATATCCTTTATATGAGTATTAAAATCATATAAATGACTTTATGAACTTTATGAAGTCAACAAAAAATTACGTTTCGGCCTTTTCTGCGCGTCGACCATCTCTGCGCACATTGATTTGCATGATTGTATAGACAACCTGATGTCATGCAATGACCATGCTTCTCCATTTTTGGAAATATGTAGTCTGTTTCTTCAATCCTATGCTGAACTCAATGTCCTTGATCGAAATCCCCTTGGTCCAAAAATGGCATAGCAGTCACAATCCCCTCAATGGATTTTACAAGTGAAAAGCATATATAGCAAAAGAAATTTATTAAATGTTTTATTTGTCTGTTGTTTTAATTTATTATTGTGACTGATTGAAAAGAATTAAAATTATTGAAATTACAATGTAAAATCCATTGAGAGGATTATGACTACTATGCCATTTTTGGACCAAGGGGTTTTCGATCAATGGGATTTTTAGTGTCTACTACCTTTATTAAGCCATATAACTGGCTATCTTCTCATTTTATTCAAGGCGCACATAAAAGCACTGGTAGATAATTTATAAACTAGAAAATGAGCAGCATTTGGTGTTAATTGGATTACTGAGTATACACCTGACTAACTGAGTTAATTTCTGGAAACAAACCTGTGAAAAACTTAATGAATTCCATTAAGTTTACCTGCAGTCTATGTTACATCGGAAAAACGTTTTGAGTTACGTATAAATTTCAAATTAAAAAGTTGCCTGGAGATATTAAATTTCCAGATTTAAATACGTTATAAAAAGAAAAAAATACATGCAATGTATCTAAGAACTAGTGGTCCAAAATTAGGTTGAACAGACTAAACATGTGCAATGCCCGTAGAGCCGATGAACGTACATGATCTATCTTGTGTTTATGTATCGCTCGCAAATAAAAACTTGATGACCGAATGAGACTCGGTGGACTGGCAAATTTACACAGACTTTCACATTTAATGTTCAGATAAAAATTATCTATTCTTGAATTAGAAGTCTGATAAAATATACCAAATTAAAGATATTGTAACTAGATTTATCGAAATACTTTTAAAAGTAAACGTATTCTGACTGGCCACCTTCCCCATATCCGAAACATAGGGCGGGAGGGGGAATCGCAACCCTTTTTTGGTGGGAGTTAAATACCGATATAACTGTTTAACTGAGCAACTGCTTAAACATCCGCTGTCAAATGGTGCTTAAGAATAGTAGTAATAAAAACATGTAATCGGCCCTGAAAGTTCCGTCAGTACCATACGAAGACGCTAAAACTATGGCGAGTAAACGATTACATCCTGACTACTGAACTTTGTTCTTAGAACTTTTTTCGCAATAAGTAGAAATGACTCGATTGAATTTCGCACCCCTTCCCGATGAAAAATCCTAGTTTCGGCCATGTTACTATGTTGATTTGTGAATGACGAGTGTAAAACTGTTTCACATTTCTTTTATCACGGATATGAAAGTTGGAGAATTATTTCCAATCTCTATCCCGCAACACTCGCCTTGATATGAGCGGGTCGGAAAGGAATGACACCTGTGCGTAGTTTTACATATTTTTTTCTCCTGTGTGTGATGCTGTGTTTAAGTTTATTTAATGTTGATTAATCTTTTTTTTACATTAAAGTGGAAACAAATGTTTAAGCAAAAGATAGCAAATCTGAAATACGTATAAATTACACTAACTCCCTGCATTGAATGAAGGTTAGTAAAGAAGACTGTAAGCCAATGCTATTTTTGAAATCCATGCGGTCAGTACTAAAATGCCATTTTCCCCACACGATTCCATAAACAAAATCTCATTTTCAAAAGTATTTGAGTGTGATGTGTGAAGTCGGGGGGGGGGGTATGTGTACATGTCGCCATGTGCATGCATTCTATAACTTGTGTGGTTTGGATGCACGCGCCATCGGCTAATACCTAAACAAATATTCAGTACATGACTTGCATGCATTGACGTAGGGGTCGGGGAGGGAAGTCAGACAACCAGACACTTTCATTCTATGATTTTAGGAAGATTGAAGTTGTAAGTGCAAATCGATCGGAAAAATGTTCACCCGTGAATATCTATTTTAGTTAGGTTTAGTTTAAACTTATTTATTTTAACTCGATTTTGAAGAAAGCTTGCAGCTTATCGAGTCACTCTCGAGCCCGCTTCCAGGAAAAACAACATTACTGGTGTCATATGAGGAGGTACGGTCGTGACCCCAGTAGGGTTCGAACCCGCAAGCTATTTTACTGTTTATTTAAGCCCGTTAGTTGTTGTATAGTTATTTTAACTGTCATATAAAAATGCTCGTATAATGAAAATTTGATTTATATTGCTTCTGAGTAAAAGACGCTTTTGACATTCTCTTTGTTGGTTAACAGTAGTAACTTTTATTAACCCTAAAGTTTCTATGTCAAAATAACACGGCAAATAATGAAATTTATTGTCGTTAGATAACAACAAAAATGTATTTAATTAACTTGCATTAGTTCATAATGGTTGAATACTGCAATGTTAGATTTTGCTCTTCCTCAGTAATCAGCGCGTCGGTTTTAATCTAATGACTGAAAATACCAAATATTTCACTTGAATAATCTTGGAAATCTTTCTCTTTTTTAACCCCCACGTACGGCCATAATATTTAGTCAGTTATGACGCTTCGTCATTATCAGAAAAAAAGAAGAACATTGCGGACAGATTTTTTTCTAGCCATCTTATTAAGAGTCTATTATTCCCCGATTATTTTCGGGAAAAAATGTTGTACACATCTCCTCAGACAAATACACGGTGTAGATCCACAAGTTCCCAAGACAAAATAGCCTGGTTCCGAGTCTATTGGTGGTATTACAATATTGACGCCACGAATTAGCAGTTTCTTTGTCGGACCGGTCTCCCATAGTTTACATATTAGCATAAAACAAGATGGCGTCCCAAGCCGAAAGGGATTGTTTATCTAACCCAAATTTTGCAGTAATTTGTTCTTTTATGGATAGATATGCAGATACTCTCGGCCTGCCCGAAATAGGATATAAAGATCTTCAAGAATGGGTCGAAGATTCGATAAAAGGTATTTTATTTCTGCTTAAAAGCCTGTTTTAAAAAGCACTGACGAACAAAGAATCTTGTTTTTCTAAATTTTTGAGATATTTATGTGTATATAATGATGATTGAAGGTCCTCAATTGTAAGAAAACATGAAGGCTCTTTGGAATTTCGAACTAACTTTCATGTTAATCACCTAAATAAACATACTTTCAACGGATTTTTGTTCGACGGTGTTGGTTGTTTCGGACATCGAACATTTCGGACAAACGAACCAAATAGAACTACAAAATCAAATTACACTGGCATAGTCCTACCCATTGAAACTTTGAATGTTGCATTATAAAAGCTTGTGTTTCATCATGGATTGAACATTATGGTTTTTCAGTATGTTTTAAAGTATCCTGTGAACTCGTACCTGATTTAGTCGAAAGTGTGCAGTCCCGGACTAGGAGACACAGAGTCTCAGTGTCTGTTCAGCAGGACGTGGAGACAAATGAGGGGTTTTGTCTCCCTGTCTGGCTCTATCTTTTTATCTCTTTTTAAAGCAATTTCGTTATTACTTAAACAAAAAATATTTTATTAAAGTACATAAAAATTTACAGTTCATGTATTGCGTCCAGATGGACAAAGCATAAAATTTATCTTGTCCGGAGCATAACTCTAAAAGTACTGAAGGGTATTATTTGAAACTTTAAATAGTTATAGAGCACAAATTATGAGTGGAAGTGCAGTACCTAATAATCTTAACTGCACCTTGCTTAATTTTGAATTATCCCCCTTTATTACATTTTCATTTTTAACCAGGTTTTCCGAAGGAAAAATCCTGGTTATTAGATTGGGGTATGTCGGCGGGCGGGCGGGCGTAAACAATTTCTTCTGTGCGCAACTCCTCCTACATTTCTCAACGGATTTCAACCAAACTTTCACAGAAGTATTGTCATGAAGTGCCCTGGCGCATATTGTCGGGGTTTTGTGATTCGGTCATTTTTGACAGAATTATGGCCCTTTGTTTTTTTTCACATGTAATTCTTCTGTGCGCAACTCCTCCTACATTTCTCAACGGATTTCAACCAAACTTTCACAGAAGTATTGTCATGAAGTGCCCTGGCGCATATATTCCGGGTTTTGTGATTTGGTCATTTTTGACAGAATTATGGCCCTTTGTTTTTTTTCACATATGTAATTCTTCTGTGCGCAACTCCTTCTACACTTCTCAAGGGATTTCAACCAAACTTTCACAGAATTATTGTCACCAAGTGCCCTGGCGCATATTATTGGGGTTTTGTGATTTGATCATTTTTGACAGAATTATGGGCCTTTGTTTTTTTCCACATAATGTAATATATATAGAGAAATACTCTTCTGTGTGCAACTCCTACATTTCTCAAGGGATTTCAACCAAACTTTCACAGAACTATAATTGTTAACTAAAGAATATTGAATGTATAATGTTCTGCCCCTGGTCGTCCATCTGTCCGTCCGTTAGCAATTTTGTGTCTCCTTATTTAAGTATATATAAAAGGGAGAATACTCTGTTATTATAAAAGGGAGAATACTCTGTTATTACTGTCTATTTTTAGAATAGATTACCAGTCCTGTATACTTTGGACCCCACACAGAGCAAGTTTTTTTTGTTTTTTTTTTTGTTTTGTTTTTTTTTCTTTCTTTTTTTTAAAAATAATTTTTGCCTGAATTATGGCCCTTTGCTTTTTTTCCACATATGTTATATATAGAAGAATACATTTGCGCTCGGCCAGCAGACTGGAAAATGAAAACCTGGTTTTGTGACAATTTCCTGTCACTTGTTTGAGCATTACATCGAAAAGTACTGAAAGAAATTCCTTTAAATTGCAAATAATGAGAGAGGACTTACAGGGAAAGTGCAGTGCCAAAGGACAATAACTGTGCATGTGCTTTTTGCGTAATTGTCTCCCTTTATTTATTTATCTTGGACAGAGCATAATCTTCTCCTTAGCATAACCAGGCATGGGGTCAATTACATTGAAATGTAATTAATTACACTACAATTACATTAAGAAAGTCTTCAATTATATTACAGTTACCATTACACATGTTTTTAAATGTAATTAATTAAATTACAATTACATCACAAATGCAATTAATTAAATTACAAATTACTTTATGTTTTTTAATTCATTTCGAAGTTGAAAGTTATACATGAAATGAAAACGTTTTACTGTAGACAAATCTCACACATATGGCTTTTAAGTTTACGAAGGAATTTAGCTTTTACATCCAAAGTTACAAAAACACTATTATAAAACACTCGCCAGACCCCAGTTAAGAGTATGTTTCCCAGGTTTGGAGTCCATACTACCAAACTGACTAGAACAGGTTAGAAATGATGCAAAGGATTGCACGGCTGAACAACAAGCGCTGAAGGTACAAGAGTCATATACTCATATTAGGGAAAATGTTGGGAGGGCCTTTCTCAGCCAACACTGCAACATCACACAGATTTCAATAGTTTAGTTTACAAAATTTACCATGGTTTGGTCTATATTGATAAAAAAAGTACCTATCCCCTGTCCATGCCCCTAGAACTACAAGGTCATCCTCTTCCCACCTTTAACAGTATATCTAAGAAACATTTATCTTATACTGTTGCCTTTAAATATTCCTTTATTCAAGGACCATACCCCTATGGAGTGCATTGTCCAATAGTACAATATCCTTGGCAACAGTTGAGGATTTTAAGTCTAAATTTTAGACTTTAACTTATTTGCCACACAAACTTGTCAACATACAATTTGCTTATTTATCCCCCCGCCGAAGGCGAAGGGGATATTAGAAATGCTCTTCGTCCGTCCGTCTGTCCGTCCATCCGTGCGTCCGTCCCAATTTTGTCCGGAGCATAACTCCAAAAGTACTTGAGCGATTTTCTTCAAACTTCATACACTGACAGAGCACATTGGGAGGAAGTGCAGTGTGTAAGAACAATAACTCTACCTTGCCTACTTTTAGAGTTATTCCCCTTTTATCAGATTTACTTGAAAAACTTTGTCCGGAGCATAACTCCAAAAGTACTTGAGGGATTTTCTTCAAACTTAATACACTGACATAGCACATTGGTAGGAAGTGCAGTGTGCAAGAACAATAACTCTACCTTGCCTACTTTTAGAGTTATTCCCCTTTATCAGATTTACTCTAAAAGTTTTGTCTAGAGCATAACTCCAAAAGTACTTGAGCGATTTACTTCAAACTTAATACACTGACATAGCACATTGGTAGGAAGTGCAGTGTGCAAGAACAATAACTCTACCTTGCCTACTTTTAGAGTTATTCCCCTTTATCAGATTTACTTGTCCGAAGCATAACTCCAAAAGTACTTGAGGGATTTTCTTCAAACTTAATACACTGACATAGCACATTGGTAGGAAGTGCAGTGTGTAAGAACAATAACTCTACCTTGCCTACTTTAAGAGTAATTCCCCTTTATCAGATTTACTTTAAAAGTTTTGTCCAGAGCATAACTCCAAAAGTACTTGAGGGATTTTCTTCAAACTTAATACACTGACATAGCACATTGGTAGGAAGTGCAGTGTGTAAGAACAATAACTCTACCTTGCCTACTTTTAGAGTTATTCCCCTTTATCAGATTTACTTGAAAAACTTTGTCCGGAGCATAACTCCAAAAGTACTTGAGGGATTTTCTTCAAACTTAATACACTGACAAAGCACATTGGTAGGAAGTGCATGTGCAAGAACAATAACTCTACCTTGTCTACTTTTAGTCAAATAGAAAAATATCATACCTATACTGATAATGAACATTAATATAATTTTGCAAACCTTCTCTTCATTGCCTTATTTTTTTCCACTTTCTTGAAAACTGTACTCAGCATGACCATAACTATACGGCTTTTTAAGGATTTCCTCTCACCAAGTAAAATGTACGAAAGTACAACCTTCAGGTAACTTTTTCCTGGCGGGGGGATTAACCATGTGTAACATGGCTCTTGTTGTATATAGTCTTAACTCTTTCATTTAAATGTAGAGTGTTATGTACCCTTGATCTGTGCAAGTTGCCTCCACCACCTACAGTCATGATGTTCAGTTACAAACATGTGCAGTATCGGTAGATTGATAAATAAAGTTTCCAAAACCGGGAACTTCAAAACGTTTCAGAATATTTGTAAATGACATTTCCTTACAATGTATCTTCTACCTACTAACTACTTAGCCAAACAGTGAAACTTTAATTTAAGATTTTCTAAATCACACAGCTGTTAAATACTCATTTAGCACTAATTTATTTTTCACAGGATTTTGATAGTAGTTAATTGTCACCTCTATTATCATAGTCAGTTATGCATGTGACCAGAGGGCATGGATTAATCAGTAAATCCACCTGGCACTCTATTGCAAATTGTTGACAGTAAAACAACACTATAATTGCAAAATTATTAAACAATTATGAAATTGGGTTATTCATATGTTGAATATTCTATCAGATTTCTTCACTAAGGATAAATGTATATTTATTTTATTTATCTTTTTTGTCTATTACTTTCTTTTTTTGTGTGTGCAATTTCAAATAAGTTTTCAGCAGAGTGCATTATTTCTACTTGTGTACTTTATTTTACTGGTATTTATATTCAAAATTTGACCAAAGTAATTGAAATGTAATTGAAATTACATGTGTTTTTGATGACGTACTAAATTACATTACAATTACATGTAATTGAAAAATACTTCAATTACAAATTACATTCAATTACAGCAAATTTTGTAATTAATTACAGTCAATTGCAATTACACTATTCAATTACCCCATGTCTGAGCATAACTTCAAAATTGTACCGAAGGGAAGTACTTGAAACATCATACAGTGATACTGTACCTTGCAATACCCGCCAATTACAAATATAATTATTATTAAATTAGAACCTATACCATATCCATTCCTCTCACCTAAAATTTCTTTGCGGGGGAATGGCCATGCCTAACATGGCTCTTGTTACAGTTGGGTTGGGCTGGGTATTGCCAGCAAAAATGATATTGCAAAAGACAATGTTTTACTTGATGGCTGAGATTCTGAGGGCCAGTTTACAAAGGTTGTTTAAAACACTGCTGCTCTAGCATCTAATAATTATCATGATTATGTTCTGCATTTATAAATAAAACTGTTGTTTGGTTTCAGTGAGTCCATTACTCGTAGATCTACATGTAAGGTTGTTGAGAAGAATTCACAAAAAGTTTTCCAGTGTCACTGCAGACAGATGGGAAAGGGGTGTGGTAAAGGTAAGTTTTACTCATGTTTGATACCTCCCTGCAGCAGTCCCTTTGGTTTTCAAATTTATTATGAGCATTATAACAAAGTAAAAATGTTTAACGTTAAACTGATAGCAGTACCTGTTTACAGTTAGATATTAAGGAATATCTGATATGCTGGAGTAAAACTGCTGACAGGAAACAGTATGAGAGTGACTACTGTAATGGTTCTGGAATACCCGAGGTTTTCAATATGATTTCATATAAAGAAGGCTTTTAAACTAAAAATAAGTCCACATGTATTCCTTTTTATATTTCTGAATATTTAACAATGAAAATTTGTTTCTTAATCATTGGATTCATCATACATCATGTACATGTAAGAAGATTACTAGCTCTTTCTTTACAATGTGACCTAGATCATTGTAATTAATTGTTATGTAAAAAAAAAACTTACTTGCGTTGCCCAAAACTTTATAACAATTGAACTGGTGTTTTGTTTTCAGTTTTGTTACAAGTATTCCAATGTAGATGCCTGGGAAATAGAGAGGTTTGGGTACAAACTGGCCAAGATATCTACAAAACTTACCCTATTGAAGGTAAAGCCAGCTAAGATGTTTTGAGAAAAGTTAAAGATGGTAGACAACTTATGATATAGAAAGATTTCATACTATTTTTAAAAGAGTTACAGTACCAAGTCTAGTAAAGTAGCTTTCTTCTCTTATAACTAACATTCACCTTATTTGTAGAATTATTTATCCCCCCGCCGAAGGCGAAGGGGATATTAGAAATGGTCTTCGTCCGTCCGTCCCAATTTTGTCCGGAGCATAACTCCAAAAGTACTTGAGCGATTTTCTTCAAACTTCATACACTGACAGAGCACATTGGGAGGAAGTGCAGTGTGTAAGAACAATAACTCTACCTTGCCTACTTTTAGAGTTATTCCCCTTTTATCAGATTTACTTGAAAAACTTTGTCCGGAGCATAACTCCAAAAGTACTTGAGGGATTTTCTTCAAACTTAATACACTGACATAGCACATTGGTAGGAAGTGCAGTGTGCAAGAACAATAACTCTACCTTGCCTACCTTTAGAGTTATTCCCCTTTATCAGATTTACTTTAAAAGTTTTGTTCAGAGCATAACTCCAAAAGTACTTGAGGGATTTACTTCAAACTTAATACACTGACATAGCACATTGGTAGGAAGTGCAGTGTGCAAGAACAATAACTCTACCTTGCCTACTTTTAGAGTTATTCCCCTTTATCAGATTTACTTTAAAAGTTTTGTCCAGAGCATAACTCCAAAAGTACTTGAGGGATTTACTTCAAACTTGATACACTGACATAGCACATTGGTAGGAAGTGCACTGTGCAAGAACAATAACTCTACCTTGCCTACTTTTAGAGTTATTCCCCTTTATCAGATTTACTTGTCCGAAGCATAACTCCAAAAGTACTTGAGGGATTTTCTTCAAACGTAATACACTGACATAGCACATTGGTAGGAAGTGCAGTGTGTAAGAACAATAACTCTACCTTGCCTACTTTTAGAGTTATTCCCCTTTATCAGATTTACTTGAAAAAAAATTCCGGAGCATAACTCCAAAAGTACTTGAGGGATTTTCTTCAAACTTAATACACTGACAAAGCACATTGGTAGGAAGTGCAGTGTGCAAGAACAATAACTCTACCTTGCCTACTTTTAGTCAAATAGAAAAATATCATACCTACAGTATACTGATAATGAACATTAATATAATTTTGCAAACCTTCTCTTCATTGCCTTATTCTTTTTCCACTTACTTGAAAACTGTACCCAGCATGACCATAACTATATGGCTTTTTAAGGATTTCCTCTCACCAAGTAAAATGTACGAAAGTACAACCTTCAGGTAACTTCTTCCCGGCGGGGGGATTAACCATGTGTAACATGGCTCTTGTTTTCTTATAGGAACAAGTTCAATACATTCAGTATTATTATTGTCAAAAAGTTTACCATGCTAAATTAGCTGGCCACATCGTATTAAAACTCATTAGTAGAGCCTATAACTTCGTATTTCTAGGACTTGTCACATGATTAACCTCATTCCTTGATAATTTCTTGTCTTACAGAACCTGATGGAGTCCCAATTTGATTGTAACAATAAATTTAAAGACAAAATAAATGAAATTCCAATAGAAGACATGAGATTTCAGCCAGTTGGGAGAGACAAGAATGGCATGGCATATTGGTATTTTTTGGTAAGTAGTCCAAATTTTGATATACATGTATTTAAACTAAAACTATAGGAAAAGTTGCTTTTTTCTTCAGAAGTTGCCGTTGCAGTGTATTTTGTTGTTTACTATTTGTATATCTGTACTGGTACTCTGTAGTATGGTGAATGACTTTGAATTCTATCAACCAGTTGCTTCCTTTATGATGTTGAGGCATCTTGTTAAGTTTAGAGAATGAAATTTATAGCTTGTTCTGTCTGTATTCTGATAGCTTCATTTACATGTTAGTATGCCTGACATCTACATGTATACTTGTCCAAAACCTCATGCAGTCATTGTTTTTTATGTATCTTACTTTACCATTATGCAGTATACATTTTATGTACATGTCATTTTTAAGGGTATGACATGTATATTCAGAGAAGAACATTATGCTGACTCACAGATGGATATCAATATCCAGAACTTGCCTCCAGATTTAGTAGAATCAAAACAGAGACTAAAATATTATTCAGTCCCAGCAAAGCTGAAGGGTGACCACAGTTATGGCTGATCAAAGCTGAAAATAGAATAATCTTTTGTCTAGATGTTCTATCAGCAAGATTAGTTATGTAGAAAGATAGAAAGATACTTGTAGAAAGATACTTATTTGAGTTGCTGTTTCTATGTTTTCAGGATAAAGAGTTAAATCTGCGAGTATTTAGAGAGCATCAGGATGATGTAGACTCTGAGTCCTGGGAACTTGTATGCAGGTACTGTAGTCTACTATATAGTCTATAATAGTCTACAAATAAAGCAACCAGGTCGGATCCATATAGGATTTTGATTGATTAATACTGTGTACATGTAGTATGGATTCAGGTTTTGAAGAGATTCTGCGTGACACTGCAACTCTGATATGTATGACTTGTTTCATGGTTGGAATTTGACATGAAATGGACACAGCTGTACAAAGGGGTCATTTCCTCTCATTTGTCAGGGTACTTCTATTTTACCTTGCAAGTCTGTCACTTAATATGTGTCTTTAGAAAGTCTAACTATTTTGTGTAAAAATAAAATTGAAATTAAAGCATTTTTTAGAAACTGGACATGCAGTACAGTATGTTTTATGGAATTATTTTTTTTCAGGAGTAGAGATGATTTAGCGAAATTAGTAACAGGCCTTGAGTATGGGACAGACATAAAGTTAGATAAACTAGAATCCTCAGATCAGTCAGGTGATTGTTTTGAAATTTTTCAGAATTTAAGCATTACCTTGCTGATTTACTAAATTGTCTAGACATCAGTTAGGATGTAACTGGTCCAAAAGCAGCAAAATCTGTTTCACAGATTAATTTTTTGGCCTGACTATTTGAAGAATACATTTAGTTAAGCGTTGTTCAGTTCTTCCTACTCTAGTGTCTGTGTAACCCCTTGATTAAAATTTTATATGAAAGGGCATATCTTCTTAGATAATGTATATGTAGCAAACTCTATGTAAACAGGAGCTTGTATTTTGCAAAAGAAATAGCCTTTTTTGGTTATGTACAGAAAATGCTGGTAACAGTTTTGCATGCAAAGTGCTATCTCAAAAACTAATGCAGTTATTGGATTAAAACTTGTAGGCATCAATAATTATGATGATGGTAACCGTATAATCAAGTCCCATAGTTCTTGCATCAATTTTGCCAAATTACCACACACGGACAGTTATTGTTAAGGCTGCTCCTTCACAGTTTCCAGTGAAAAAGTTGAATTTCTCAAAAATGATATACCAAAACAATAAGATCAACAAAATAAAATCTACGAAGCAATAATTTTAGAAAATCTGCTGAGAATGTTTTAGTGAGCTTGGTTTGATGGCACCACTATGCTATGTGTTTATATTGGAATTTCAAAAGCCTTTGTAACACTATAATTTGGTAGCTTATAATTTCAAAAATTCAGAAATACTTTACATTAATTTCTACTGGAACCTTTGGTCAGATGATTCATTCTAACAGATGTTAATATCAGACTGTTCAAAGAACTTTCTTTCTCACCAAAAGCTGAGAGTGAGCAACTTTAAAGTTTGGTCTGCAATGGCCTATTTCCAAAACTAATGCAGATATCAGATTGAAACTTCATGAAGATATCAGATTGAAACTTCATGAAGGTCTTTAGGATCAATAAGCATGGTCAAAGATTCAAGTAATATTGGCAAAATTATTCCCCTTTCCAGACATATAAATTCTTAGATAATCTTCAGTATTCAAGGACATATCCCCAAATCTGAGGCAGGTATTACATTGAAACTTATCAAAGATATGCAGGTTGATAAAGGTCATATTGATAAGTTTCCTAACTCTTGCATCTATGTGATATTTTTCATTTATTCATTATAAATTATCCCACTATCTGGACTTGGTCAAAATGTGCCTTTCATCATCATATTCATTCAATTAACAATGTCATAGCATCAACACTCTGTAACATTTGCATTAAATTTTGAACTTAAAGTTTACTGTTCTTAAAAAGGTTTCATTGTGTTCGCATGTGAAAAGCATCTACCATTTACTCTCAATACTTTCTTTTAAATACCAGATGGTCTGCATTGTCAAAGAAATCTTGTTCATTCCTAGAAACCAACCTATAAATTGAAATTGTTTTTCTATTTTAGAACCAGTCAGTGACATCAATGAGGACTCAAGGGATTCTTTTAAACAAAAAACGCCTCTTGGTCCGTCTCCCCTTACAATTAAACTTGAACCTGTAGAAGGTGATGCTGTCTCGGGAGATTCTAAACAACCGATTCTTCTAAAAATTAACAAGTCGGACACCCAGTCACCAAGCAAAATGTTAAAGGATAAATTTGTTAAGGAGAAAGGTTCTGAAATTCAAAAAATCATGTGCAAAATGAAAAAGGAAGGTTTAGTTGATTCTGATAATGATGATGAAGAAAAAGTTAAGGATAAAGATTGCAAAGCTGATGAAGTTGATGGACCTGTCTCTAATGAAAATGTAGATGAAGATAAAGCTTCATTGAAATGTGAAATATTGAATAAGGATGGTGAAGCAGTGGAGAATTCAGAGGAAATAGATAATGATAAAGAAATTAAAAAGGAAGTGCCTAATGATAATGAAAATGTTGGAAATGAAGAAAATGTAAATTTAAAGATTGAAAGCAAAGGACTGGAAATATCAGACATGACAACAAAAGACAATGAAGAAGATGAAAAGCAAGAAAGTGATGTGAATACTGTTGAAAAGAAAGAAAGTGATGTGAATACTGTTGAAAAGAAAGAAAGTGATGTGAATACTGTTGAAAAGAAAAAAAGTGATGTGAATACTGGTAGCCAAAATGAAAGAGAGAGTGATAGTAGTTCCAAAACTGAAGTACATAGTACTGAAAATGATGTAAAAATAGAAGAAAAAGATTGCAATAATGTCAGTCAAATTACTAAAGACAGTGAAACAAAAGATAAGAGTGTTCCATGTGCTGCTGTTTCATCAGAAAATGAGACAGTGAAAGAATGTAATCAAAGTGAGGAGAAAGACAAAAATGTTACAGATAGAAATAGTGCTGATGTTGAAGCTGAAGGTACAGTTTGTTCAGAACAAAATGAAACTTGTGAAAGTGAAAAGACTAAAGAAGAACATGAAATACCTCAGACAAAAAGTATTGATAAAACCTCAAGCTCATCTGGAGAATCATTGGAAACAACAAAAAAGGAACCTTGTAGAGTTGATCATCATGAAAAGGAAAACAATGGTCAGCAAGAAAAAGACATTAATGACACTGCTGATACTCTGAATGATGAAAAAGAAGCTAAATTATCAGAACCAACAGTAGATGCAGCTGTTTCTTCCAAAACATCAGCCAAAATCAGTGATGATGGAAGTGAAATAATTAAAACATCAGTTTCAGACAAAAGTTCAGGAATGGATAAAGGTGAAAGTAAAACTGAGATGCAGCATATAGAGAAAATTGATAAATGTGATACAGCAAGTAAAAAAAATGATGAAGTTTCTGAGTCTCAGGTTGATGAACAGAATGAAAAAAATTCTGATAAAGATTCTAAAGAACTTGCATCCGAAAAGCTTCAGAATTTAGAAACTGATTTAGCACAAAATGTTAAAGTAAATACTGAAGAAAGTGAACATACAGGTGAAAAAGAGCAATTTCTTGAAAGTAAACAACCTAGTGATAGTGCAAACCTGGAAAATTCTGAAAACAAATCTACTAAAACAGACACCAATATCAAAAAAGCAAGAAAAAGAAAGAATGATGAGATAAAGGCTGAGGTAGGAAATAGTTCCACAGATGAAGAAATTGATACTGAGTGTGTACATCCAAGCAAAAGAACTATAAAAACAGCAGTAAGAAAAAGTCCCAGTAAACTTACTGAAGAAGAGACAAATGCTGAAGTTTCTGTTGAGGATAATGAAAAGGATGGTGCAACATATGTAAAAGATGAAGCAGAAAAGGAAGTTCTGTCTGAGACACATGAAAAAAGAAAGTGATTGTAAAGCATCATGTGAAGGAAAGGAATCAGAAAAATCTGTGTCTCAGTCAGATGAAAAAGAGGTTACGGACAATGTTGAAAAGACAGAAGAGAAAGAACATGAGACAGTAAAGGACAATGAACTTGAGATAGATAAGAAAGAAGTACTTGGGACAGAAACTAAAGAAGAAAATGGAAAAGATGCAGAAGTAGCTGAAATGGATGACAAAGAGGAACTTGATGAGGAAACAGCAAATCAATCACAGAAAAAAGTGAAAGGTCTGGTAGCTCATTCAAGAAGAAGTAAATCAAAAGCTCAGAAAAGACAGGTAACAAAATGCTTTATTCATTCTATCAGTTTATTCTAAGAATATCATTTATAAACAGTCCTGTATATAAATGTATTTTAGCAAATAGTTTTTCTGGCTGATAATCTCTGCCGATTATTTAGAATAAGATCGAGAAGGGGGAAATAACCAGAATGTGTATTGTGCCAGGAAAATCAATGCAAATACAGTAAAGGTTGATGAAGTGAGTTTCCGTTTAACTTTTAAGTATTTGATTTTAAATAAGGGTTGTTTTTGTTTAGAGTATGTTCTGAACTAAACTGATAAAAACTGTAAGTATAAATCAAGCTTACCTTTCAGGCTGAGAATTCAGATGACATGGAACCAGTGGAACCTGCTTCGAAGAAGTCAAAGTTGAGAGGTCGTGTGACCTCAAGAGGCAAAGGAAAAAGGAGAGGGGTGAACTTTGACTCGTCATCCTCAGACGACGATATACCATTGAGCCAGATGGCTGGTCGTGGAAGGGGAGCAGGCTCCAGAAGGAAGGATGGACCAAGTGTTGGTCAACAGAAGAGTAAAGCCAACAAGGATCCACCTAAGGTGAAAATTTAGTAAAACAGATACATTTATTTTCAGTATGTAGCAAACTTCTATATTCTTAAAAAGGAAGTTTTTCAAACTACATTATGTCTGTTCAGATTGAGGGCAGATGGTTGAAAAAGGTATCATCCCATCAGAGTGTGGTGGTAAATATTGACTAGATTTCAGTTACTATGTCAGTTCAGCCAATAGTTTCTTGTACCACTCACTCTATGATGACTTGTCAATATGGAAAGGGATTTTAAAGGATGCTAAATGACTTTATATGTAGACAAAATGTCAAATTGGTGATAGTATATAACAATGAAGCATGTAGGCAGTTTCTGATACAGATATTTTGAAGACAAAGGGATGTTAGGGTCAGAGTTGGAACAAAGCACCCACAATCATTGTACTCTTAATATAAGTGTGATTTAAATCATCTTTCAGTCTAGTTTTATTCATAGGCATTTAAATAGTATATGTATTTGAGGAGAAGTTCAACTGTTGTAATTATAGAGTATGTTTGATGAGGCAATTACAATACTTTTAAGTACATAGCAATAACTAGCTTTTAAACTGTGTATTCAGAGGAAGAAGGTTGAAGAATCACAGAAGGCAAACCATACAGATGCTCTCGAAATTCCAGCAGACCTGAGTGAGGATGACAATGGTCGTAGAAGAAGTGCACGCGTTCGAAGTATGCGTGCACGTAAACAGAAGTCTCCTTCACCAGATTATGTTCCTAGTGAGTTTGAAGAAACTGATGATGAATTTGTTTATGATGATGATGAATTTACCTTGAAATCCAAGAAGAGAAAGAAGAAGGAACCAAAAGAAGGTAATCACAGTAATTTTCTGAGCCACACAGTTTTGCTGCAAACGTCCTTTGTGTTTATTGTTAGCATATGTTTTAAAAAAATAGGTCCCTATGTTTTAGACAGATCATTTATGGATTCCCTTAGCAGGTGAGAGAAACGAGGAGTCAGTGCAAAATTAACAAAGTTTGGCAACTTTGCGTCTCAATGAGTTATATCAGCTTTTTCTTTCAAGGCCATGAAGTGATGTGAAGTCATGGCCTTGACTACATGTATAACATTGACATGTACACAAAATTTATGCAGAAACTCAGGTCCAAACATAGTGCTTACTACAGCCTCAGCATTATTCATCCATAAACTAAGAATGGATAATACCAATATTTTTAAAAAGAAAGAAAACCTTCCAGAATGTCTGTGACTTAATGTTAACCTAGCATAAAATTGACTTGCATTTAAATAGGTAACCTCAATCCATTATAAAAACAGGAAGGTACTAAGTAATTGTTTGCAATCATTTTGTACTGAGTATCAGGAATTGAAGTGGTAATTAATTATTAATTGCATTGTAATTTATGTACTTTTTCTATCCAACAGTTGTTGAAGAAATACCAAAGGGCAGAAATGCTCTTCGTCATGAAGCCAAGACTAGCAGTAAGTACTAAGTAGAAAGGCTGTTGTTACATTGCAAGTATTTGAAATGTAATTTTTATGCCCCCCACAAAGTGGGGTGCATATAGCGTTGCACTTGTCCGTCCGTCCGTCAGTCCGTCCGTACGTCCCGAAATCTTGTGACGCAACTCCTCTTAAACCGGATGGCAGATTTTGCTTAACTTCCAGGGATGAACAACCTTAATGTGTAGATGGTAGTAAAGGAAGGAATTTTCGCGGCGGGCCAAATTAAAAGGATTATGGGCCTTTGTTGAGGGGGGGGGGGGGGGTTTTTTCACTATATATCTTGTGAACGCAACTCCTCTTAAACCGGATGGCAGATTTTGCTTAAACTTCCAGGGATGAACAACCTTAATGTGTAGATGGTTGTAAAGAAAGGAATTTTGCTGCGACCAAATTTAACAGAATTATGGCCCTTTGTTGATTTTTTCACTATATACTTGTAGAAATTTTGTGGGCGCAACTCCTCTTAAACCGGATGGCAGATTTTGCTTAAACTTCCAGGGATGAACAACCTTAATGTGTAGATGGCAGTAAAGGAAGGAATTTTTGCTGCGGCCAAATTTAACAGAATTATGGCCCTTTGTTGATTTTTTCACTATATACCATATAGAAATTTTGTGAACGCAACTCCTCTTAAACTGGTTGGCAGATTTTGCTTAAACTTCCAGGGATGAACAACCTTAATGTGTAGATGGTAGTAAAAGGAAGGAATTTTGTGTTGCGGACCAAATTTAACAGAATTATGGCCCTTTGTTAAGTTTTTCACTATATACCATATAGAAATATTGTGAATGCAACTCCTCTTAAACCGGATGGCAGATTTTGCTTAAACTTCCAGGGATGAACAGCTTTAATGTGTAGATGGTAGTAAAGGAAGAAATTTGTTGCGACCAAATTTAACAGAATTATGGCCCTTTGTTGATTTTTTCACTATATACCATATAAATTTGTTGCGACCAAATTTAACAGAATTATGGCCCTTTGTTGATTTTTTCACTATATACCATATAAATAATTGAACATATAAATTTTACATTTGTAATTTAATTTAACATGTACATAAGGTTACCTGTAGATCATTTTAGGTATATGTACAGAAATGAAACAGTGGAATGAAAAAGTTCCACATAAAAATCTTACATACAGATATGCTTGCTCTTGTTTATGAGCACATCTGCACAGTGGGGGCATCCGTGTCCTTTGGACACAATTCTAGTTGCAACTGTAAGTACATTGTACTGTTAACATGGTTTATTAAGGCATTTTAAAAGGTTTACGGACATTTGAGTGTAAATTGACCTACTATGTATAACTACACAAAGTCTTTTCTGAAATGCTCCAAACGTGTGCTGTTAAATAAAGCTTTTGTTGCCCTTATCCATTTTTGTATGCCTGTTTCAGAAAAGGGAGCTAAACCCATCATAGAAGAAGAGGAAGAAGAAGCTGCTTGTGTCAAATGTCTGCGTTCTCATCAACCAGAATGGGTAATGTATATAATACATTTAAAGACACGATACATGTGAAAAAGGAAAATTCCCTGGACCAAAAAGCAAAAACTCTTGTTGCATATTTATATACTTATATACATGTAACTTTATGCTCGAAAATTATGTTAAAATGATTGATTATGATACAGCTATAATTCTACAATCCTTTGAATGAAATGCATGTCAGATTGTTCTAGTTTGGAAAACATTACCTATGACTAAGACTTTACTACATTGTTTTTTTTCAGATTTTGTTATGTGACAAGTGTGATGCCGGGTACCATACAGCATGTTTACGCCCGCCGTTAATGATAATACCGGATGGTGACTGGTTTTGTCCACCCTGTGAACATGTGAGTAAACAGGCTGTTTGATATTTCTAGTAGATAGAAAGACAATTATGTTTTGTACCATTTCATTTAGTCTGAATTGCGGAACAAGTTCTCACAAGTTACATTAATTGCTCTCTAGAATCTTTCACAATAGAATCAGCCTCAAAGAGGGGGAGGCGATGTAAAATTATGAAACACCACAACTACATGGCAGTGATAGGGATTGAACCCAGGACCCACAAATCAAGATTCAAAGCTATGTCATGCTTTCATTTTGTGGTAGTTTTATGTATAATGATAAAGCCTGGTGAGATAAAATATTGGCTGTATGATTGCTGAAATGTGATAATGATTTCAGTTAAATGATTTAAGGAGTTTAAGCTTAACATTCATCAAAAGAGTTTTTGAAAAATTCCAACCAGTAAAAACTAAAAAAGATAAATTGTTTGTTACTGTAACGCAAAATAAAGTATGAGATGGCAAATAACATTTTCATTGTTGCCAAATTTCAATCAACTCTTGTCATGACTGCTCATTTCTTGTACTCCTGTCATGTGAAGTGTATACTTACTTATCATGTTCGTAAGTAACTGGGTCCGATACTTGAAAGGAATGTCGTCTAGAATGCCCATTTGTCTGTAAATTGTACTATGTTAACATTAATAAATGTTCTTTATTTTTTCGGCAAAATTTAAAGGAAATCACAAATAAAGGTAAACAACAACCCAGCATTCCAACTTTGCTGAAACTTAATGACGAAATAACTGAAGGTAAAGAAAAAAAACAAACAAGAAAAAAACGTTATTATTGTAAATCTGAACTATGTTCTATGTAAAATGAGATGTGAAAAGTCATGAAAAAATTACACAAGAAATAAAAAAAAAAAAGAGCCCAACAGATTTATTTGATGTCACTTTGTAGTGCACAGTTACCCACCAATTTATGTATAAGATGGTACAGTTGTGTTTAAACAGCATGCCAGCATGCACATCTGTGCATAATGATAATTAATGTCTGCAAAACAAGCTGTTGTTCTGCAGTATCAATATTTTAATGAGAATATTAACTTGATGTTTTGTACTTTACAGACAATGTTAAAAGAGAAATTAGAAGAACATTTGAAGTCATTAGATCAGGCGATAGTGAAGAATGATAGACTAGTTAGAAGGTATGTTCATATTTTTACTGAAACTGTAAAACATTTTCTGGCTATTGTAATGATGTTTATTAAACACTATGGTAAACATTTTGTATCATGCTTTTAGGTAGTTGTGGAAGTAAGGCACACAAACTATATGGCAGAAAATAAGGCTTAGTATATTAACAGTGAGTTCTATATATGGTTTGGGACTTTTTTGTTTACCGCTAAGATAAGACAGATGCCACTACTCAAAAACACATGGTATGATAATATGTTGAGTTTGCTAAGCATAATACATGTAAGTGCATGTGTACTTGATTCTTTAAGTGATCATTAACTAAATCAAGATGAGACACATAGCTATAAAGTCTTAAAAGTTGCGGAAAAAATGATTTTGAATGGAAGCTTGAAAGATATCC
This sequence comes from Saxidomus purpurata, assembly GCA_022818135.1. NCBI lineage: Eukaryota > Metazoa > Mollusca > Bivalvia > Venerida > Veneridae > Saxidomus > Saxidomus purpurata. The sequence goes on from JAFMSR010000015.1 coordinate 35,285,604, forward strand.
CTGTGTACCAGTAAAAATTAAATTGATTTTTGTCAAGTATATGCACAGTAGAATACAACAGCCTGGATTGACTCAGAGATGTTTGCATTAAGTGAGCTATATCCTCACTGTCTCTTGCATAGATCAGGTATTATACATGACTTTGTTTGTATGTTCAATACACAATTTTATGCAGTTATATTCCTATGCCGACCATCAAACACTCGGTGGTAAATGTAACTTTCTGACATTGCAGGAAAGAACGACTAGCCTTTGTGTCAGTGAGTTTAGACAATGCACTGAAAGAGCCAGACCCTGGGGTAGGTACACAAATTTACGCACCAAATTATTTTTCACAAATTACGTTTTTAATTTGATGGGATCTCTTGCTATTGTATTGAAATAATCCAGGTGCAGACAAACGTAATGTTTAAAATGATACTTTGATATATGCCTGTTATCTTATGTTGTTAATAGTTTGTGAATATTTGAAAGAGTTGTAACTCTGAAACTGTAATTAGTCTCCATCGAACCATATTAAGTTTGACCCGTCTATAGCAGCCAATAAAAGAAGGCTTTAAATAGGGCTTTGTTCAAAAGGTTGCCTAAGCAGATGACGCTTTCTGGAAATCTGATATCATTGGTTGATATTTATAGCAGATGATTGTAAAATACAGATGACCACTAATTTAAACACAGGTTTAAAAATATTAAGCAAATGATATTCTCCATGAAATGTTTCACAGTCAGTTTTAGAACGTATTGATATATCATAAAAGCATGAAACTAGTGGTGAACAAAATAAAAGAATCTCACTTTGAAATGTAGGATGTAAACAAAGGAAGAAAACAAAAGAAACCAAATTACAAAGAAAGTGGGGACGAATCAGATAGTAGGACTAGCAGTGAAACAGGATCTTCAGAATCTAACTCCGAATCGGAGAGTTATTCTGAAGGGGAGGGAACTCATCGCCAGAAAGTGGGGAAGCCAAAATACATACAGAGAACTTGCAGAACTAAGAAATCCGTGAGTTACAGATTTGAAGAGTTTGATGAATTGATTATGGATGCTATTGAGGAAGACTTAAGCATTCCGAAAGAACCCAAACCAAGGAAGGTTAAACCACCAGGTATGTATTTTTCTTAATTGTGCGTTCACTTTCATGTTCAACTTGGTAAATAAACCAGATGTTCAAATAAAGTTTACAAACTAGTTGAATGTCGGATAAACTAGCCAAAAGGATTTAAGATTTTTACTGTTTCTTTTCTCGTGCTCATGTTGTCAAAATTTTTAAGTTACAGATACTGATTTTAACAAATTTCATTTGGTGATCTCCTACCTTCCTTCATTATGAAGGAACAACATGAATTCTGAGTTCTTTTCATTGCATTATTTTCTGTATTATCCACTTTTGTTTGATGTACTTTATTTCATTTGAAGCATTTTAAACAGTCTACAGAGGTGAGAACTGTGTAGAGTTATATCTTTAAAAATAACTGTTATAAGTGAATGATGAAACTTAACAAAATGTGTTTGATATTGCTGTAGGTATAAGCAGAGGTAAAGATATGTCGAACATCCTTGGTGTGTCTGATGAAGAAACGGAAAAGAAGCCAGTCCGTAAACGTAGACCTCGTCTCACAGAATTGGATGAAGATGTTGATGACGATGATACAGATGACTATCAGCTGTCAGAGTAAGTTCCATTACCGTTGTCTGGGAAACCAGTCACATCCCTGTCATCTGATTGGCTAGAAATGAGCCTCATTCCCAAACTAACCAGTCATTGAGACTGGTCTTGGAAATAAAGATTTGTTCTCCCAAATCCTAGTTTTTTTTATCAGCATTGTTTCTTCTGAGTGATGTCAGATTCCAGGTGTGATCATCAAAATTTAAGGTGCGAAAGAATTGTTATGGTTGATTTTCTTATAGATTTACCTCTGTACACCAGTTCTCTTTTGTTATGGTATAATTTGGACATACTGTAAGACAATTGCCCACATTTCCCAAAAGAGTACAGAAAAAGTACCATTTTATTCGAAATCGGGAGTTTGTCTCTTAACCAGCTTTACAGAAATGACAGATTTTATATGAAAAGAAACACAGCCACTGTTTAAGGTCTTCCAACTGCATCAGCCTGGAAAATTTTGATGTGTACTTATATATTAACATGTTTTGTTACAGGGCATCTGATGCTTCTGATGCTACAAAGTCATACGAGAGTGAGGCGGTTAGTGAAGACAGCATTGGGTCAGCATGGCGCTATAACTCTAGGTCAACCAGGAAGTCCAGCAGGAAGGGAGGCAGAAATAGAAAGTACAGGGATGACTTTGGTATGAACAAAATATTTTTCTCTTACCATCTTACTTTTAAAGCTGTAATACTCTAAAAAATAGAAAAGTGTATTTTAGAAAAGTTGACATTAAAAATTTAGAAAATACAAGAAAATAAGTTTTACTACCATTATCTACATTAGTACAAGAGACACAAATTTATCTTATCTAACGGATTTAAAATCATTAAGAACGTGACAAATGAGTTTATCATTTCAACTCTTCGTGTAAAAGCTTGATCAAGTTTATGTTAACCTATATAGCAATTCTTGTGGTTGGATACTAAACCATTTGAAGTCTTAAATTGCTTCATTTAAGGGTATTCACTTTAAATATATTAACTCAAAAATGAAGAAATTTTATATCATTTTTTAGAAGGGGGGGAAAACACTTTTGCTATATTTAACAAAACAAGAACTTCTGTAATAAGGTTAAAGGTGGAAAACTTTTAATGCTGCAACTCTTAAAATTTTTATGGGGGGCAAATTGACTGAACATTGTTTGCAGGTCATATTATTTGTATCTGCTGTAAAGAATACAATTAGGTATCTAACTGAATAGAAGCCCCTGAAAAGTGTTGCATGTGATATTATTTGTACTTTTTTATGGGCCCTATGTCACTTTCTAACTTTACACGTTTTTATATTTCTTAAACCGAAGAACATTTCATAATGGACAGTATAAAAGAAAGAAAGTCATTTGCATTCAATTTTGTGCCACAGAAACTGTTTTAATAAAAGCTTATTCTTTTTATTCGGGTACTTAGATTCAAGAGTCAGTTGAAAAATCTTTTAAGAAGTGCTAATCAGATTAAATGATAAGTTAGGTCTTTTACAATTGTATTTCAGTGGTAGACAGTGATTTTGAAAGTGATGAAGACAATTCAAGACGATCCAGGAGGCGTTCAAAACGGGGAAAGGTGAATTACCGAGAAATCAATAGTGATGAAACGGAGGTGGAAGATAATGAGGACTCTTTCCACTCGTCTGAGCTTAGTGACTCTGATTTTGAAAGGAAAAGAAACAAAAGGATAGAGAGAAAGAAGAAACAAACAATTAAGGAGCGGCCACGATCGGGGAAGAGACAGAGGATTCGTAGAGTTTCTTCCTCATCTGATAGTTCGGGAACAGAATCTGATGATTCATCACCCAGGAAGAAAATAGGGAAGAAACCCCCATCTAAATCAGCAAGGTAATTACACTTGATGTCGCCTTTGCATTTGTTCCAGAAACTGTAAATGTGGGTCTTGTATTTAGAATCTCTAAATGACTTACTAATTAAGCTAATAATGCCGGTAGTTAAACACATGTGCGGAGAAATTATAAATGTTATAGCAACATTTTATAAATTCTTATCATAAAACTAGTACGGTACTTTGCACTGGTTTCCAAATAAATGTTTATTTTAGTATCAATGAATTTTCCAATACAAGAAGACAAAAAGACGTTTGAAATTCACATTCGTTTGTTGTTTTCCCAAGTTTATTTTACTATTAGGTTACTTGGCACATATGCCGGAATTCATACATGCTTGCATGTTAAACAAGAGTGAATACCTGAAATATTAAAAAGAAAAGATTGTCCATTGATCTAAGATGTACTGCTGTAGAAAACGTGAATGATTGTTTTCCGAGTACTTAATCGGAAGAAAGACCGTGTACTTCAATATCAATTTTGGTAATCGTTGCCATCCCTAATGAATACAGGTTAAAAACAAAAATAATATCAAACAGGGAATGCCACGTACAAGTTTGCTTTTAGACAGACTATTTCTTTAGGAGTTATTTCCCTTGTACTTTTAACATTTGTTTGTCAAAGATTAGAAATATATACCTTTGTCATTTGTTCTCCAAACATCAATAGATATCAGCTACTGTATCATTTGAATTTCCAGAGATTTTTTACAATATTTGCCTATCAAATCAAAGATCGATAGTACTACACCTGTATTTTTAGAAATCCAAAAAGAGTATGCAACAACACAGCTCCATTATTTCTGCTCAGTAAATTATTTCTTTGAAATTCAAATGAATATGTTATGTATATATAAAGATTGTGTTTTGTTTTATTTTGGTTCAGGTACGATAGCGATGAAACTGATCAAAGTGTTGAAAAGGTAAAGGTCAAGAAATCCAAGAAAAAGAAATTGCAAGAACTTTCGGATATGTCAGAGTCTGAAGCAGAAGAAACTGAGGAAACTGAATCTTCTGAAACTGAAGTTAGTGAATCAGATGTGAAGAAGGCAAAGCCACAACAAAAGAAAAAGAATGTGATAAAATCAGAGTCTGAGGGCGGAGAAGATGGTGAAGATAAAACTGATATTGAGAAGGAAAATGAATCTCATGATTCTGAAGAAGATACTGAAGGAAGTGGTTGGGAGGAAATAGGTCTTGAAAGTGATGATGGTAGGAATGTAACCAGTCTAAATAAGAGCAAAACTGAGAAAAATTTAAATACCAGACATAAACCAAAACCAAAAACAGGCGGTGCTTCAGAATTGGCTAGCGAGGAGAAACCACAGGGTAGTGAAATACCAGAAAAAACGGAAGCTGCTGATATTAAAACCACAGAAAATGTTGAAAAAGACGACAAAAATTTTGATCGACAAAAATTTGAATCCGATACTGCTGAAACAATGGAAGAGACAGTAAATACTGCAGAAATTAAAGAAGATAAAACTGCATCAGATGTCACACCAACAAAGAAAAAGAGAGGCCGGAAAAGTAAAGCTGAAAAAGGAGATGATGATGAAACAACTACAGAAGAGGTTACACCAAAGAAACGTGGTAGGAAACCAAAACCAAAACCTGAACCAAGTGAAGTAAGTGTTGAGGATACCCCAGTTAAAAAGAAGAGAGGGCGTAGAGTTAAATCTGATAATGCTGCTGAAGGTAAACCAGAAATAAATGAACAAGTAAAGGATAAGGTAGATACTGATGAAAGTGTTATTACTGAGAAAAAGAATACAGTTGTATCAGAGAAGAAAGATGAAGGGCTGGAAAAGGCTGAAGAATTTCAAATATCAGGAGAGCAAACTCCTACTGAGAAAGCGGAAGGTGAAGGGTTGCAAACAGTTGAAAAGAACAAGGATGATAGTCCTTTGTCAGCGAGAAATAAACAAAATGCTCCTGTAGGGGTTGTAAAACCAGAAGTAAGACAGGGTGTTATAGTTGAAAATAAACAAGTGATAGACAGCAGATTAAATGAAAATAGAACTGGCATTAATCCTGTTAATCCACTTCAAGGAATGAGAGATCTTGCAATGGGCAATCCAAATGTGCCCGGCACACACCAGAGCAGTTTTACACCATACTCGCAGTCCAATTTTGGCAGTCAGAATATGCCAGGTTATATGGGTCAGCCAGGTTTTCAGGGATACCCTCATCATGTCCCTCCATATAGCCAGGGTGGTCCAGGACCTAACCATCCATATCAAGGTCCTCCAGGCATGGCTCCTAGTGCTCCACCGCAATACCCACCTAACCAGGGACCTATGTCACCTAATAGCTATCAGCAACCTGGTTCTTTCATTGGTCAAATGCAGCAAGGACCCCCAGGATTTTACACTGGAAACTATAGACCATCTGTGGGCCATCCGGAGGGCTTTAGACCTTCTAATCCCCATGGATCGCAGAGCCCATCTTTCCAACATGGTCAAAACCCACAGTATTATCACCCACATCAAACCCCATATCAAGGTCAAGGCTATCCAGATCATCCTGGCCATTACATGGGCCCCCAATCGGGGCCAGTGCCTCATCCACAAGGTGGTCCAGGTCCTTACCCAGGTATGCCTTATACTTATCCAAATATGCCACACCAAGGGATACAAAGACCAGGTTTTGGCCCTGCTGGATCTCCGAGTCCCAACCTTCCAGTTAGACCACAGACCAGGCTGGCAGGACCCACACCTGTGCAGCAAGGTTCAAGTCCAAATCCAAGATCAGATAATGATCCACCAAATAGAGGTTTCATGATGGACAATATCTTGAAACCTAGTCCAGAAGGACCGTCCAATGATGTGGAAGATAGTGCTGAAGTTTCAGACATTGACAGGTACACATCATTTCTTTGTAAAACAGAGTAACTACAGGGTTATCTTGCAGCATTTGCTTTGTTAGTTATACAACATGCAGGCATTCAGTTATTTCTTGTAAAACAATTCACTGCCTTTAGTGTTATGTTGCCAGTATTTCATTTGCAAATCATTCAGTTCAGATACGATCTCCATTGACAATAACCCCATATAGGATGAAGTTAAAAATCTTCATTGAACAAATAAGGTATCAAACTCACTGCAGACTGTGAAACAGCTTCTGTGTCTCCATAACAACCATTCTATAAAACACATTACAAACTCGAGATTGTTGTATGCATGTTTTCCATCCGAGCTGTTTCAATATACACGTAGAGTTATTGAATGTAGTTGTTAATGTGTCTTATATCATATGCTTTATCTTCATGTAAATTGCATTCCATATATTGTGTATTATGTAGAAAGTACATGTGTTATATGTAATAATATGTGTTGTACACATGATATTAAAAGAATTTTTAGGTATAGACACTGTAACAATTATGTAATTTTTATTGATTTTTATCCAGTGATATTTCTCTTGAGAAAAAAATCATGCTTACGTACTTTATAACTGATTATGCATAGAGCTACATTTACATAGGTATTTTGTGTGTTTATGAAGTTAATCTTTACTGTAAAGAATCTTGATTTTCCAGTATTGTATGTCTCCACATGTTTGAAACATGTACATTTTTAGAATAACCTTTTTATGCCCCCGAAGGGTGGCATATTAAAATCGCACCGTCTGTCCGTCTGTCCGTCCGTCCGTCCGTCCGTCCCCCTTACAAATTCGTGTCCGGCTGTAACTTTGTCATGCATTGAAGGATTTTAAAAAACTTGGCACACAGTCTAGCACATTAAGACGACGTGTCGCGTGCAAGACCCACATCCCTACCTCAAAGGTGAAGGTCACACTTGGAGTATGAAGGTTATGGAATCCTCTATATTGCACACATTCGTGTCCGGACTGTAACTTTGTCATGCATTGAAGGATTTTAAAATAACTAGGCACACAGTCTAGCACATCAAGACGGCGTGTCGCGGCAAGACCCACGTCCCTAGCTCAAAGGTCAAGGTCATACTTAGAGTTTGAAGGTAAAGGATTCCTCCATAAAGCATATATGCACACATTGTGTCCGGACTGTAACTTTGTCATGCATTGAAGGATTTTAAAATAACTTGGCACAAATGTCTAGCACATCAAGGGGGGGGGGGCGACGTGTCGGGCTGCGAGGCCCCCGTCCCTAGCTCAAAGGTCAAGGTCATACTTAGAGTTTGAAGGGGGGGGGGGGGGGTAAGTGGGGTTTCTCTATATAAGCATACATGCCACATTCATGGCCGGGCTGTAACTTTTTCATGCCTTGAAGGATTTTAAAATAATTTGGCACAAATGTCAGCACATCAAGATGACGTGTCGCGTGCATGACCCACATCCCTACCACAAAGGTCAAGGTCACACTTAGAGTTTATAGGTAATGGAATCCTGTATATATGCATACATTTGTGTCCGGACTATAACTTTATTATGCTTTGAAGGATTTTAAAATAACTGTGCACAAATGTCTAGCACATCAAAAGGCGGATGTGTCGCGTGGCAAGACCCAAGTCCCTACCTCAAAGGTCAAGGTCACACTTATAGTTTAAAGGGGTAATGGAATACGTATGCATGATTACCGTCATGCATGGAAGGAGTTTAAAATTACATAGCACATTTATTGAGCACATGGAGAGGACACAGACTGTGAGGCACCTCTTTTGGGGGCATGCGTCACTCGGGAGGGACAGCTCTTGTTGTGAACATAAATTAAATTAATATGAAAATTACAGATTATTATTGTAATCATTACAGTTTGTTTTAGAATAATTTTAGAGTAGCCATGAAATGTAGGTAAGCACTCTATTAAAGAGGCAGTGTTGGATGGTTTGTAAACATTCATGTTTTGAAATCATAGAGATACATGTAGGTATTGGCCCTGCTATATTTTTTTTTCTTCTGAATCATTGAGGAGATGATACTGTAACAGCTTGTACATAGCTAGTTCTGTCTGTAGGAAGAAGTTTAAGTCAGAAAGAATTTCCTGAGGTAAATATTATAAGTACAACCTATTGCTGCGTACATTAAATTTTGGGGCATGGTTCCTTAATACCATCTTTAAAAACAGATGTAATACTAGCAGCTGCTTGAAAAATGAAGCTCCTTTAATTGAAAAAGGGAAAGTTTTGTATATAGATGGAATAGGATGGAACTGTTTAAGTAAAATTTGTAGTTTAAATGTTGAAAGCCAGGAATGAGAAAAGGCATGGTTAAAATGCTTAAAACAGCTTTTATGATTTTAATATTTTGCTAGTTGTTTTACATTACCAGTGGTCAGTCTTAAATTGTCACATAATTTGACTTGCAGACTTGACAATGTGTAGGTATCTTCTACTAAGGTACTTACCAGTTACAGATCTCGTATGATTATTAGATATATATTGTCCTACGCAACACTGAGGTACACATTGCCTCCTTACAATGTAATAGAAATGTATATTTGTGTTACATGTCAAGATTTGAATGCATACTTTGCTGGATTCCGAAATTTCAATCTTTCAATTTATTATATATTATTATATTAGTTCAGTAACAGTCAGGAAAAGCTCAGATAATCTTGGCTGAAATTTTTTTAATAGTGCAGATCAAGATCAGCCTATGTGTATGTGATGACCAGGCAGAATCACTTGTTGCAAGCAGAATGAAAGTACCAGAAATTTTAGCATCCATGTTGAAGGTAGGATGTTGAAATGGAGATTAAACAAGTTGTTTGGTTTAAGATAATCTCATTGTTGTTGTTGTTCCTCAGTATTGTTACATGTACTCAACAGTCCTGTTTGTGTACTGATTTAGTTTTTGTATTAAATGATGAGTATTACAAACATGAAAAAATAATTTGTTGATTTAGACTTTAAAAAAATGTAACTGTGTGTAAGATTTCCCATTCGTTTGAGGATAAATTTTAGAACAGGGTGTAGAGGTGTGCTTTCACTTCGATCGAAGTAATTCATTTGCTGTAATGGTTAATGTGTTCATTTCATAGCAACTGGATATGATTTTTAAGAAATAGTAAATGTCTCCCTGTATTTTATCGTTGAATAAAATATAGTCAGGAGTTTAGATGCGTAGTAATTAAATCACGAGTGCATAGCACAAGTGATTAAATTTTTCGTATTCAAATGACTGACTGTATTTTATTCAACGATAAAATATAGGGAACAATTTGTTATTTCGATTCTAACACTTTATTTTCTTTGAAAACTATCCCAAACTTCATTTAAAGCATAGAAGTACATCATTGTAACCTTACCTTAAAATGCAAAATATGGTTGGACGCGCTTGTTTACATACGTCACATTGTTATGTCATTTACGGCGCATTGTCCTTTGAAAAACACTGTTATTTTATTGTAAAATAAAAAAACAGGCTTTTCCATATAAAAAAATTATGCTTTTATAGGGAAAGCAGCCGCTTGTGTTAGAATTGTAAATAGCTCAAACTGAAGCTAAAAGTTGTGTTCTAGTAAAATATAGAAATTAAGTAAGAAATCAAGATCAGTTTTTTGCTATTCTCTCTTTGAGTTTTTTTAAATGAAAATTTAGAGCCGAGGTTCTGTAGGGTGTGTGTGCCTTAAAATTTGATAATGCAGGTCATTCTGTAAATACTGAAGAGGCATTAGCCATGTGTGTTTGAATTTATGAGTTTTACAGTTTTTCAAAACCATTCTTGCAGCACACCAGAAACTTAATTTTAGTTATAATTATTGTGTATATTATGTCCTCTATAGATCTTTAAATGTTGTATCTATGATCTAATTTTTATCACTGTACATTTTTAAAACAGAAAACCCTGTATGAAAAATACCTCTTTTTCTATGAAGTAAAAATGAAATATATTTATTGTGTTTCTTTTCGTTCCCCCAAGACATTTGACATGGCGATATACTTGAGATTTCCTTTCAATGGGGTTATGTACATGCATATCCAGTCAAGTTTATAAGGAAATCAAAATCATCCCATTGAAGGGATAAGTGTTGCCTCAACCACATGCTGCAGTTTTATCATACCCCCAGATACAAAGTACATGTGTATGGGGGCTAAAGTACTAAATCATTAAAATCACGCTTGTTGGTTCGTCTGTACGCATGACTTTTCAGGCTTTTTCTCGGCAACACTGGTTAGAATTCAACAAAATTATAGGAGTGGTAAGCACCGAGCCTAGTTGTGCATATTCTCAGCATGTTGTCATCTGATGATTTTTCATTTGATTATTGCTCCTTGATTTTTTCATACATGTAGTCATCCCGCCCAGCAGGCATTCATTACCAAATAAAAAGGGAGAAAAGGGGGGGGGAAGGGGGGGGGGCCCCCCCAAAGCGGAAGGGACAAAAATGTCTTTGTCCACACTATTTCTCAAGGGATAATCAAGTGAAACCTCATAGTTCTAGTAATTGATTGGTACAAGCATAGGTTTCGCATAGCTGTGGTCAGCTGCACTCTGGGGATACTGAGAAGATTTTTAAAGTTCTAAATGGGATTCTTTGAACACCTTTGGTAGAGCTTCATACAAGGAACATCCCTGTCAAGTTTCAGGTGAGCAAAAACTAGGAAGTTGTCTCACACAAAACTAAATTAGCTATTGAATCAATGTAAATATATTTCTTTTCAGCATATTGTATCAAGCTGTACAGTTGATAGACATCTAATTATTTCAAAGAAACTGGTTATTTCTGGCATTTTCTGCAATGTTCAAGACAAAGGTGAAATGCTGCTCAAGTAAGATTTTGTCATGTCGAACGCCTGACCACACAACAGCCACATCTCCAGGTTATCTAACCTTGAGGTTTGGAGTTTTAACTGGGAACAGTTACTCATTTATGAACAAGGCAAAGAACATCAGCTTACACATTTATTATTTACTATGTAACAATGACAACAATTATAACACAAACTATAGCTATCACTGAACATGATTAAACCATCACAAACACATCTTGTCATAAGAAATAGCTTCTCTCATTACCCTTCTGTAAATCTGCCATGGATTGCCATCATTTTCCACTGATTTTCATGGAAATCCGGGATTTGGAAAAAATGATGAAAATTGATGGAAAGACATGGAAAACGGTGGCATTTTCTAAATTGCCACCGTTTTCCATTGATTGGTGTAAAAAGCCACCATCTGCCATGGAATAGTAGTGGCAATCGATGTAAATTTGGACTTAGTTTTTAAGGGGGGGAGGGGGGGTGTAAACTACAGACTGCAGTACAAATTATAAGCTAAATCTCTGGACTTAGAAATTTTGCAGAGTGGCAAACGGTGGAAAACACTTAGACTTTTTCTAATGCAGTACAAATTATAAGCTAAATTGCTGGACTTAGAAATTTTGCAGAGTGGCAAACGATGGAAAACACTTTGACTATATTTTGACCTAGCCCTTTCAGACACAAAGCAGTTTTGATGAGTTTCTTTCTTTAAGCCAAATATTACATAACAATCAGAAATAACAGGTCAGGTGCAATATACAATGCAACTAAGATATATGTCCGAATAAGATATGGTACAAAACTATTCAATTTGATTTTTTCATAGTTAAATTTTAAATATGAGACGCAATCAAATTAAATCTATAATTTTTCCTGTTCTGTTTATCATATTTTGGAATTTCACTTTGTTGTGGACTTAGTTGTACATTTAAACCTGTGTTAAAGACCACCTCCAAACAAAGACCACCCTGCAATTAAAAGATCAGTTGGGGGAAAACCAGCACTATTCAATATAATGTGGACACTGTCTTATATCCTGTGAATAAAGACCAACTATCAACAGATATCACTTGAGCTTCTTCCCAGAGAGTGGTCTTTGTTTATAGCTTTGACTGTAAACAATTTCAAAACTTACATTAAATCAAGGGTGAAATCTTAAAAGCTATATATAACATGACAATGCTTCAGTATAACATTTGGAAAAATTTGTACTGCTAACTTCTTATAAAAATCTTTTCTGTTTATATTATCAATCATTATATAACCCTAAGTATTTTGTGCTATATTTAGTAGGGATTTTCATACTTAGTTTGAGAGTCTAAATGTGCATGTACAGCAGTTGTTTAAAATTATGCCTATTGTTCAAATTTCATGAATTTACCTGTTGTTAAAAAAAACTTACTTTAAACTATAATGGAGAGGAAAAGCATGAACACATAATTATGTGTCTATAAGTCAATTCTTTTTCCATTTGTTTTATTATCAACTGAGTACTGTAACTGACCTTTATATTCGGAGGCAAGGTAATTAATCTCTGTGGGGTCATTCAGGGAACTTGATCATAAAAATAGATAGCATGCAAAGATAACACTCAACATCATTCTTTACAACGCCACCTGGAACCTCAGTATCAATTTACAGGAAGCAGGATTTATCAGCCAGATCTCTACAGGAAGCGATGATTTTGATTTGTTGATTTGAATGTTAGAGAGTGTTTGAACAAGTGTTTGTAAGAAATATTTACATGTGGAAGGAATACTTTTGTGAACTTTGTGCTGAACAGGACAGTATCATTTGTATAAAAATAATTATTAATCTAAATATAAAATGATGGTTTAAATCACTTGTGTGAACTGAGGATTTGAAAAATCAGCTTATGCAAACAGGAGTGGCTGTGCAGCAGAGGTATACATTTTGAATATTTGATTCATGTATAATGTGTATTTTCTAGAGTAGCAATTATTGAAGCTTTTAAGTAAAATGAAACCATAATAGACATGATAGAGATATAATATAATACATTGTAATATTGCAATTTAAAATAAATGCATAGACATTTTTTTGGACTTGGATAATAAACAAAACCCAGAATCTTTAAAATAATATGAAACTTTTAATTGCAAGTAAACTTGATGACATTTTCACTCCCAGGTGGAATATTCTCTTAACCTTATGTATGGTTTTCTTCAGACCAGGTTAATTTTCACCATGCAGGAATGGCTAGAATACTGGTAGGCCAAAATCTGGAGATGAAAGCGGATCAAGGCAGGCTTGTAGGATTAACTTAAGAGGTATGTACATCACCTTATTTTGAGTGTAAACATTGATAACTACAATTTTTCATTAGTTACAAAATAGTTGCCTCATTTCACTGTGTTACCTAACACAATACAGGCCTCGACAGTGGAACTGAATTCTTAGATGTTAATTGATATCTACAGTCATTCTGAATATTTGTTACTGACTTACTGTATCCCAATATAGTGCTAATGATACAACAAATTACAACGACTTGTTATAAATGATAAGGGCCTGCAAATTTAAATTAAAGTTGAACTTTCACAAAGCCACAAGAATAGATACCAATTACTTGTTTGGTTGCAGTATGCATTTGCTTTGTAGAAACAAGTTTTTAATTATTTTTCAGAACATGTTGTGTTCAGCTGGGGGAAGAAAACCGACAGATTGTGTAAAGGAACAATGGTCAGGAACGTGCGACGACAGTGTCAGAAACATAATAAGACCCAAAAAATGAGAGACATTTACAAAGACATTGCTTGCAGTTTATGTAAATTTTGTAAAAAGATTTCATAACTTTCTTGTTTCTCAATAAATTTCAATTCATTTTGAATCTTTTTTTTTTAAATTTTAGTAAAAATTACAGAATTCAAAGAGCATGAAGATGGTGGCATTTGGTGGAAATCGCCGGGTAATTTCCACCAATTTCCCAGGTTTTAGGTGGCAAATTTGCTATTAAAATCGATGGAAAATGTTTCAATACTCCACCGATAGTGGCACTTGGTGGAAAACAGTGGCATTTTGCCAACAATTTTCACTGAGGTTATTGATGGAAAACAGTGGCAAACAGTGGCAAAATCAGTGGCATTCGATGGAAAGTGTTTTAATACTCCACCGATGGTGGCGGGCGGGGGGGGGGGGGAAAACAGTGGCGTTTTTTCCAACGATTTTCACTGAGATTATAGATGGAAAACAGTTGCAAACAGCGGCAAAATTGCAGTGGCATTCGATGGAAAGTGTTTCAATACTCCCCCGATGGTGGCACTGGTGGAAAACAATGGCATTTCGCCACTGATTTTCACTCAAGCTATTGATGAAAACAGTGGCAAACAGTGGCAAAATAACAGTGGCATTCGATGGAAAGTGTTTCAATACTCCACCGATAGTGGCACTTGGGGAAAAACAGTGGAAAATAGTGAAAATTGATAGACCTTCTCATGCCTTGCGTTTTTTCATTGTTTTACACCGTTTTCCAACAAAATTTGCTTGTTTCAATACTCCACCGTTTTCCACTGTCTGAATTGATGGCAATCCATGGCAGATTTACAGAAGGGTACCTAAAGCTGGTCCACATTTTGTGACATGACCATGGGTTCAGGAGTTACAAAGTGGGTACACAATTTAGCATGATCTTTGCATTGAATCAAGATAGCTGAGATAAATGCCTTGCACACAATCTTGACATGGTGATCATTTGAGGCAGGTTTCATGAATTATTAAAATCCTTCAAGGGGTTTGGGAGATACCGTCTCGTAACCATTGACCTTAAATTGTGACCTTGACCTTAAGCTTGCTTCTGCATATTGTCCTAATTAAAATCCTTCAAGAGGTTCAAGAAATATGGAGTAGACACAAAAAACCAAGCATGGACATCTCTCCAGACAATTTTAAGCATCGCATATCAGATATAGGTTACATGTTTATCCAAATACTATGCCAGAAAGAGTTTGCGATACTTAGTTAATTTCATGGCCATTTAATTTATATCATAATTTCAACACTAATATACATGTATCAAAATCATAAGCACATGTGAACGTGGTAAATTATATGAAAATACACAGACCAAGATAATTTTCAAAAGCCCCTCTATGAAATCTCGTGTTCAATTTAATTATTGCATACTCGACAAAATGTGTTAAATTTGTTCTGTAACAGCACTGTCTGCATAGTATAAGTGCCTGCTGCATATAGAATTTGGCTGCCACTGAATTTGGTCTCTTGCATATTGTCTACCTTTTTAATTCATTGATTTCAACCATTAGAGTAATTGTTAAACGTAAACTTGAACAATTTCAGTATAATTTATATAACCTAATATATAACATACAGAAATTTGTCTCATCCAAAGTACCCAATAATATTGAATACATGTTGCAATACCCAAAGCAAAATCTTGACTAAAGTAGTATTTTAAGTCTTAGTTTGCTTCTACACTCACTCACATACATGTTGGTAATCTATATCAATATTTTCAAAGCGAGTATGAATAATTGACCTGAATAAATGTGATGCTTCACGCGGCCTTAAGGCACCCCTAGAATAGACAAGACTAAATGCTCGACTAGGTCTGCTTTACAAATCACAATTTTGAGGACAGTTTTATCACAGAGCATGCTTGCAGTCAACCAAGTCTTGCTTCCTTCATCTGTTGTAGTAGGCTATTCACTTCTTGTTTAGCTTGAAGTCCATCCTTTAGTGATTGTGGTATACCTTGTCCTTTGTTCATAGCATTAGCCCCTAGCAAAGCCCCTAATGCCGCTCCCCGGTGACAGTTTTCTCCTGAAATCATTAACGTCTTGTATTGTGTCTAACTCTAACTCAAATACATTGTAAAGGTTTCTTCATTTGCAGCAGATGTGTACACTATCTCAAAGCAATGTCAGGATTCTGCTTAATGGAACAAATATTCTACAAATAATTCAAGTTCTCTTAACAAACATCTTTGAATTGTCTATGAGAACCATGTTAGGATATAAGCCATATAATCTCAAAGGCTGCTTGGTTGTCAGGTATAACAAAAAGTCCAGATAACCTGAGTTTGATCACTTGTGTTCTATTCTTGGCAAGACATAAGTTTAGTTTATACTACTTTATTTTAGCTCGATTGTGAAGAAAGCTTGTAGCTTATCTGGTCACTCTCGAGTCTGCTTCCTGGAAAAACCAGTACTAGTGTCATATGATGAAGTACGGTCATGACCCCAGTGGGGCTCGAACCCGCAACCTCCAGGATGAGCACTGTTACATACATCTGTCATGGTACCAGGTATGAAAGCTGCCTGTTCTTGCACTGACATGACTGTATTGGTTCAGGAGGGGTGTCTCAAAAGGAATTAATATAATAAAGCCTTTATGAGTACTTGTTTTACAATCAAGCAAAAATAAAGAAGTATACTATTGCTTAATTTAAGTGTTTTACTACAGAAAGAACAAAGCAAAGGCATATAATAGATAACCTGTCTCTGAATAGATTGCATCAGTAACAGATGACTTGTACAACAAGATAGACTTTACCTCCACAGTTAGCATTATTAAGTACTCCAGCTTGAAAATCATCAGCAAACTCGTAGGCTAAAAATAGCATTGAACTCATTGCACCTTCTACATAACACGCAGAGCCAAGAGTTTGTGTCGCTCTTTGGTAAGCCTGAAGTCTTTCCTCTGAACCTTTTGGATAACTGAAGAGTAAATTATTTAAGTTCATTACAAACTTGAATAATCTTTCTCAGAGAACTACATACAGTTTCTTTATGTATTTAAATCTTCAAGTATATTCAATGAAAGAGGAAATTTTAGCTATTAAATAAATTTCTGCAACAATTCATTTACCTGCCTTACTTTGCATTAACGGACATAATTTTGTTTACATGATTATTGTGAGACTTATGTAACCTGTCTTGCAAACTCTGTTAATTCCTAGTCATCTAGCAGCAAGAGGTTCTGCCACTACAACAACACAAGTCATATACATGAGCTTGATCCGCCTAATAATCAACATGACTGTTTGGCAGTGTGCCATATCCAGTATGTAAAATACAGGGGGGGGGTTGGGTGTATAGAAGGAAGGTTGGGGGGGGGGGGGGGGGGGGGGGGGGTGGGGGGGGGGTTTTTTTTTTTTTTTTTGGGGGAATAATTTTTTTTTTTTTTTTTTTTTTTTTTTTTTTTTTTTTTTTTTTTTTTTTTTTTTTTTTTTTTTTTTAAAAAAAAAAAAAAAAAATTTTTTTTTTTAAAAAAAAAAAAAAAATTTTTTTTTTTTTTTTTTTAAATTTTTTTTTTTTTTTTTTTTTTTTTTTTTTTTTTTTTTAATAAAAAAAAAATATTTAATAAAAAAAAAAATTTTTTTTTTTTTTTTTTTTTTTTTTTTTATTTTTTTTTTTTTTTTTAAAAATATTTTTTTTTTTTTTTTTTTTTATTTAAAAAAAATTTTTTTTTTTTTGGGGGTTTTTTTTTGTTTTAAAAAAGGGTTTTTTTTAACAAAATATCTATAGGTATATAATAAATGACTGTATTATATGCAAGCATGTATAATAGCTTATGGTACTGTCAAAAATTTAACAGGATCAAAGTTATTTCCTGCCTACGAAAGTGACAGTGCAGCCTGATACAAAGGAACTGTTGTTGATAATTTTATCAGCTAGCAAGCACCCTTATGGACTTGTTTCATTAAAGTCAAACGAAAATTTTATCTGTGCTAGATTTAGTCCAGGATGAGTTGATTTCTACATGCCGCGTGAAGTTCCTTCAGGGTCATAAGAAGGCCATAAGTACTCTTTGGCCACTTTACAATGCTAAACATATATGAGAGTTTTAATGTGATGCAGTCAAGGCTTCAATATTGCTTGACTTTGGACCATTTTGCATTTAAACCTCAATCTATGGTGAGCTAGAATATCAGTACCTCTGTGCTCTTTCAACCAATCCTAGAACCATATCCCTTTTCTGGGGTCCACCAAGGTCTGAATGACTAAGAGCTCTCGCGGCTTCTTGCTTTAGATCTCGGCCATTGATAACACCGTGTAACAGTCTTGCGTACAAATCAACAAATGGTTCTATAGCTGGTGCTGGATGTGTACATTTCACAAAGTCTATAGCTTCCCTGGCACAGTCATCTTCTGACCTGTGAGCATTTCGGATTATCCAGGGTAGAGCCGGGGCCATGGCCCCTATAACAACAAGCTGCGAATCTCCTGGACCTTTGGACTTCTCTTTGTACCTGGTATAGATATACAGATATAAACAGTAACAGCTACAGGGGAAGAAAATACTTTATGGTGCATGTACAGATGAATTTTAAGTGTTAAACCATGTTTGTGCTTTTAGCTTATTGTAATACCCCGGAAATGGCAATGAGAACAAGAGAGACATTTGGAACATTTCAGAAGTGGTTGTAAAATATTTGATTACTTTTGACATGTAAGCTGTTTGACAGAACATCATTTCATATATCGTAATGAGTAAATGTGTACTCAACCAAAATCTAGACTTATTGGTAACAATACACTAGTCTATGTATCACTATATACCACTATGGTCTGTATTTTTCATACTCTTTAGGAAACTATAGTAATTTCAGGAAAAGGAAAGAAGTTTTTTTGTCTTCTGCGACCCAATCTTTGAAAATATAACCATATATTAACTATTCCAAGATTTCAAGGCATAAAATACTTACTATCAGATCTGATTGTCAGCATTCATTGACTAATTTGTGGAATTCAAACCAGTAGTGGGCTATGGTAAGACATAACCCTGAGATTATAAAATAATTTTGTGCTAAACTGAGTTTTATGCTCAAACTTTGGATCAATATAATAATTGTAACATTTTATTAATTCTTTAGAAAAGTATGTCAAACAAGTTTTCCATAAATATCTAAATTGACTTTAAAACAATTATATACTATTTTGTTTCTTATTATGATCTGGTGCTAGAAAGGTTTGTTACTTCATTACCCATATCAGAAAACATAATACAAAGACTGTTTGCAATAAACCTATCAACACGCTATTGCTTTAATATCATGAGATGATTTGCTACATTATTTTTTAGCAACAATTGCTATTTATTTTTCACTTTACAAATGCTTTAAACAGTATATTGTATAAAGTAAATTAAACTTCACCTATTCTCCGAAAATTCTAAAAGATCTTTTGCTGAAAGAAGCTTTTTGTCTTCAGAGGCCCAATCTTTGAAAAATGACCTATGAAACGACTCGGCATATGTATCGTTATGTGAACCAGGGGTGGTCATGAATTTTACATAATCTTCTAAAACCAGGCCTCTTACATCCCTGCTAGGTTGTGAAACTTTTGGATCAACCCTCTGTAATGTTTTTAGCATATGAAGGGATATAACTGAATTCAGTGTGTTTTCTCCAGCTTTCATCCCTGAAACAATCATGTACAATGTAGTTAAATTCTAAATATAAGTTTTATGTAATGATTATTGAATAGCAAACTCCTGAAATTCACCACGACCAAAGAGACCATTTGAATCAAGAAAATATAAGAGAAGCGGTGGTGTAGAGGTTAAGGTGTTGGCTGCTCATCCCGGAAGTTGCGGGTTCGAGCACCACTGGGGTCACGACCGTATCTCCTCATATGACACCAGTACTGGTTTTTCCAGAAAGCGGACTTGAGAGTGACTCGATAAGCTGCAAGCTTTCTTCACAATCGAGTTAAA
The DNA here is from genome assembly GCA_022818135.1 of Saxidomus purpurata. NCBI lineage: Eukaryota > Metazoa > Mollusca > Bivalvia > Venerida > Veneridae > Saxidomus > Saxidomus purpurata. The sequence goes on from JAFMSR010000015.1 coordinate 35,305,490, forward strand.
ATAAATTAGTATAAACTAAAATATATCAGTCATATCGCAGTATTTTATGATTCTCCTTATTTTGACTTATTATAATAGCAACATGACTGCATAATCTTTATTTAATATGTCTCATGTCAAGAAGTTAACATCAAAATGCAGCAGACAAATATCTCAAGTGCACTGTAGTAACTTAAATACATAAAGGTTTTGCATATATAACCATACCATGCTTAAACTTTTGAAAGTTACTACTGGGCTATCATTTAACTCTTGATAATGGTCTTTGAATTTATGTATAGCCTTCGAATTTATGAAAAGTATTTATACATTTTTGATCATTCTGTCTTAGTTTTACTGTACCTTGATGGTAATGAGTGGACCGGTCTCCCTGCCAGAACTTGAGTTTATCATGCAATATAACACTGCCTATAATTTGCTTGGATTTACTGTGCCAGCCAGTACGACCAGAACCATCTGTGAAATACAGAAATAAACAACCTTGTTAATAACTAAATGAAACAATCAAAAGTCTAAGTATATAATGTTTGATCCTGATTCTACATGGCATGGTCAATTGTCAGAGGTGAACGTAAGAATAGCACTTAGCAGCAAACAGAATTTTATATAAAAAAATTTCGATAAAAATTTTCTTTGATCTGTCATTCATTGATCTTCACTCAGCTTTTAGCCCAAGATGCCAGGTGAGCCAATGACCATGATATTTTCATTACATAACATTTTAGTACAGAAAATTGTTCAAATTGAAGTATTAAATTTCATTATCAGTGATTTGGAACTTATAAATCTGATCTGTACTCACCTACAGCAGAGAGTGATAGTATACTAGAAGGATGTTTCTTATTAGGTGCAACATAGCCTGTTAACCAAGAACCATAACCACGTTTGATATCCCCTGGATTGTAGTACCAGTGTACTGGCATAGATAGTGAATCAGCAACTAACATGCCCCACACTGCTCCCTCCGCAGCCTTAAATACCTGGTCTGACATTTTAGGTGCTATGCTGAAATGTAAATAAAGGAAACATAGTATTGTGTACCTGTTAAAAAAATTAATAAATTAAAAATTATGATTTCTTAGATTACATGCCAGCCCAGTATACATTGTGTCAACAGTGAATTGTTACATTTGCGCTATTAAAACAAAATTATGTAATAACTTTAACTTCCATTTTGTTGAGTAAAGCAATAAGACCTGAAAAATAAAATCATAGAGAATAGATAAGGGGTCAATTGGCTAATTCAGAAAGTATCAGCTACCCTCTATGGAGTGCAATTTTGATCCAAAGGGGGTATTTTAGACACCTAGGGGCCAGCTGATTGGGGATCATACTTTCTAAATTGCTTTGCAGTAATATAAAAAGAAATGTTACAGCAAGTCCAGCCGCACAAATTTGATATTAAATCATGAATAAAAAAGAAAAATGTATGTTCTGCAAGATACATTTACTTTTATATTTTTTATTGAATATCAAAATTGCTGTTGTCGAACTCTACCATAAACTTTACTAACACAACTTTTTACATGTTGTTGTTGTTGATGTATGAGTTTAAGGCCCCTTCCAACTGTATTTTGGTCATTTATACAGGCAGGCAGTTTACCTCACCATCGCTATCTTTCCAGGGAAGCACCAGTCTGTAGTGGACTCCTGTCCTTCATACAAAACTGCCATTCTTCCACACAAAGAGACATGGTTGGCAGCAGTGCTCAAACCCATGCACCTTAACCTATGAATGGTAATAGTGATTTCAAGTCAACAACTCTCCACGGAGCCGAACACGTCAAATCACTAATGGCATAATATATAGGTTTATTATATCTCCCAATTTGTGTATCATAGATTTGTGTATCAAACATCTTTGTTTGTATTTGTGCATTTTGGGTCTACCAACTTCGTTAGAGGAGTATAATCGGTACGACCTGCAAATATACATCAATCAGTGTATCTGCTTATACACGAATTCTTGGCTTCACCGTGATGTCATATTAACCAGTTAACCAATCAGATTATTACTTTGTGTTCATTTCTTCATTCGGTAAAAGGTGAAAGCTCGGCCTTTTCGGTACACTCATATGCAAATTTAAATGTATTTCAAACAAAACAAAAAGCTTTTAACAACATAAAACTATTACATAAACAATTTGATAGTTACAAGCTAATGGTAGACTGTCGTCTTCTTTCATTTTTATTCTTAGTTATTTCACATTTTAGAATTAAAGATGCATCAAGGCAAGCAATGACAGCCAAGGAATCACCTTTCGCAAATGTAAATATTCCATCAGTACCCGAATGTGCAAAGCCAAGAATTGGAATATTCAAAAAAAGGCCTTTGTGCTTTACACACATAAATGTTATCATGAGACAGGTTGTGATTCAAGTAGTAGTGTTACGTTTTTGACTTTTAAATTCTATATAACAGTTACCTGGTCACATTATGAACATCATTACATAAGATGTGATCTACAAAAATGTTATTAAAAATCTGTGGAATCTCCTGTGGATGTTGCCAATCTAAGAAAATGAAATAGTGAACAAAAACAATACAATGGTTTAATGACACATTTGACCAGTATCCCAATTTGTGTATTACCAGATACACTGATTTATGTATGATACACAGATCTGTATGGTGCATATGATACACAAATCAGGCGATATTCTTGGCTTCGCACATACGAGTACTGAAAAAATTATTTACCTTTTACTGGATGAACAAATGAACGCAACCTAATAATTTGATCGGTTAACTGGTCAGTATGACGTCACGGTAAAGCCGAGAATAATAGACCTGATACAAAGTCAGTTTACTTCTCTCCCTGCTGACCTTAAAGAGACATATCCTTTTAACTGATGTCAAACTTAATAACCTCTAAATCATAAAGAATATAATCTTTGGAAGTATTCTCAATTTCGCACATCTGGGTACTGAAAAAATATTTACATTCAGGAAAGGTGATTCCTCGACTGTCATGGCTGGTCTCTATGTATCTTTAACTTTGAATAATATAATTACCAAGAATAGAAATGAAAGAAGACGACGATCTTCCATTACCTTGAAACTATCAGATTGTTTTTATAGTAAATCTATGTTGGCAAAAGCTCTTTGTTTTGTTTAAAACAAATTTAAACTTGCATACAAGTCAACGGTAAAGACCGAGTTTTCATCTTTTACCGAATAAAGAAATGAACGCGACCTAATAATCTGGTCAGTCTGATGTCACGGCAAAGCCGCAAATTATAACTTAATCTAAAATATTCGGCTATGCACTCCCAGTCATTATTGATCAGCGGTTGAAAATATACTGGTACTTAGTTCCGTAAGCCATTCAATAATCTATGTAGAGTTGTTGGATGCGATTTATTACAGAAAGCCTCTGTATTAATTAATTGTGGTAAAATGAGGGATTTAACGCCATATGTTATGTAAGTTCTTTGACATTGTATTTATTTATCATTAGAGAACTGTCATTTTATGCTCATTGATCATCGGACATCCGGGCATTTACCGTTGCGCGCACCTGCTCAGGCATAGCAACGCCGTCCGAGGTGAAAACAACCGCCATCTGTTAATAACGTATGGAGCGAAGTCCGTGTTATGTTATAAAATTATTTGATTAAAAGTATAAATATTCAGCAGTTATGACAAGCTTTTATAGCCACCAACTTCTGTTTTCGTTTGTTTCTATCAAAAGGAAAAGATAATTTTCATTCTTAAGTGTAAGAAATGTAAATGTATCGAAACGATCTAGATCACGCATGCACATCACTTACAAACTATTCAATTATGGACGATATTATTTCCATTGACGATTAAAACTTGCCTCCGAAAATGAGATCACAAATGCTCCATCCAATTACTATTTCTAAAATGAGGTAGAAATTCACAAGCATGCTATCCTAGCTTTTTCATGAAACGTTTTCTTGTGGGTAGAATCTAGTTTTAAGAATTATCTAATTTAAGATCGCTAATCAAAAAGTTTTCTCGATTTATTAGTTGAAAACAAAAGTTGACGTAAATCTATTAAAAAACAAAACTCATTATAATTAAAATCACGATATCTACCTAAATACGTGTCCAATTTTACTTATAGAAAACCTTTCATCAGAGTACATAAAATTTGTCATCAGCAACAGCCAAAAATATGTATTTTCTGAATAGTGTAGGGTTGCTAGAAACTTTCATTTGCTGAATTAATTTTTAAAGTTGTATACATGTTAGATGAGTTAATAATATTTTTATGCAAACTTGATTATACATTATAAATGTAACTCGAAGATTATTGACAAATAATGTATATGTATAAACGTTATAATAGGCCTATCATTCATTAAACATATGGTTCGTTTTTATCACAGTGATAAATAAGGGGGGGGGGGGAAAATTTTTTTTTTTTTTTTTTTTTTTTTTTTTTTTTTTTTTTTTTTTTTTTTTTAGTCATATGCTACCGCGATCGCAGTAAAAAAAAGGTTGCATAATTTAAATTGGGCACTCTTGAAATGTTAAGTATATCTAATTATCAAAGCAATTGACCTGTGTGCAATATGCAATGATGTGTGACAAGTAAGATTGCTGGCAGGGGGTGCCAATTAACAACAAATCATATCGCATCCTTTGTTGTAACTTATGCCCTTGGGCTAGATCCACTGAAATTCCATCAATGGTTAGATCTACTCTAATTATTTACCATGGTAACGATGTCAAAATGAGATATTGTTTGTGATATTTGATTTCATTGAAAGCGGGAATTAATTTTTTTGAAGGATTTTAAGGATGCGCTTTCAGTGTTCCGCAACATGTAAGTGACTTCTAGTATATCTATCTGATTCACATATAGACTGTAACTACGTGATTTTTGAAATTATTTTGAATATAAATGCCAGCCCTTTTTTAAGTACTAGATCTAAAAAACAAATCAAATCTGTCTTTAATGAAAGCATATGGCCCTGTAATAAAATACATATTGTCACAAAAGTTTCAACCTAGCATTCTCGTAGATATAATGATGTGTTTCGACATGATTTTAGTTATACGAGAAAAGTTGTGCACTTGGGAAAATCTATATCAAGATAGGATAAGTTTGTAACAAATAAATTCTTTATCTTAATATAAGAAACTTAAACAAAATAATTAAAAATATATAGATCATTTTACAAAGGCCGAATTTAAAATACATTTTCTATCTTTTCTTGTCGGGTGCATGATATTTCACCGTCATAAAACAATCATTTTCAAGAATTTTTTTAAAAGAAAAATCTGACATAAACACCGCTTTAGACATTGAAATAAGTAAACATATGTATTAAATGGTTTGTTTAACGCTTAAACTTTGTCTGGGCCAAAAATAAGACTATCTTAATGCTAACTCTCTATTTGAACTGTGCGGTTGCCAGGTGCTTGTTTTCACCTCGGCAATATGGCGGATAATTGGTAACTACGGAAGTGACGTCATGCCGACCTGATCAATTGAACACATTACCTATGTTTCAAGAATATAATCTGCTAGATGTAGTGAGTGCCCCTTTTACTGCTTTTAAAATTCTGAAATTCGACCAGTATATTTCTCAAGAATTCAGAACAAATGTATAGTTTTCTGTTGTAGCAATCACCAGTAGCAATTACCTTTCTTTTGCAATCTCTTGGTCTCTGTCGGTAGTGCTGTAAAAATGATTCAACGAACCTTCAGGATAATCAGTAGCTAAAATGAGAGCATGAATAACGTAAAGCGTCAAATATACCTGCAGAATGTTCGGGTACATTTAGTTGTCATACTTTATATAACTGCTGTTCTGGATAAATAATTATATTTCTAAATTATGTAAGTTTGTTTACAGTTGGATACTCTTTAGTGCGAAGGAACAAAACGACTAGGGTTAGCTAATTCCTGATATACGATCTTTAACCGGACAACAAAGACAGCCGGTGTTGTGTGTTTGTATCCGCAGTTACTCGAACCAGCCTCCCCTATTTTTCGTATTTCAAAAATGGGGGAAAACAACAACAACAACAATGTTTTCTTTTATTTTCAAAAAGTCGAAAAATATAATCTCGAAAATAGACGTCCGGTCTACTGACTGTAGCTTGAAAAAACAATATCGGAAAGCAAAAGCTTGAAATTTAAAATCAAGAGGGCTATAATAGCCAAAGTTTGCTCACATGAGTATCAGTACCATTACCCAAAGGAAGTCGTTTTTAAAATCATGTTCAAGCATCAGCAGTTCAGCACAAAACATTTAGATCTATTGTCATTTGAAAGCTGCTTGTAATACAAATCTACATTTTAAACGGTGCAATATCATATGTAAATAATGCATTATATAGATTTCTCATTGTTACGGAGCAAGTATCTAATCAACGAGTCTGTTGAGAAATCATCCAGATTTCATCTGCGTGCAAACTTTTCAAAGCAGTTGTCACACGCTTGTGAATTCTAACACGTGTCAGTTTTGCTCTCCCCTCTTCCTCTCGTTTCAGCGAAATACTGTGCACAAATCTTTGTTGAACAGAATATCCGCTTTGTGATTTCTATCTGAAATATTTCTATATAAAACATCATGGAACTCAAATTCCAGGAGACAGCCATTGAAAGTTACTGTAAGTAGAAGGTATGAAGAAAATTAGATTGACTAAACACGAGTCTTTGATACTGCTCTTATGATGCAAAGAAGACCTAAAAATAGATAAGGAATATGTAAATAAAACAATAGATGATCACTATAAGACATAATCAAAAGTGCACTTTAGATTTGGAATGATATATAGTATCAGAAGTTGTACCTGTAAACAAACGTTTCACGCTTCATAAAGATACATTATAACACCAAATCAACCCAACTTATTTCGTAAAATTCTAGTTCAGAGTGGTTATGCCCTTTTAATGTCTTTTCTTTTGTAATTTGTCTGTGCATGAGAAAGATATTAAGAATGAAATCTACTCGACGACGATTCACCTTTTTGAACTAAGATAGACATACACTTTTTACTCCCAAGTAAAACCAATTATCTCATTTTGCAGGTTATACGGAGAAAATTAGAGAAAAACCAAAACAGACTGGAATACTTTATTTAAAAGAGAGGACTGTTTTGTAAAGTAATCTCTCCCGAGTTGAAATGCAATGTCTCTTCGAGTTATATGGATTCAAATCCAATATCTGTCTAGGTTTTATCTTATTCCACAGCCTTAGTCTTTGGAGCATTGGCTTCTGTAAACAACAATGTCATTGCTCTGTTGTAGAAACTTAAAAGTACACTTAAGAATGATATATTCAGTATCTGTAATTGTACCTGAAAAAGGAAGTTTCACGCATCTAATTCCTGATGAGAACCCTCCCATCTAATTAGGTGAAAACTCTCTCGTTTCGTGTCTTATTAAAGTGCTTGTTTTCACGATGGTAATGGCAAGTGGAATAAAGATATAATAAAACCGACGCAGCTGCAGCAATGATAAATTTACTAGATAAATCACGCTTTTAGCATTGTTATTTATCTTTAGTGAGTTATGTAATTTTTCTTTATCTTGAAATTTTTATCATGTTTGTTTTGCAAGGTCATCTGACATTATAATCTTAACGCAAACGGTCTACCTTTTCTTGCCAAGCACCACAGTTTTTCTCCATAAAATGTATCTGTTGACTAGTTTGTCAGCATAGTTCTTGGTCATGTGACTAGTTTGTCAGCATAGTTCTTGGTCATGTGACTAGTTTGTCAGCATAGTTCTTGGTCATGTGACTTAGGAACAGGACATGATGTATTCTACTACTGTTGAAGTAAATTGCCAGCCTATCAAGATTCTAGATTCCAACATGTTTATGTTTTTATATAAGTCGTAAATTAAGGCAGGCAGATCTAGGGAAATATTTAGTGCTGGTAAAAGCCATGAGATCAAATTATGACATATGTCTTAGATTATTAGACATATTACAACACCACTTCGGTTCAGGGCCAGTTCGTTGATACCAGAATTGCAACCACCGTGGGTGACCCCCAACAAGGCGGTGGCCGCATGTCAGTTCGATAAACATAGTGCAACTTTTATCGACGTTCAAGCATGCTTTATTTGAACTTACCAAATCAGAGACAGCACAAAAAGAAAAAGAATAACAGTATGAAGTAACAGTTATTATCCATGAAAAAGTCAAGATGACTTGCTCTGATCTTTAATTTTCACATGATTAAAAGTCAAATTGATCGCAATTCGATTATTTTTATTTCTAAAACTCGACCTAGCGTTGGATGATTCCATTGATTCAGATGGAGTTAGCTAAATTCATCTAATAAAAGTATCACGTTCGTAAGATTTTAACATTAATTACACAGTACAATTCACTAGAGGATTTGAATAATTTATAATGGACATATCCTATTTGTGAATATGGTCATTAGTAGCTCGTAAAAGCCAAATAACGTGTATCGAAAAAAACATTGTCCCAGTATCTCTGAGCGTTTGTCTTAATATCGAGTCGTAACAATCATCACACACGGGTGCAGAATAGCAAAACTGCACGAAAAAAGCAGAAGTATTAGTTTTTAAGTCAGTCTTAAATATTTTGTACATATATTTCTTCCAGCATGATTTGCATTCAGTTTCTGTGTCGAATATAAGTCACACGGTCATATAAGCCCGAAAAAACATCGAACATCACTTGGAAAGGATATGAAAATGTTTTCATGGTTTCTGACGTAATTCGTTAGATTTTAAAATACCACTGAAAGCAATAAATGAGTACATGATAAATTTAATCTTTATCCACACTCATAGATGTGATATCCCTGCCTAAGTCAATTTTGCTTATGATCTGTAGGAGAAAGTGAATGCTTGCATTTGTTCCTGTTTATTAGCACGGTATCTATATATGAACGTCATTGCTACCTCTACAATAAGGTAAGTGTTATTACAATCATTACGTTGTAAAAATGTGAATGAGCACCGTAAATTAAGGTGGCAATTGGTTTTACAAATCATGGTATTGTTTCGAACATATCAATATGAACATCTTTTTAACATCTTTAAATGATTGAAATAATTTAATTCGTTGTTTTCCTTGTTCACTGGCATAGCAGCTGTACACGATTATTGCTTGTAGCCGCAGAAAAATATCAGTGTCGTAAAATCACAAGACTAATCTTTTATGGCATTGATTTTAAGACACAGAAGAAGCTACTGAACGTCGTTGATTAACACTACAATTTGTTATACAAATTTAGACATTTATTTCTATCACAAATCAGTATTTCTTCTAACGTACGAACACCTTTATGGCTTTCTCCACTGACTGAAGGTACTTTTTATATGAATAACATGGAATATTTGTACGACAGTGTGATCTTAAGAAAGTCATAAATATCGATCAAATTTGCATTGTACTTTTGGTTGGTACAACCAGAGAGGCATAGATGGCTTTTGTATTAAACTGTCGTACTGTGAAATATTTGCTATCTTCCCTCTTAGGAGACCATTCGTGACATCCGCTAAGGATGGTAGTTCATACATTTCAAGGAAGTGTTCCTCATCAGAATCAAACGGAGTAAGGCCATATTTCACATCCTTGTTTAAAACAAAGACCACTGAAGTTCAACTGAATCATCATAAACAAAAAATGTATTTCTAATAACATGCACACATTTACACTGAATTATATTACAACAGTTATTTTCAGTTTGGTTTATTACACTATAAGAATGAATAAAAACATAATTTTACAATAAACATGAACAGGTTTTACATCAGTTCATCATATATATACTCGTTTATAAGCTAGGTAATATTTTAAATCACAGTGAACGGTGACATTCGCTGAACTCAAATAAACTGTACACCAGCCTCTTATACATCTTTCCATTAAGGCAAATGGTTTACTGTTGACAGGAACGATTCCCTGGCTATTTAGAATATATAGGTGATTGAACACTGTGTCGTCTTTATCTTTATTCCAGACGGATGCGTTTTCTCTTGACAATGTTAAAGCAGCTCGCTCTCAGTTGCCGTGAAAAAAATATTTTTTCAAAAATTACATACCAATACACATAATATAAAACTTAAGGCTAGAATCAACAACAGAAGTAAAAATCTAGGTAGGAATTTGCACAAATCGATTAAAAATGCGGGTTTTACGGCACCGCTACACTAAATGTTTATAGCGTTTGCAACGTTTTATTATTTGGAAGCGTATTATTTCAAATCTGCAGATATGCTTAACCTTTTTAAATGACTATATGTTCTAAAATACGCTATTTTCATACAGTTTGAAGAACTTCATTTTTTTAAACCAAAATCGGAGAGCGAGCAGCTTTAAATTGCATTAAGACGCCCAAGAATACAGATGTGCGCTTATACTTATTAACCTCTTGTTTACAAAAACATCACAAATTAAACATTGTAAGCGGAACTCTGACCCATGCAAGTATCTGTCTTAGAGTAATCTGAAAATATTCAAGAATCCTTGCTACTTTGTTCACTATTGAGGCAGCGTAACTCACTGTGTGATAACAGTAATAGATAAAATACTATTTGCGGCAATAATTACGCTATGCATCTGTTTTGTAAAAATAACATGATTGATTGACAATAGCGTTTTAGTAAATTTTTAAACCCACTTTAAACTGCTTTCGTATGTCGTCACGATATGGGATGGTGTCTTCGTAGTTCATTTATCTTCATTCAGTTTTCTGGCATGTTCCTGAAACTTTAGGTTCCTTTACCTAGTCCTTCACGTTCGATGGATATTCCGAATTTCATTGATTTTTGTTGTTGTAAATGGCAAATGAAATGTAATTTATCATGCAAGATATTATGCTTTTGCAAAGCCCTACAACCATAACTGCTACGAGCTGTGAGTTTTTATGTTTCTTCTTCTCATTTGCCTTGCAGGAAAACGGATTCCCTATCAAAAAATGAATGAGCAAAGAACATACTTCAGTAAGAATAATGAACACAGTGCTCTATTGCATCTATGAAGTTTTCTTCATCCCTGCCCTTAGCACGAATTCGTAAAAGGTAGATACCTGCGTATTATATAAGTTACATAAGGTCACTTAAATTAATGAATAATGTACAAGGTATAACGTTATCAAGTGCATATAGTCGTGTGTAACAAACCGGATTGTCATAATGTTATCAATCATTGGCGATACTGAGTTTTATTATAACATGGTTTGAAGGTTTGTTACAGATATTTGCGGAAGTGCTGGTAAACCTGTGGAAGGAACAACTAATTCCTAGGACAGCATAAACGTGTAATGCAGATTTAGTTATCTCTTATTTTACTTATGTATGTTATCATGGTTAATTATTCACAGACGCTAAAGAATTACAGCTTAAATTTTCATTAAAAGATAATTATACATCATATACTATAACAGAGATGGATCTAGATTAAATGCATATCATTGGTTATTTACTTGTAGAAGGTACAAGTCATTGTACTTAAAGTTTCTCAGTTTGTACTTGACAAATGACAGGTCAGCAACACCTTGCAGCAATGATGTTAGTTAAGCTGTAAAATAGATTAGATTTTAAGCGTATTCATCGGGCCAAGTTCCAATCCTTTGCACAAGTATGAGAGGAAATATCCAAGAGTTCTAAAGAAAACAAAGGCTTTTATGAGTCTCTAGGCAGAAACATCGAGCAAAGATTGCATGATTGTATGACAAGAAATTGCTAACAGACCGTGAAAAGAAACTTGGTTTCTCTACACATTACAACATTTACAGAAAAGAAAACATATATTAGCAAAAATGAAGCTCTAAGGTAGTTTTAAATAAAAGCCATCGTCGAAAGTTCTATTTGCATTGTCAGAATTCATTGTCATAGTGAAAATAAATGCCTTTGGTGTTGGTAGAACAAACTCTTTTCTTAGAATTTTTTGTAGTTTGTAAGTGGCTTTAGTCTGTGAGTTACAGAGGGTTACCGTAAATATACATTAGCTAGAGTGTACGAGATATAAAGTAAAGTAAACTTTATTAAATACAGGCCATTGGCATGGCTCGTGCGTGTCAAAGAAGACGTAACATCCGATAGATTAAACACCCAAACAGCCTATATAGTTCTAATTAAGAGTGTTTATGCACGTTTTATATCTTTGTTTTGTAATTTGTCTGTGCATGTGCGAGAATGAAATCGTATACTTAATCGACTGTTGACTTTGAACTTAGCTCGACTACCGAAGTGAATACACATAATGATAATCTTAATTCAGAGAGTCTCTTTTGCAAGTTACACGCATAAAATAATTTAAAAAAAAAAGATATATTTTATTGAAAGAGATGAATTCTCTCGTCTTAAATGTCTTTACGAGTCATACACTCTTACTATATACTTTTCTTTATGGTTCTTGAGCATTTGTATCGTATTATTCTATACTTTAGCCTTTGGAGTACTGACTTCTGTACACATCAATATCATTGACCTATAGGGGGAACATTAAAAGTACACCTGAGAATGACATTTTTCCGGTAAATTGTGTATGTAAATACAGTCCAATAAGTAATTGAGGTTCGCCATGCTGTATTTAATTTTGTAAACAACGATTAAGTAGAAATATACATGTATTGTTTTCCTCTTGGACTTGTTAAATACTCCACGCGTTTATTTCCATTTTACGCTTAAGGATTCATTATATAAAATTTCATCATACAGCAAGATATTTAAGTAAAGCATACACTGGAATAAGGTGGAATATTCGCCACTATCTCTAATTTTTCATCCTAACGTTTGACATACTACATTAGAAGAAATTAAAAATTGAAACCCTTTCTGAAACATACAACACATATATAAACGTTTACAATACGAAAATTCTAGCTAATTCCGCATTAAGCACCTTATCTGATAGTGTATCACTAAAGATTAATATTGCGAAAAAGTTAAGTAATTGACCCATCACTGTTTTTCCAGAAATTAACTAACAATATGTTAGTATCCATAAAAAACAGGGTCAATAAAATTTCTTGTTATTTTGAATTTCAGCAGTGACCCCCCTTAACATGTTTGCCAGCATATTTCTTGCTAAAATTTAAATTAAAATTTATTGTATCAATTTCTGCTATTTTTGCAACAAATTGCCATCCTCTCAACATGTCTATGTTCCAACATGCTTATATTTTATATAAGTCGTAAATATAGGCTGACATTGTTGCAATATAATTGAATTATAGGGGGAATATTTGGTGCTTGTAAAGGCCGTTAGACCAAATTATGACGTTTTGTCTTAGTTTATTTGACATATTGCAATACCCTTGTGGTTAGGGGTTAGGCGATTAAATGGGATTTGTGAGCTGAGCACCCCCCCCCCCTGCAAGTAGTAGCTCAAACTACCAAGGAGGTGGTCGCAAGACAGTGCGATAAACAAAGTTTCAGCTATTGACGACGTTCTTGCATATTACATTTTTGATAGAAATATTTCAATGCGCGCCAAATGACTTTGGTATACAATGAGGCTTAAAACACCGTTTATTCACTATATATTTTTTATTAAGAATTTCTCTAACTATTCCTGACCAAATTGTTAGAATTGTTATTCATTTGCATAAATGAATATCATTTAACGTTTCTATTTTGTTTTAAAAATAGTTTGTTTTTTGCAAGAGGTACAAACGTTTCAACGATTTAAACCCATTCTCAAACAAACAAGTATAGGAAAAACGATTTTGACCCAGTAGTTTAATGAATATAGCTCAACTATTTGCATATTAATCAATTATTGATGTATAAGAGTGCACGAAACATTCGGAAAAATATAACTAATCAAATCAGAAGCAAAACAAAAAGAAAAAGGAATAACGTCATTAAGTAGCAGTTTTTCTCCCTGAAAAAAGTAAAGATGATTCAATTAAACACTAACTTGCTTGTATCTTTAATTTTCAAATGATTAAAAGTCAAATTGATGGTAATTTGATTCTATTTTTTTCATAGAGTGGGACGATACCGTTGATTCAGATATAATTAGCTACATTCACTAATAAAAGTATCATGTTCATGAGATTATAACATTAATTACACAGTACAATTCACTAGAGGATTTGAATAATTCATAATGGACATATCCTATTTGTCAATATGGTCATTAGTAGCTCGTAAAAGCAAAATAACGTGTATCGAAAAATATTGTCCCAGTATCTCTGAGCGTTTTGTCTTTTTTTGTCGTAACAACCACCAACACACAAGTACAGCATAGCAGACTTGCAACAAAAAGAGAAGCATACGTTTGTATTTAAGCCACTCTTAAATATTTTCAACATTGAATTCTCCCAGCACATATTACATTAAGTTTCTATGCCAAATCTAAGTCACACGGTCATATTAGCTACACAATTGTAGAATGTCTTCTGGAAAGAATTTGAAAATGTTTTTCATGGTTTAAGACGTAATTTATAAGATTTTAAAACACCATAGAACAGTACCTGAACCAGCAATCAAATACATTGAACAAGAAGGATTTAATCTTGAACCATAACATTTCCTAAAAATATCAAACAGGGAAAGCCACGTACCAAAAAGCGCCTCCCAAAACGAGGGGGGGGGGGGGGGGGGGGGGCCCCCCCGCACACCCCCACAGACCCAGAAACAAAAAAAAACACTGGCCTACAAGCACGAGGACAAACGACATTAGGAACCGGGGGGGGACCGCCTTGGAACGGTCAGTGGCGCCTATTTTTCTGATGATCTGTAAAACATGTGAAAGCTTGTATTTGTCCATGTTTACTAGCATGGTATGTGTAAATGATCATCATTCCTATACAATAAGAACAGTGCCATTACGATCATTGATTTGTAGGAACTGTGAATGAGCAACGTTAATTAATGTGGCAATTGGTTTTACAAATCATGGTATTGTTTCGAACATATCAATATGAACATCTTTTAAACATTTTTAAATGATTTAAAGAATTTAATTTGTTGTGTTCTCTGTTCACTGACATAGCAGTTGTACACGATCATTACTTGTAGCCGCAGAAAGAGATCAGTGTCGTAAAATCACAAGAGCAATCTTTTATGGCATTGATTTTAAGACACAGAAGAAGCTACTGAACGTCGTTGATTAACACTATAATTTGTTATACAAATTAAGACATTTATTTCTACCACAAATCAATATTTCTTTTAACGTATGAACACCTTTAGTTGACTTCTTCACTGACTGAAGGTAATTTTTATATTAATAACGCAGGTTATTTGCACGACAGTGTGATCTTGAAGAAGTTATGAATATTGCTAAAATTTGTTGTCATAGATGGTTTTGGTACGAGACCATCGTATTGTGGAACATTCTAATATCTCCCCTTTTTAGTATTACAAAGTTTTTACAGACTACTCAATCAATAGCCTCGGTTGAGGCAGCTCATACCTTTCAAAAAGGGTTTCGTCGACAGACTCAAACAAAGGCCACGTTTCAGTTGTGTGTTTTAAGACTCCTGATGTGCAACCGAATCATCATAAACAAGTACAGTCATACTTTTTGTGCAAAAGCCTTTATGAGTTATTTACATGCGCATATTCAATACAGTAAATCCTATTACTGCAGTTATTTCCAATTTGGTTTAATCTTAATAATTTTGATGTAATTTTTGACAATGCCCCTACTAATGTTGCGTCCATCCGACCGTATCGTGTGGATGCTAGATTGTTAACAAACTAACTGTGGACGTAATCGCTATGCCCTGTGCTCCATATTATGTTGATTGTACATTGATTGCTACACATACATCTTGATGACATCTGCTTGGTTTTGAAATGAGTAGGTCATAACTGAAGGTTGTAGTCAAAGTGGTAGGATATTGTATTGGTATATGTGTTTTACACGATGGAAATTAGTCGACAATAGAAGCTCTTACTAGCTCATGTGAGGTAATAGGCAACATAGATGTAATGTAAACACTAATATGACATTTCAAAGCATGTTAGAGAAACTATGACCAACGCACGTAATGTATTGTATAAGTAATAGATAAAATACTATTTGAGACAATAATTACGCTATTTTAAGAAAGCGTAGGAGAGCAAAGTAACTCTATCGGTTTTGTAAAATAGCATAATTGATTGACTACAATGTTTAAGAAATTTACCTTGAGATCAAACAGGTGTATCTTAATTGACATTATTTACGCCCACAGACACCGTTGCTTTCCTATGACGTCACGGTATGGGATGGTGACTTCGTAGTTCTTTTATTTTCCCTTAAGGCCTGAATGTTCGATGAATATTCCGAAGTTATTGAATTTATGCTGTTGCAGACGCCAAATGAAATGTAATTTAGCATGCAGGATATTATTCTTTTGCCAAGGCCAACAAAATTTACTCATATTTTGTTAGAAGCTGTGAATGATTATATTTTTTCTTCGAAACACCTTTGCCATACGGGTGCTCTATAGCATCTATAGTGGAGTTTTTTTTAACCCTGTCCCATGTAGCAAGCAATTTGTCCGATTCAAATACCTTTGTCTTTCAAAAATTTAATCTGGTCACTTAAAAGAACAAATAAGGTAAACGCTGTAACATCACCACGTGCATAAGATCATATGAAATAAATAGGGAATTGGATTGGATTGACATAAATGTCAGGATTGACCGTAGTGTGTTTATTATTGGATGGTACGACAGTTTGTTACATATATTTTTTACTTGCTGGTAAACCTGTGGGAGTAACAACAAATGCCTGGGAAGTGTTATACTGACCTTGTTTTTTTATTATACATATGTATGTTATCATGGTTAATCATTCACCGACGCTAAAAAAGTACAGTGAACAGCTTTCATTAGAAATAAGTATGCATAATATATAAGAACAGAGAAAGATCTAAACTAAATTCAAAGCCATTATTGGCTAGAAACTTGAAGTCGTTGTACATTTTATTTAAAGTTTCTCAGCCTGTACTGTAAAAGTCAGGTCGGAGACATCTTGCAGTAACGGTTTTAGTTAGAATGAAATGCGTAGACATTATCCATCTGACCAAGTTCTAATTCATTTATTTAATATTTTGCACAAATCCAGAAGTTCTAAGGAAAACGAAGATTTCTCTATTACGAGTCTCTAGGCGGTATAATCGAGTGAGATGCATGGTTGTATGACTAGAAATGTGATTCAGACCGTAATCTTTACACGACAGATATTACAGACATTAAAACAGATATAAACAACAAGAAAGTACACATTTTCATGCCCTAAAGTAGTTATGAATGAAAATTACTTGACGTTATATCTGTATATTTTTCTCAAAGTCTCAACTTTGATTGTGAAAATGTCATTAGTGCTGGTATTACAAATTATTTCCTTAGTGAGAGATGTCAGCCAGAAAGTGCCACGTAGTTTGAATTTTTTTTTCAAGTCAAAAGTTTATTAAATGTAGCAAAGGCCTCCGACCCAAAATACACAACATATATTTATGATACATGTTATCAAATCAAATAGTTGTAATCCCACAAAATATACACTCACTGGAATCTGAAGAAGCTACCTATGTCTTTAGTCTGTGGGTTTAAGACAAGGTGGGACGGGCTATGTTATACTTGTATTGCAGAGCTTAACTAGAAGTAAGAATTCACGCTATACAAGACATTTTCGACGTTTCTGTACTAACTGACAGATGTTCATTGCTGTTCATTTTTCAGTACATTAACTGCGGTATGGCGAACACGAGTATCACCTTATTTAAGCTTCACATTACTATGGTTACATTCAGCAGAGACTTAACGAGATTCTTACCTTTGCTGTATACATTCAACACAAACTGTGCGCTTGCCTTGTCTGACGCCTTTTCCCATAGTTCATTGTCCGGCTGTAAGTATGCTGTTTTTTTTGTTGTTAGGGGATTATCTAATTTACTAGTATTTCATGTCCCATGCTTACCTTGTCAATAATGTATAAAATGTTCAAAGCTTTCCAATCTGTGTTCACTTTCGAATACAAGTAACGTGTAAGGACTAGTTATTATATGACTTGAATTTGTTTTAACATTGAGACACGTTGTTTCGAAGGCTATGAGACTCATTCAAATCAAGGTCAAAATTATTCATCGGTTTATGGTCGGAATTCTCTTGTCCTTATTGTGCTTAAATAAACTTGACCTAGAAGTAAGGTAGGCAAATCAAACTACCAACTATTTACGTAAAACCCAACAAAGGCTTCGCGTTTGTTGAGGGTTTCGCCATTTTATTCTTTAGTACATAGATTGAGTGTTCACGTGCTTTACTATTTTTGGAAATGTTATACACGGATGAGACAAAAGTAAAGAATGATTTTTTTATTCAGAGATAAACGATTTTCCGGCTGAGCTAGACTATAGAACAAAATATTCATGAGAAAAACGATAATTATCTTATGACAGGCAGTCTCTCCTGCTAGCTGAATGGAGACAATGAAAAATACAGACTACAGTTTATTGAATATAGAAGACTATTTTGCAAAGAAATTCCTCCCAAGTTGACAGTCAGTGTCTTCAAGAGTCATAACGTCTTACCGGACTCATGTTATCGCATACCAATGACTGTCTGGATCTATATATATGATATATGAACATTCATAACGTTATGTTCTACAAGTAATTCTTCAGAGTATTGACTTCTAAAAATACAGATATGGGAAGTAAAAGAAAGACATACTGGATTGGAAATTCTGTCCGTGTTATACCATAAAACAAACGACGACAGAGTATTGTAGATTGTATTGTTCTGCCTTTTTGCTAATAAAGATAGGCAGCAGAGTAAAAAGAAGTACTTTTCCATTTTCGCTGGTCCTTGTCTTTGAAATATTTCAAATATTGATATCATCGACAGCCTTATTGAAAATAAAACATTATTTTTACAAAAGTACTCAGATGAACGAATTACAGCATCACGGTCCAATTAGGGGAAATACTTTTCACCAGGATAAATATTAATACATTAAACTGTAAAGAAAATTAGGAAGTCATTTTTTCGCTAAAATGACAGTGTTAACATTACACGGTTTTCCATGTTCAGCAAAACTTGATATGGAAGAGATAAGTAGATACTGTTCTAATTTCATTTAGTAGATTAAACTTTGCTTTCCTTCGTGCACAGGCCTTGGTGAGAGAGCTTGTGTTCGAAATATTAGTGAAAGATGAAATATATAACTATGGAAGACTATGGTGCCCGTGAAGTGACAAGTGATTCATGTTTTCTATTTCGTTTTTGCGAAATGTATTAAATATGTATTACATGTCACTTAACCGGCACCCTAGAAGACACAGTTGCAGTTCTATACAAATTGCATGAACATCGAGCACTATGTCTGATAAACCTTTTTATGTTGAAGTGATATCGCTACGTAGCTTGTAATACAAAGTAGCCTTGATCATGACAGTTGCTGTGTACGAGGGGAACAATTGACAATAAAACAAAATAACATGTGAAACATTTAATTTAACAAACGGTTTTTCATTCAACATTTTAATATTCTACAATTTTGTTCATAATTGTCATAATAACTACATCAACAAACATCTCATTATGTCACAAGTATGTATTAATATCATAACATTACACATAATCATTTGTAAGTCACAGTCATAAATATACGAAGATACACACTCAAAACCTTGAACTATAACTCATTACTTTCCGATATGCCTGGCCATAAAAGCTGATTTCTACAAGTCCGTAAAAAAAAACTTATAAAATAAACAACAGAAAATATTGCACTATCGTTTATATCATGTTTTATTTTATCGTCAACGTTGTACTATATCATAATAGGTGTATAAATTTCCAGGAGCACTTGATATTTAGTTGTTTCGTGAATTAAATTACAAAAGGATGAAAAGGGCAGGTGTTAACGTACAGGGGAGCAAAGAAGACGAAACAGTTTTCATTATATACTTTTCCCTTTTTGGTACATCAAACGGTGAAGTCAAGGTTTATGCTTTGATAGTTTGACACTGAAAACATGAATAACTGTAACTCTCAAAACTACAACAGCAGTAATATGATCAAAAGATAAATTGAAATTATTTATCTGAATATAAACATTGTATTTATCTGAATATAAACATTGTATCCTAATATATAATATCGTGTTGTCTTCTTCGTGTATAATTACTTAGAAAAAAGAACGCTAGCGATAAATGCAAATAACACTACAAAATATATCGTAAGGTAAGAGCATTGCCAAATGCTGGACATTTTGATATTCAGGTGTATTTAGCGTGTATAAGTGATTCAAAAACAACACATCTTTTAAATTAGATAGTCGAGATTAGGTAACCTAAATTATAGTACTGTTGTTAGGCGACTAAAGATAAAACACTTGACATTATGCTGGTGTCCTTCCCATACTTTTGTCAAACAAGAGGGCCATACTGGCCCTATATCGCATACCTGGCTACCATTGGCTAAAATACAATGTCATCAATAGCAGAAAGGGTCAATTTTGACATGGGAAAAATGATTTGAACATTCTTGGAATATATCAACTAGGCAATGCTACATGCCAAATATCTAAGCTATAGGCCTTGTGGTTTCAGAGAAGAAGATTTTTAAAGTTTTTCCTATATACGCCTATGTAAAAACAAGTCCCCCCCCCCGTGCGGGGTCAACTTTGAATCGGGAATCATAATTTGAACAATATTGGCAATGCCACATGCCAAATATCTAAGCCCTAGGCCTTCCTATTCTTAAGAAGAAATTTTTTTAAATGTTTCCTTTCTGTTGCCATGGCAACCAGAGTTCTGAATGGAATGGGATTATTTAAACAACTATAAAAGGGCTTCATGCAAGGAACATCCCTGCCAAGTTATATCATCACTGGCCTAGTGAGCTAAAATAACAACCCGGTGATATTTTTGTTGCTACATTGTAAAATACATTGTGACATCATTTAAAAGGATCAGCAATGTTTTACTAGCTTTTAATTTAAGTTCTTCTGTGCCTGATATTTTTTGTTTCATCTTAAAATATACCTGAACGCATATCCGTACTTGTTTAGCGCACGTGCATTAAAGAGTAACACATTCTTTATCTCTCTGCAATTAATATAGATTTTTACAGAGAAAAATCCTTGTAAATGGACAGACTTCATAGGTAAGTCTACATGTAACTATGTCTCCTAAAGCCTATTTTAAACACAGTCAAATAAATTAATCCAGTATCAAATGTAGTTTGAACGACGCTAAACCAGTCACCGAGAAGTGTTTGTGAGATAACCCTTTCGGTCAGTCACCGAGACGTGTTTAAGAAACGACCCTTTCGGCCTTCAACTCACTTATAAACCTTTAAAGCCTGTGATGTGAATGCTTTTAAAGGCCTTTCCTTTTGAAGTACAATTTTATTAAACACACGACGAAGGCGCCTTGCATATTTTTCCTAATAACTATATATATGTTGTCTAGACATTCCTCTCGTGCAACGTCATCTGAAATATTCTTTTCGCCTTTTCAAAATTAAGATATAGACAATAACGTTGTGCTTAACAGCAAGTAAAACTAACAAAATTCCAGTCAGTACAACTTCACAAAGTAATTAACATTTTTTCCAGGTGTCACGGCATTTATCATTTTTTTGTAATTATGCGCAATGCGTTATTAATTCGCTCGGACGAATGGATAGACAGACACAACGAAGCAAGGAGTGATAAATACCTACAAATCTCACAGGCATTGACCGTATATCAATCAAAAGAACATTGATAACCCATGAAATATCCTTGAGCAGAGTACATGACCATAGGACTTGAACTAGCCTAAAAATAGTTCCACCTGATACTTTGATCCTACTTTGATCCATACTTCTAGTTTTATATAACATGCGTTCAAAAAAGAATTATCAAAATATAGAAAAATAACAAAACACATTTAAATCAGCACAAAATGAATCCAAGTGCCTCAACTTAGCAAACATATATTTGGAAACACACTAAGCTTTGACCTTTAAGTAATCCTAAATTAGATTTTCAAAATGTGATAAATATTTAAATTTATGCAAGAAATCAGAAGTCAGCTTTGTCACTTCGCTGATAAGTTAAAGTGTACACATAATAATTCTCTACCTGTGTTCATAACGTTAACACGTACAGACTAAATCGAATTGGCGAATATTCATGCATATATCTTTTAATTTCAATTTATAATCATTGTGCAAGAAAACACCAATAGAAAAACTTACATGAACATGGCCTGTAAATTTATATATGAGCCAGGCTGGCTTACATACGTAAATTGAAAACTGGCTACATTTTAGAATATGAGATTTAAGTTATTACTGTTTACATAAAAAGATAGACAGACAATATCTTCAACAAAAAGATTGTAGATAGAAAATATCTTTAACAGAAAGAAGATTATAAATGTAAGTGCAGTTTAAGAACAACTCTGGCTATGGGTCAATAGCGCTGCAACGGAGGATAACCCCCGTCTCCCGAGAATACAGAGTGATTTGGAGTTATTTCTCTTAATGCAAATCACAGCAATGTACAATTTCTTTGACATTATTCAAATAATGGTTTGGTCCGATCCAGTTAGCTGGTATGGAAAATGCCTAAACCTAAGTGAAATAACCTTGTTTCCTAGCTTATATTGTATTAATTGCTTGTACCCTTTCCAGCGGAATCAATTTTTTTTATCAAATTTTGACATTTGACAAACTGTATCATTGATTCGTATAATTATTCAAAAATTCTGTCAAAATCGTTCACTGTATGTATGGTACATTCTTGTTGATATTGTTACATTTCTGATCAGTGACCATTCTGAACTGGGATCATAGTTTGAGATAGTATCATGAAGTGCCATCATCGACCTTGACCCAATTAAATCTGAACCTTTCCCAGGTTTGATGCTGATTAATTTATACTAATTTATTAATTCTCGATTGCAAAACAAGTTCTCACAACATATATTAATCGCTCTCGTGACTCATTTCAGATGGAATCAACCTCTAAGAGAGCAATGAGTGATGCTGATTCACCACTGTTAACTGAAGGGCAGATTGCGGATTTCCTCCCGAAATTAGGCTATTTTTTTTAAAGTCAACGCAGACTTAAGAAGTTTTGAATGACAATCCTACGAGGCATTGACTTATGTTGAAACACTACGGTGAAGTGATATCTTATAACTTAATCATCAAGTTTGAAATGTTTAATAATGTATGTAAACAAGTAAAAAAGAATGTCGTTCTGGCGTGTTTCGTTTGGGAAGATGTGACCTACACTACCAAACATTTTCAGATTGGACTTAATGCCTTCATCGTGATGGTTTAATTACTATAACAGACAAATGCATCTAATGATATCGATTAATCACGGCACTATTGTTTTCTGCGTTAACCTTACAGTCGCTCTTAATCACCTATAAACAGATGTGATATATCGACTACATTAAACAAAAGAAACAAAATGTACACAAATGAAGCATAAAAGACAAAACTCTGTGTGACCAGCATCTGAAGAGGTAGGTTTAAACATTGTGTTTAAAGTTGATAAAAAAGGTAAGCTGGTATCGGGCTGAGATATTTCCAAACCACTGCAAACTGAATTGAATAACTGACAATTATAAACAAGTAAAGAAGTTTATATGCAAGCTATGCTGTAAGAGAAATAAAACTCTGCGCAATATTTATCCATTAATTTCACTCGACCGTATAGAAGCATATGCTATACCTTACAGCGATATAACCGTTCCAAGCGCCATCATAATCTTAAATAAAACATTAATCAGTGATTTATACTCCTAGAATAATAAACATTGCCATAGTCATAACCAGAAAATAACAATCTGTATAACAGCTTCATTCACATTGAATATAGAGGAAATCTGTAAAAAAATCTTTTTCTGACTATCTTAGTCAAAAACAAAAACAAAATCCACCTTTTCGGTTATGTATATCTTAATTTGTATTTGTCGGTAACAGAAATAATTTGGTAAAATTCATTTCTTATATGTTTTTAAAGCATCCACTGTGTTTTGAGCATCGTTCTTAACTATAAACCAATTTGACCATTTTGAAGGGTAATGTAACTTTAAAAACAATGGTATATAACAATGTAAAAGGTAATAGGTCTTTATTAGAGGATGCAAACCGCAACAATAAATTTGTTTACTTACATTACCCTTGCAATAAATGTATATATTCCAGTAATATAGACATTTGGCTTACAGTCTGTTCTACCTACAGATAAGTTTTGCAGTCACAGTAAAACCATGTAAACTTATAACTGACATATTGAAAATATTGAGTCAATATTTACTGGAAATCAATTCTTGTTTTCTTAAATAAAATATAAGCATTTCATTGGATCAAAAATATGACAAACTGTAAAGAAAATAAAGTTTGCATTTTTAATAAGCTGGATCGGAAAGTTGGGACACCTTAGGTGGTATATATCTGGAAAAGCCAAAAGCAAAGACATGATATATGCACGGCAAAGCTCACACAGCCTAATGTCTTTCAAAGAACTGTCGGACGGCTCAATCTTCTATCTTACCTAACATCACACCCATTCAATTCATCACACATTCTATTCATTTATGAATGTACAAAATGATCTGTACAGTTTTTGGACATCCCGGACCGAGAAATGAATTAAATACTGTAACACAATGTCCTATATACCATTTAAATATCTGGCGTCAATACTCAATTTAATTAATACATATATTATTGTAATGAACAAGTTTTGTTTAAGATATATCTATTGTTACATACAGAACATATGGGTGCAGTGTTGCTTTACATAACGGCATTTCAAACGAATCTCTATTCCACTGGCGATGCTGGCAATTAAATAAGGAATGTATATATATTAAGTCATTTCCCCGGACTAGCCAGCAAACTATACCACAGCCTTGGTAATGGGTTTAGACGATTATCTAGAAAATAGATTGGAACAAATAAAAATTATCTGAGAATGAAAATTGGATATTTGTAAAACTAATTTGAAAAAGTAAACTTTCCGGTCCTGATTATCTGTATTGAGATCTATGTCATCCTGTAGAAAAAACGTTTCTGGATATTGGCTATTGGTGTTGACCAGAAAGGCGTTCATTTCATAGGAATTTTTCATACACTGTCTTAAGCATGACTGTTAACCAATATATCTTAACTGATAAGGTTACTTCGATTGACCAGTAACTTATGACGGAAAGAGTTTTCCCATCATTAAAGCTAGTGTATGTTTTGAATGGGAACCGAAGCACCTGCTATGTGTGCTACGTATCTTAACCAAGAACCGCATGAGGTAGCCTTAGGTAGGATCAAGCTTTGGTCTTCTGGAGGTTTCGACACAAACAATACACTTATTCGGCCACAGAGATCCACAGTCTATAGATGCACATTCTAGTAACGATTTAATGTCTACCATTAATCATCGTCCAAGTGTTAATATTTGTTTCCCTTCTGGGTCAGTTTGCACTGGAAAATCTAAGAAAATTTATCGAATTATGTATGGACGTTGTCAAAAACCATTATCATAAAACAAAGCATGATTCCACGTCCATCGAATAGTTCTGATATGATATTGGACCACGTTATTGGAAACAAATAAAAAGTACACATTTCCGTCTTAAGCTTGTATGGACAGAAAAACAAGAGGACCATGAGGGTTCTATATTGCTCACCTGAGTGAACAAAAACATCTGCAATACATTGTCAGAGTGCGCAGTAATACATATAAGAAGTGTGCTTTGGAGCAGAGTCAATTGAGCAATTTTGGTAGAAGATCATCCAAGTGACAATCCTGTGAGGGTTGGCTGAAAATTGGTCCAGTGGTTAAGCAGATGTCATTTAATGGTTTATCTATTTAAACTCTGGTGGTTATTTTGTACAGTAGAGCGGAACCGTTTGAGCAATTGTGTTAGTGGACCATCCAAGGAACAATTCTTTTAAGTTTTGACCGGTTTGAGCTATTTTCGTAGATGGTTACACCAGGAACATTTGTTTGAAATTATCTTAAAATTTAACGAGCCGTTTATAAGATGTCATTTTTCTATTTTTAGCTCTAGCGGCCATTATGTGTTGAGCGGAACTCTTTGAGCAAATGTAGAAGAGGACCATGCAAGAATCATTACTGGGAAACGTATTTTAAATAGGCCCAATGGTTAAGGATGAGATGGCATTGGAAGCAATTCTTGCCGACGCATGACAGACGCCGGACATTCCGTCATCACAGAAGCTCACCATTGAGGACTACGTGCTCTGGTGAACTAAAAATGAACAATAAACTGTCCTAAGCAGGAATTTAAACAGTAGCTATATTTTCAAAAATGGGAAACGGCAATCATCAAACAATGTTCATTGATACTAGCAAATTGATTCTTGGAATTTGGGAAACAGTGTAATACCGTATTCAAAAACGACAGAGTTTTTATCACTCTATTAGAATTTGAAAAAGGATAAACAATACCCGAAAACAAAAGCTATACCAAACGCCTAAATTCGGTCGAAAAGTAGAAAACACAATCTATTTAACCGTACTTTTTTTGTAAGAATAAACTCGAATTATGATATATCTGTATGGTTTTGCCGTTTTAAAATTTGAAAACCACGTTTTATTCATTTTATTTATTGTAGATTTACAACAACATTATTTAACCACTGGTTATGCCACCGAAACAGCATACAAAAGTAAAATTAATGTATCTTGTGAGTTAAGTGTACAAGTTGGGTAACAAAACGGCAAAGTCATTTTAAATTTGTTCTGTACAGCACAATAGTGTATTTCAAAACAAAACTTATTCACAAAACCACTTTTGAAATATTGCTGTTTTCTAATGTCCTTCCTAATTTTAAAATTATTTCAATAAAACTAGAACATTTACTAAAGCTGTTTGTTCACTTTTTCTCCAAAATGTAACACTAAAACATAAATGTAACACTAAATGTAACACTAAAACATAAATGTAACACTTAAACATAAAATGTACATGTAAAAGTAAAAACTAGAATCAGCAACACAAGTAAAAATCTAGGTAGCAATTTGAGAAATATGTTACAATGTTGTTGAGCTTGGCTTTACGGCGCCGCTACACTCTATATTTAGATTGGAATTTTTCAAGTGTTCGTAACGCTTTATAATTTGGAAGCGTGTACTTTCACAAATAGAGAAACCCTTTACAGGAATCTATACTGGAACCTTCTTATTTGATGATTCGTTCTAAAATACATTGATTTCAGACAGTTCCAAGAATTTTGTTTTTTGTTCTATCAAAATCTGAGAGCGAACAGCTTTAAATACAGACATATTTTAGCAGAGACTACAATTAGCAGTCTTTATGAAGTTGAGTATTGTGGGTGTTGGAAATGAAGAAGATAAAATCTTTCACAAAAAATCTTTCCATGTTTTATCAACAAATGCCAGCAAAACAGAAACAAACATTATTTCAAAAGTGGCTCAATTTCACAGAATTATATACCTACATATCTAAACGGATACGCTATGTTAATCCTATACTACAACCCCATGGAAATGTTATGTGTCTAAACCATGAGCATGCTATCCAGTATATAATCAACACGTATAAAACATGATTTGGTGCACTGTGAGAAGATGATGATCTATTTGATATAGCTGTACAATTTGAAGTTTCTGGAAAATCCGGACAGTTCATCCCTTCGAATACTTTGCACGGCTTAAAGCAACATCCCTCAGCGCCATAGAAACCAGCAGCAGCATCCGCGAAAGAATTTGAATCTGAAGCAAAAACATAAGTATCTGTAAATCTGGAAATCACAAATTTGCAACATCTATGGGAAAATTAAGTTTTGTACAGTTTTTACACGCGATTAGTATCATGGGATGACCAAGGATATCATCCGCAGTAAACAGCATTCAATCAATGTTGCCCTCTCATTCGATTACCCCTTTAGTCGCAATTGGTTTTATAAGTAACTGTCCTTTAACTTCTGAGATTTCACTACATTTGCATTGTCCGTTTGTTTTAACTTAGAAAACCGCTTTTCAAACATCACCAAACTTAGTCTAAATTTTCATGGCAATGGTAGACAATTATCAGAGTTTGTCTGGGATGTTCTGGTGTCATCGTTCTCCAAATACTAACATTTAAATGAGAAAATGTTCATCAATTCTTTATCAATCATGGTCACAACATTTGTTAGTAAGTGTTAAAAATCTGCTATATTGACCAAATAGATTTTGTTGTCAAAACTGACTATAAGTTAAGCACTTTCAATACCGAGCAACCAGTCTATCAAGTGTTTTGAATAATATTAGCATTTATCACTATATGTTTTAGATAATTTGGCACACTTTTCATAAAATATATTGGCTAGGTTTCGCTGATGCGACTCGCTTTTTTGTCAGTTTATATTATTTCAATCAGGCAACGTATTGGGCATTAAGGATATACATGTCATTTTCAAACAGGCTTATGCATATATAAACTACTGGTAATCTTGGGGACAGGTGAGCATTTTAAAATTTGAAACTGACCTACATACTAAATGTTAATTTAATGTATTCAAACAAACACGGACAAGTCCCTCTACTCCTACTAATTGGTTTATCAAACCTTTAGATAACTTTGAATCACTGGAGGTTAACTGATAAACATAAACAGATTGATAAACTTGCAACAATGCAGCATAATACGAAGGAACGCAACACACAACCCACAGTCTGTCAGCCTCGACAAGTAGCAAGACAACCTTAAAATTGCCATCCTATGCACACATCAACAGAATACGAGAACCAGAAACAAAATCAGAAAAACGCCAATAAGTCAACAAAAGAGGTAAAAACACATACACACGAGAGAGTGATTTGAAACGGGAAATCGGAATACAAGCCAAATAAATCGCCACATCAGGTTTTTCCACAGTTCCGCACGGGGATCTTTAAAACAATTGAAAAAGAGCACTTTTTTGACCAACTGAGTATTTTAAATTATAATAATACTCATGCTCCTGTCAGGCAAGTCACGTTTGAAGAAAACAATCACTATGTCAAGGTCAGGGACTCTAACAAGAATGAAACAAAAATCTAAATAGTTAAATCTATGTGACTAAAGTTGTTTGGTTCCCTATACTCCATAAAATGGGCATTGGACGAAGAACGATCGCAATAGCTTGATTGAGCCCGGGCTCAGTAGTGCATAAAAGCAGAAATCCAGGATGTTAGCAGTACATCGATTCCAAATATCACTACATCTTTTAAGATTTAATGGGGGCATTTGAATGATTTGTTTATAGTAGATTGTATTAAGATAATTCTTAATTTCTTTCAGTCGCAGCACAGCCAAATGTGGGAATCATTTACGTATATGCCACAGACAGTATGTGTACGACATACAATATATGATGGATCGGAACACATTGCCATTTACCTGCCTAGTAGTACATATTAGTGTTCCTGTCTTAACAAACTTCAGGTAAAGAAGCTCAAACAATTCATTCTTAGTAATTTAAGTTTCTTTTTCTTTCATCTGAATGGACATTTTTTGTCCTATCTGGTAAATATTCTGCTCACATAATTGCTGGGAAATTCTTTAACGATTCGTGCGCATACAGACAACACCCTGCTACAATGGCACAGACTGTCTTTCATGACAGTAGTTATTCTGTTTTTACTCTTAGACTAGATACTACTTTACTATCATTTCTTAAACAAAATGCCCGTTCGTGTATTAAGAAATGCGTGTAATTTAAGCAAATGTGTATTCATGGTTAAATACCGGCCGTCAATCAAGAATTGAGCATAAAATATTAGTAAAAATCATTGTGACAGTCATTAATTTTAAACGTGCTTTGCAGAACCTCCAAAGCAGTAAAATGCCTTTTACCCCATATGTAATAACTTCGACAAGATTGAATGTTACTAAAACAAAGTCAATATTGAATGTTACTAAAACAAAGTCAATCTTGAATGTTACTTAAACAAAGTCAATCTGGAATGTTACTAAAACAAATAAATCAATATCTGCGTCATAATGAAAGTTTTAACGTTTCGTGATATTTTCATACCATGAAATAAGACAAAACAAATAACCCCGTATGACAAGCAAGTATTCTTCATCCCGCTTCTTGGCAATGATTTGTTAACAATCTTTAATAAAAAATGAATCAGGTTTCATAATAAATATGTTTTCCGTGAATTGTACATTTTTTATCTTTCAAATAGCAGAGATGTGTATCAAATGAAAATTAAAATTGATTTTACTGATTCCGTAAGGAGCAATGTTCTTATATTGAAGGCATAAGTCGTTTATTTTATGACGTTTTTGTTGTTATTATTACTTTCTCCGATTCTGAAATATTATTATGGACATAACAAAGAAAAGCTAATCTTGAATTTAATTTGTCTAAATGACTTCGTCATGATAAAAAGTGGAGTTGTTTGTGTGGAAGCAAGGAGAAAAGGCACGTTATAGACACTGCAGAGATACTCATTCAAGACGACACGTTATAGACTATGCAGAGATACTCATTCAAGACGACACCCATGTATTGACAGCTCCCGAGTCCTCCGACACATTTCAACAGTAATTAAATATATTTCAGTGTTGGAGGATGCCGTTTCACGCTATATAGGCGCGTGCGTGACCTGCACGTTCATCTTGGCATTTACCGTTATATTCGAATGGGCTGAACGTACAGACACGGCTCAGTGAACAGAGCTGATCTACAAGTCATTGTGACCTTGAACTTTGTCATGTTGACCTCTAAATCAATAGGGGTCATCTACTTGAAATGACAAAATCAACTTAATAAGTTTGAGGAACCTAGGCCAAAGCCCTCACTAGTTATTGATCGGGCAAGGTTTGGTCTACCGACAGACAGACCTACCGACAGACCGATATTTGCAAACCAATAAAGCCATCCATATTCGATAGGTGCATAATAATGAGTCAAATAAGATTGGCACAATAAACCCATTTCCTTTCTCTACGTTATATATACAAAATGAATGTCGATTACAAGGGTTTATAACTGAAAATGTAAGAAATCTTTGGTGATTTCAATAACAATCTTGGATGCAAGAAGTTTGTTGAATCCATTGGCAGTATCTTTCATTTTCTTACCATGAATTTGTTCATATTTTAAAAGATGAACTTTGTGAATATTGTAAAAAGAGCGCGTAAGTGCTACTACCACAGTAGCTCAAGGTCGGGGTTATGCTTTTTCCGGCTTTGTTTTCTCTTTTTACATTTATTTAAGAACCAACCTAACAAAATATTATCTTATTTTTCCAGGATTTTAACTTCGTCATAATATATATAATATTTTACTTCAGTGGTAAAATATAAAAGTTAAGATCCTGGACAAAAAAGATAATATTTTGTAAGATTAGTTCTAAATAAATGTAAAAAGACAAAAAAAAAGCCGGAAAAAGCATAATCCCGACCTCGAGCTCCTTTGAGTGCTGCAAGTTAAATCAATCTTGTGTTGAGTTGATATTGTCATTCAACTGAAATCGTCATTTCGGATATGGTAGAAAATTGCTGAATTGTATTGTGCGAGCTTTATTCCGACTAAGAAATTAAATATCCCTATCCTACATTATTACTAAAATGGTATTGTTTCAAAGTAGCCGTTGTTGAAGGACAAAGGTGCGGGATTAACTTTATTTACTTAGATAAACATAATTTGAAATAGTTCAAGCAGTTCAATACTTCATCAAACTTAAACGCACCTTTATTTCTAAGAGACTAGTACTTAAAGAATTTATAAGCCAATATTCTAGATCGCAATAAACAAGCCGCGGGTGTGTCGTCTGTAGTCATTCGTTACGCTTTTGAGCTTAACGTTACGATATATCAAGATAAAGAATCCCTAATGCTTTCTGCCTTAATAGTGTTCTTCCGAGGCAGTAATCATGTTTTAACAGGCTTCAGTTTTTGTTTCTTTTTTTATTTTGTTTATATGAGTAATAAAAGTGAACAATGATTCTTTTCTTTTGACTTCAATGTTTTCTATGGAGTTAATGAACTTTTATCCAAGCAAGAATACAAGAAGTGTAAACTTTTTACTTTTAACAGTTTTCTTTTCTCAAACGAAACGATAAAAGGCAACATATTAATAATAAATCTATTATGAACTGACTTCTAAAATATCTATAATATAAATGCTTACCTTTGCATATAAACCCCGGTTCTCCTATGAGAGTGTCTCCGTGCGGACGGAAGAACGGACATGATTCAGATACATCATCACAGACATCTATACATGGTTTCATGTGTTCACCTTTTATATAGTATCTATTATAAACTGAGCACAACCAACGCTTATAGGCATCCTGAAATAGAAATAGGATTTTTTCTTTTAACTATGTCAAAAATAGCGTATTTACTTCTCTAGCTTCTGTCCTAAGGCACTCGGCAGTAACAAGAACCGAGCGACCACGTACAGGAAGCAATGAGCTAAAGTATAAAGCCAACAGCCGTAAGATATGCCTGAAACAATTACATGTATTGTAATAAAGTTTAAGGAGACTGCTCCGAAGTAATACTCGAAGTAGTGTCTGTAAGTAGAGACAAGAAATTCGCAGGTTGTCTGCATGTGTGCTACATCATATAGCGCCACCAACATCAACTGGAGGATAAAACAAGAAATATGCTCATTACAGATATGCCAAATAAGTAAACAATGTGTGCATAACTAGCGACCAGTGTTCATAAATATCATCAGTCAGTACAGCCTGTAAAAGGAAAGACACATTGCGGTTAGAGTTTAGGATAATAATTATGTTCATTGTATAAGGTACACTACAGAGTTTGAAATGGCAACTGGTCGGAGGCATTCATAACAGAACATGACAGTACACATGAGCATCTTACACGTATATCAAATTATAGTTTGCGCACGTACCACTCGTGTGTAGTTCATCTATAACAAGAATTAAAGCTTCTCGCTCTCAGATTTCTGTGGAAAAAAATAAAAGTTCTTTAGACTGTATGAAAATAACATATCTTAGAACATATGGTGAAATAAAAAGGTTCCAGTATAAATCCTTGTAAAGATATTTTTAATTTTGAAATTACATGTATACGCTATCAAATTTCGTTGCGTTACGAACGCTTTTGAAAGTATTTTTGAAAATGCAACAACAAACACATACAAAAAGTCACATAACGTCTCACACGTAAATAAAATAAAAACATGTGAACAGTCAGATAAAACAAATCACATGTGTTAAGGGAACCCTGTCTGCAATTATTGGTGTGACAATAAATGCCAAGGAACACGTCTAAGTCACGCCTGGTTTCATATTGTTGAACTATAGCAGTCTTATCTAAATTGGAAAGGCCCCGTAATTGATAGTGACTGCGTTCTGATTGATAGTCGACGCAATATCGTGATTGCATCGTTCTTGGTGGCGAGAACATAAGTGCAATTGCACTGTTGTTGTGATCTGATACAACGAAATGCCACTGCTATGGCACTGAATGTCACAAACGTATCGATACTATAGTTTATAATAATCGAACAATATCGTAACTTTATTGCGTCCTTCAAAGTATTTGTTCCCTTAAGTATGTTTCTAATGTTCTAATGTTCCACCGTCATTTACAGTGTTGGCTTAATCACAATATCAAATTCTCACATATGAACATTATGTGTTGCTTACAGAAAAAAAGAAGAAAACAATAACTTAGTGTACAGTTCCTACGTATACGTTGAAGCTGAAAGGTAAAGACAGTTGGTTAGTTAACTTCTGTAGTATCTTAGTAATAAAGTTTAGAGGTGTTAGCCTTGTTTATTGAATGTTTAATACGAGCCTTCAAGTTAAAACAACCAGAGAATTCAGTCACATTGTAATACTGTTGAAAAAAGGTTGTTTTTTTTCTAATATTTTATTTTAAAAGCTTGATTTTGAAATAAAACATCGGGAAACAATCCTTTCGTCTGAAGCATGTTAGCCTCAATAACTTCAGAAAAGTTTGTAAAATAAAATAAATCCTCGCTGAGCAAAGAACTAACATTAGCTATTCTGAGCCTAAGCATCAATTTAACTGAATCAGTACATTTTGTACCTACTTGAAACAAATGCTTCAGACAACCTTCCATCAAAAACCTAACTTGTAAGTACACACAACCAAACTTATAACTTGTAAGTACACACAACCTTACTTGCAAGTACACACAACCAAACTTATAACTTGTAAGTACACACAACCTACTTGTAAGTACACACAACCAAACTTATAAATTGTATGTGCATACAACCTAATTTGTAAGTTCACACAACCAAACTAATAACTTGTAAGTGCACACAACCTAACTTGCAAGTACACACAACCAAACTTATAACTTGTTTGTGCACACAACCTAATTTGCAAGTTCACACAACCAAACTTATAACTTGTATGGGCACACAACCTAACTTGCAAGTACACACAGCCAAACTTATAACTTGTAAGTGCACACAACCTAATTTGCAAGTTCACACAACCAAACTTATAACTTGTAAGTGCATACAACCTAACCTTAAGTACACACAGCCAACTTAAACTTGTAAGTGCACACAACCTAACGTGGAAGTGCACATAACCTAATTTGCAAGTTCACACAACCTAACCTGGAAGTGTACACAACCTAATTTGCAATTCACACAACCTAACTTATAAGTGTACACAACCTAATTTGCAAGTGCACACAACCTAACTTGTAAGTGCACATAACCTAACTTGTTAGTACATACAACCTAACTTGTAAGTGCACACAGCCTAACTCGTAAGTGCACACAACCTAAACTGCAAGTGCACACGACCTAAACTGTAAATGTACACGACATAAACTGTAAGTGCACACGACTTTACGTGTAACTTGTAAGTGCACACAACCTAACTTGTTAGTACATACTACCTAACTCGTAAGTGCACACAACCTAACGTGTAACGTGTAAGTGCACACAACCTAAACTGTAAGTGCACACGACCTAAACTGTAAGTGCATAAAACCTAAACTGTAAGTGCACACAACGAACTAAACTGCAAGTGCACACAACCAACTAAACTGTTAGTGCATACGACCAATCAATCAAGGGATATTCGGCCACTTGTAGTACCAACAATATAAAAGAAAAGAACACTACGAGTACAACTAGAAGCCAAAGTGTCAAAAAGACAGGAAAGTGTAATGACTAAGGCATCAGTCTGTCATGTTATTCCTTTTTTTCCCGATCATTTCCATATTTCCCTGATTAAGTTAATATATGTAAATTACTGTAATCCTATTGTTCGGCAACAAGGACTGAATATTTTAACGTCTTGGAGAAGATTTAATCCTTCGACCCAGGAACAATTCTCATATCTGTTCATGCATTCAGATTCAAAACTGAAAGATGCAGTTTTTTAAGTAAAAACAATCCCTCATCAAAAATCAAATGGAGTTTCCTTGTGAAATGATCCAATTAAGAATTTAAGCACGCGATAGGAATTAATTTCATATCATAGAGGATCTCATCTTTTTAAAAAAACGACTATTTTGTATTGTTTCTTTCAGCTAGACATTTGCCTGCGATGACGACATAAATCGCTTTTTTCTGATACATTACCATACATGCCATAGAAATCATTAATTCTCCAGGATGAATCCTAGATGTGTGTCATTTGCTTTTATCCGCAAAGACAGAATTGCCCTAGACGAAAACTGATCTAAAGTAAGTTACTGAATAACCAGTGAGTTTTAAAACAATTAATGCTTTCTTGAAATGTAATAAGCAACACGTGTAATTAAACACTTGTGTTTTCTATGTTTGTCAGTGAATTATTCACAGATATTTCGTCGCTTGTGTTTGCAGAAGTTTCTTAACAGTGCAGCAAGTTGTGTTAATTCATTACTATCTGAGTCCGAGTGGTTAAAGTCACTGTAACCTCTCATAGATCGAGGGTCATCTGTTTGAGCCCTGCTACCGACCCTATTCGAGAAAGTTTGCAGTTTCTTATGGAGGATAGGAGTCTAGTACCTGTTCAACCAATGAAAGATTGTTAGGTAAACTGCCTTCCCGTTAAACTCTTACAACAACAACATTATTGTCTGATTTACTGATGCTACATGTGCATTGAATTAGAGTCAGTTTAACTACAAACACAAACTGCTTCCCTTCAGGTTTGAAGGAATTAACTTTATTAATTATAGAATTACAAACTCCATGGTCATTGCACTACTTTACACTGAACCTACCGAGGTTTGAAGCAAAATTCGTTTGATACTTTTATTTGCGTATTACCAGTGGTTACGTCACACATTGGAACAACTTTGTTCAGTTTTATTTGTTCTTGGCGTGTTCAGTTTTATTTTTCTCTCTAATTTTCGATGAAAGTTGTTTGACCATATCAACGAACTTCCCCCCTTCCCCCCGGAAACATGGGGATCTGTATGCAAGAAAATCATTTTGATTACAATTTAGATTGAACTATTAAGTGAAAAGTTAAAAAACACAAGCTTAAGAATATTACTCCAAGTTCAATCTTACAAATTCAAGAACAAGGTCAAGAATGGACAAATTGTTAGCTTCAGGATTCCAGACATAATGAATAATCCATCATGGGACATACGGCATTTATTGTTATTGGTAAAAGTTCATCTATTGTTTACTTCATTATAAACACTGCGTGTTTTCCCATAGGAAAAAAGTAACAGATGATGTGTGAAAAACACATTCTTTCTCCGTTATCTAATTTAGGGGGTATAATTACATCCCTGGAACGAGAGAAATATTGTTTTCCTTCCTTTCCTTGTTTCATACTTCTGAGCTTAAGGATCCAATCACCTTCGTGGCTTCGTCAATGTGCGAATACTAAGGATATCATTATGACAAAGAGTTGACAGAAATTTGTTGTTTTGATGTATTATTGTTTCCGATCGTCTTGATTTGTAGACCTGACATGTTTCTTTAGTTTTATATATTTTTGATGTGCGAGTAAGATGTTTCGTAAATCGATTTATTTTTCCGTGAAAATAATATTTACTGAAGCAATTACATTTCAACGACAGTGTAACAAAATGTACCCGGTTGGAAAGTGTATGTTCTGATTTGCTCAACCAATACCTACACCAATCGGTCAGTCTGTGGTTGCCCTGTTATTGCTTCGTCTGTAGAGATTGTGTTATAAGCCTTTCTTGACTGTTTGTAGGGATTGTCTTCCAAGCTTTTTTTATTTTCTAGAATGATCCCTTGTAGGGAATGTCTTTCAAATCGTAAAGAATGTTTTATGGATCGTATTTTACATCTTTCTAAACTTTTGTAGGGATATCTAACAAGTCTTTCTAGAATGTTTGTACGGATAGTTTTTACTTTTCACACGTCCTTCTAGAATGTTTGTACGGATGGCTTTTACTTTTTACACGTCCTTCTAGAATGTTTGTACGGATGGTTTTTACTTTTAACACGTCCTTCAAGAATGTTTGTAGGGACTGTTTGAGAATGTTTGTAGGCATCGTTTTTAATGTTTACGACGCCTTTCTAGAATGTTTGTAGGAATTGTCGTTCACGTCTTTATTGACTGTGGATTTTCTCACCCGTCTGTCTAGACTTATTTTTACGTCTGTGTTACGATATCATGTTCCCTTTACTTATTTTGGAAACGTATTTCAGAAATAACATCAGCATAGTAACTAGAGATAGACACGCATAAAACAACGAAAAGCACACTTTTATACATCGGTATATCATTTTGTTCTTTTCAGATAATTAAATGTAAACACTGTTAGTATTTTTGTTTAATCAAACTCACATTCAAGTCTTTCTATATATATATATACATATTTACTATTCATTCAAAACTATCGTATTTTCCAAGAGTTTGAAAAACTTTACTTTTCACTAAATGCTAAGGGCGAGCAACTTTAACTTAGTTATTAACTTAGTAGTACTAGTCTATTGTATTATGAAACAGACGTTTGGCGGATGGACAAATATGTCTTTTTCTAGTAGAAACCTCGGCGTTTCATCAACAAAGCAACCTTTCACCAGGGCGATTACAGAGCAATTGTCGTAGATTCTGTATACAAGTGTCAGGTCTCACAAACAACACGCCATTTCAAAAAGAGCTATTAGACTAAAGTGGGAGACGCAGCGTTTTTCTTCCTATATCACTTGGGACGTGTCTGTAATTGAATTGTATTTGTTTGGTGAATGACAAACTGGTTTACCTCCAGTTTGAGAATTCCTCTTCTGCATTATGACATAAAATCGATCAGCAGACCAAGAAACAAATCACATGGACGTCCATCTAAAATCTTACTTAGAGAACAAGGATTTTTCATAAATGGATTGGCTATATTCTGAGGCGAGATGCCAGTCCAATTTTCAGAATAGTTTATATTCTTTGATCTACAAACATTTCCCATCTATGTAATTTTGTTTATTGTAAACACTACAAGAAAGTTCACTTGTATTGTTGCTGAAGTATGTTTCAGATCTTGTAGAATTGTTTGCATTTTAAAACCATTTTGCAAACGGTTACTGGTATATGATGGATTGTGTACATTGATACATCATTTAATATTAGCTGACCGTTCTTCGATTGACCTATCATTACTTGTGTGCTTCCCAATTTCTAATGTGAGAAATCTTTAGATAACTTTCAGCTCATCAAATAGTGAACCATTTTAAAATGTGTCAATATTAAAGACGGTAAGTGTACTATAAATGCTGCTCAGAGATTTGTTTTACTGGACTTCGCAAGTTTTAAACATGATCAATTTTGTCTGTTTGAGAAGTTTTTATACATTCAAGGGGACAAACGATAGAGGAAACAGTTCATGTATTTGGCCAAGCACTGACATCAGGACAAGAGACGGTAAATAGTCCATGCATATGGTCAAGTACCGACAAGGGACATGCGACAGGGGATACAGCTCTTGTATTTGGATAAGGATCGACCACAATATATAAGACAGAGAAAACAATTCTAGTATATGACCAAGCAACGGGATTTAACATAGAGGCCAAGCAAAAAAGCGTTCAAATGAAAGACGTCGATCACAACAGTTCTTCGTAAATACTTAATATCAATACCCTGTTGTTAAATATGAATGGAACAATAGTACCGAGCAATGACGCCTAACATGAACTTTCTCAATATATAAAAAAATGATTACTTCCAAAGGGTATTTTGTCGGCAACATAATTATATATCCTTTTGAAACATGTGTAATTTGGAAAATTATTCTGTCAAATAATGTTCTTTTTTATGATGTGGATGGGAGCACTACCTGTCTTTAAAACCTTTGGTATAATCTCATACACACACCATTATCTGTCTGTTGTACTCCATTGAGAGATTACTAGACTGCTTGCTTAGGTAAAGGAAAACTTTAATCTTAAGCTTAGAAGACAGCATCAAGTTGCTGTAAAATTGTTTAAAACAGTAATAATGTTTATTCATACAGAACATTAGTATTCAACCATTTGAAAAAAAATGCAGATAACAATTAAAGCTGCTTGCTCGCAGATTTAACGGAAAAATAAAGTTATTCAAATTCTCTGAAAGGAACATATTTCAAAATGAATAGTAAAACGTTCTCCTCTTAGGTTAAGTAGTCATGTATTTAAACTACTTTGTATTTGTAATGCTCGTGGTCTAATTGGCCGAATGGATTAAAGTTAAAAAAGCTTTATATTATTTAATATACATTTTCAGTTATATTGATCACTTACAGGGATTTTTTAACATATAACATGACAATGTCAGATGTTTTATAACACAATATTGACGTTAGGCATTTTGAATAGCGTGTATAAAAAGATATACAATTTCCCCATAATTTAAAGCGCTTGCATTATTTATTATTGGGATTTATCTTTTAACCTGCGGTAGACAAAGATTTTCTCGTATTTGTTTTAAGTATATAATAAACTTGTGTTTTATTTCTTGGCAAAAAAACGAATTAACTCGAAAAGAAAGTGAAAAGTTTTAAAGGGACATATCCTATAACTGATGCCAAACTAAATAACCTCCAAAACATAAACAATAGAATCTTTGGAAGTATTATAACTTAACCTAAAAGTTTCAGCTATGCATTCCAAGTCATTATAGATAAAATAAGCGGTTTGAAATATACTGCAGTACCGTAAACCATTCAATAACCTATGTAGAGTTGTTGTTGTACAATTAATGGGTGGATGCGATTTATTACAGAAAGCCTCTATATTTATTAATTGTGGTAAATTGAAGCATTTTTCGCCATTGGTTCTTCTTTGAAATTTTATTTATTTATCATTTTACGTTCATTGAACACATAATCTATGTTTATAGAATATAATCTGCTAGATGTAGGGCATGTCCCTTTAATATAAGGATAGTCATAAATGTATATATTGTAACAGGGTTGCATCTTTATAACATTCGATATCAAATGTCACAGTGATGACGTTTTAACGACGTGAAAAACTGCGGGAATTAAAGTCTGTAAAGAAATGTTTCTGTAACTATAGAAACAATGCTACAAAATGTGAGAAAACGTTAGTATTAAAGTCTACTGCATTCATCTCCGTGTCTGATCAGAGGATTTTTTCACCGCCGGAAGAAAAGACTAATTTGTTTTGCTGTCGAGGTAGATGTGGTAGAAAAAACGTTAACAACGCGGAAAAAGATGTCTATTATGCCTGTTTATTTACTGTGGGCGTGAGACTTAAGCAGGGAAATGTGCAAGATGATCCGAATACAGGTGTCATTAACCGTTACAAATGAAATAAAGTCGAGCGAAAAAGTAACACCTTTAGATAGAATCAGGCATTTGGAAGCAAGGTCGGTTGTTTAACAATCTGGAATTTAACGTAAACGCTAATTTAGAAAACTACTAATCAACTCTGAGCAAGATTTACAAGTAAAGAAATGAATGTAAATACTGAAAATTTATGATAAAGAGTTATTAAATAATCATAAAGTTTCCAGCTCGCCACATTGTCAATAACCACTAATAAATGTTCAACTATACATGTACATTTCATTTTGCTAATCGGCGACGGATTTGTTTGGTGTAGCGGTTAAAATCCGTGTATGCATTTGCAAATATCAAACTTACAAAACAGTTGACCAGATATATTTTTGGTATAAGCACCGGACTAATAACTTTAAATTCAGCATTGAAAAGAAAAACATTATATGCATGTTGCTGTGATATTATCTGATAGTTTTAATTTGAATTGTCATGTACATGTAATTTTTACAGTAAACAACCTGCAATGTATATAGTGATTTCATCTAAAAATAAACTACAAATATAATGATTGAAGGTGAATAACATACCCCCGTCGTGGCTTGAACACAGAAATGGATATATGAATACATAAAGCGTAACAGATTCCCTTTACATCCAGGGGCTGCAGCGAAATCGTTTGACAAAAATCTATTAAACAAAGGGCTGAAACTCAATGTTAAATTACCTGCGCATTTTATATTTTTGAAGGAACTGCGCAGGCAAAAGTAAAAAACAGCCATTTTTGATAGACCCTGATGACAATTAATTCAACAACTTGCATAGCTCAATACTCATTTTCAGTAATTACAATGTGCGCAGATGTAATTAGAGCATAATCCTGTGTAAGGTCACACCGCTCCTCATGGACATTCAGCTAGGGGTTAACCCAGATTCAACGGCTATTGATCATATGAGAGGATTGAACGATTTTTCACGCGTCTGTCATCTCGGTCGGCTGTCCTTCAAACTGAAGAGAAATCCAAATTGCATTCGAGAGATCTCTGTGTTCACACTGTTTATCCAGACAGTTATATTTTGCAAATCGATTGACAGATAAAACTCCAGACTAGGGTAGTCACATGTTGTTTTTTTTTTCTCTGCAAGTTGCATGGTTAAACTCATACAAGACGAGACTATTCATTTCATCGCATAATGTCTTTGAGTTCAGAACGTCTGCTGTGAAATATCAACGAGACTTACACATTTATTTTGTGAATGCTAGAAGTCCTTTTATACCCTGGATTTTCCCCTGTTCAAACATGAACATTTATTTTGACAGTCTGACAGGCAAAAATGCATTGTTCAAATTTTTTTATAGAATGAACTCGGAAGCGAGTAGTGAACCTCGGTAGCTCATTGGTATGGGCGTTCGCCTCTGGAACTGGAGGTCCAGAGTTCAAATCCAAGCCCGAGCAC
Organism: Saxidomus purpurata; assembly: GCA_022818135.1. Lineage (NCBI taxonomy): Eukaryota > Metazoa > Mollusca > Bivalvia > Venerida > Veneridae > Saxidomus > Saxidomus purpurata. The sequence goes on from JAFMSR010000015.1 coordinate 35,347,513, forward strand.
GGGGTGTGTCCTTGGGCAAAGGTACTGATGGTACACGTGCCTAAGTCCTTCCAGCTGCAAATGGGTAGCAGCGATAAAAATGCAACTGCTTCTCTCACGCGAGCGTGATAACATCTTGAATGAGTGTTCGGAAGCGATTCAATACGATATGGAACTTTTCTTCGTAATCAAACTAAAATGAATTAGTATAAACTAGGAGCGAATCGTAAAATGCAAAGTCTTCTCTATAAATGCATTTCTAATAACATTTAAACTACATACTGTAATCTCCATATATCATAATTCTGCCATGCACTTAGAAAATCCATTTCTGAGGCCTAGATAAGTCAAACCGTCGGACAGGAACATAATTTTAGAGCATGTCTGTCTAACTTAGTATTTAAATGAAGATTTAGTATTTGATCTTTGCTTGTAAACCCTCTATATTTTCAAATTTAATTTTCCAGTATTGGGCATAGTTACAAAAAAGCTAATTCATTTTTATTTCCCCCTGTTTTGTTATTCAAATGAGTGATCCCTGAAAATTCGCAGCGACGCTAGTGACACGCCAGGTCTGTGAAAATACTTTACATGTACATATGGTTACCACGGGGAACTTGAGTAATAGCCACCAATACATACAACATAATATATCTCCGAACTTGCACAGACATTACAACGAAGTAAAATACTGCAAAGTGTTTAATACATTTTTATTGATCTGTTTAATGAGGTTTTAATGAGGAGAAAGGAGCATGATGATGCGAGAGGATATCCGCATATGGAAACAGCTCATTGATCTGTCAAGCAAAACATGTCTGAAGCCAAATATAACTTCTCGTTTAAGAAACGGTCTCTAAGAAAGGCTGAATTTTCACGCTACTGTACGTTTGTATCATAAACATAATTTTCTATGTTACAGAAAGACTGTATATAAAAAACGGCAAACATTAGATATCATGTTCTTTCTCTACCACCTGTGACAACACTATTTTAAGTTTCGTCAACTTCGAAGGCAAAAACGAAGAGCTGTACTTTGTTCCGAATGTAGAATATAATACCCCTCCCACATAGGAACATATCAAATGAGATGAAAACACCAGAAGCAATGCAGGAAACTAAAATAAGAAAACATAAAAGCACATATTTTTCTTCCGTCAATTTAATAGTGGTTCTGTCTTGTAGGAATTGTGTGCAAAGTAACACATGATGTTTGACAAGCGCTATTTATTGAATGCTACTTTCTTCATGTGAGTATGAAAATTGCAACAATTGTGTCAATATCGACGGAGTTCCCAAACCAAATTTAGCTGTGAAATTTTGCATTAAGCCTTTACATTCAGCTTCACTTCAGTATACATGTATCGAAATACATAGTTGCAAAATCAATGACTTGATGCGTTTCAAATACTATAACGACAATTTTAACCACAGTCTTTTCAACTCTAACCTTTCTGCTAAGCCAAGGCAACAGGTGACTTGGAACTTAAACCTTTCTGCTAAGCCAAGGCAACAGGTGACTGGGAACTTTAACCTTTCTGCTAAGCCAAGGCAACAGGTGACTTGGAACTTTAACCTTTCTGCTAAGCCAAGGCAACAGGTGACTTGGAACTTAAACCTTTCTGCTAAGCCAAGGCAACAGGTGACTTGGAACTTTAACCTTTCTGCTAAGCCAAGGCAACAGGTGACTGGGAACTTTAACCTTTCTGCTAAGCCAAGGCAACAGGTAACTTGGAACTTTAACCTGTCTGCTTGGCAAGTATAACAGGAAAAAAAAAAAAAAGAAAAGGAAAAAATAAATTTTTTTTTTAAAAAAAAAAAAAAGAAAATTTGGAAATTTAATTTTTTGTTTGGAATATAACAGATACTTATAACTGTAAAGGTATAGTCCGTTACTGGTGCTTATATTAATGACATGTCCTGTGTCATGTCGCGGGTGGGGTACCTACAATAAAAATTCTCAAAAAAATACTTCTTAAAAATATGTGAACTCCTTGTTCAAACATTAGAAACCCAGTCAATAAAATCAATTTATTTTCAGTGTTCTACTTTTGCCACTCGTGGATTTTTCGTAGACTGATAAATGAAATCTGAATGGAAATTTCACAAATGCATGTAAATTTCTAAGTCAATATGCATCATTTAACGCACGTATGGCAACCTTCTTTCCCATTAGCTTTGTGAAATATTTCAAGGTACATGATGAGTCCTAAGGTGTTTGTACAACAATGTCGCCAAATGTGACCAAGTCCAAAAAAGTATTTCAAAGAAATTGTTTGTACAACAGTTTCGACAAATATGACCAAGTCTAAAAAGTATTACAATGAATGTAATTGTACAACAATTTCGACAAATGTGACCAAGTCCAAAATAAGTATTACAAAAAGGATTTGTTCAACAATTTCGACAAATGTGACCAAGTCCAAAATAAGTATTACTAAAAAGGTATTTGTTCAACAATTTCGACAAATGTGACCAAGTCCAAAAAAGTATTACTAAAAAGGTATTTGTACAACAATTTCGACAAATGTGACCAAGTCCAAAATAAGTATTACTAAGAAGTTGTTTGTACAACAATTTCGACAAATGTGACCAAGTCCAAAAAAGTATTACTAAAAATGTATTTGTACAACAATTTCGACAAATGTGACCAAGTCCAAAATAAATATTACTAAAAAGGTATTTGTTCAACAATTTCGACAAATGTGACCAAGTCCAAAGTAAGTATTACTAAAAATAAAAGGTATTAGTACATCAGTTTCGACAAATGTGACAAAGTCTAAAATAAATATTACTAAAAAGGTGTTTGTACAACAATTTCGACAAATGTGAAACTTTGACCTTAACTTCTACTCAAATGTGAAATAATAATACTCCATATTTAATCAAATGTGAAAAACACTTTTAAAGTTTTTACATATTGGTTAAACTTATTTCACATGTCAGGTATGGAAGTATCAGAATGTTTAATTTATCAAATCTACACTATAAACATGATATTTCTGGTCTATTCTCTGACAAATGTTAGCAGAAATTCAATATCTTAACGGAGGAAAGAATTAATCTTGTGGTTAGCTGTTACTAGTCAATACATAGAAACTGTAGGTGGTGACATTTTACAATATTACAAACAGTAGTTAATATAATGTTATTTAGATCGAAAACATAGTCATTTTCACATTCGAAATTGAATACATACCCCACGGGTATGCATCACGATAAAGTCAGTCTTAGTAATAATTAGTATTAAATGAGTGACTCCCAGTCTACTGAAATCTTAAGACTTCTACTTTAGACTAAAATATTGCTAACTTGAGCTGAATATCGCTGTATCCATCTTTTCTGAAACTATGGAAACTATTTTGTCAGAGTTTACATATTCCATATGTAAATCAAAATCTGAAACGTTTTTGTCTTATGACTGTCTTTTTACATTTAAAAAATCGAGTATTCATCTACTCTGTCATTAATAAATAGGGACCTTAATGGGTGAGATTACACTTGGAGCATTAATACGTTAAACATTCCAAAAACTAATACATACTGTTTAAAAGGTAAGAGCGTTTCTGTGCGCATGCGCTAATAAACAAATTGAGATTACCTGTCGGTACGATTTACTTTAATTCGCACACTTTTATATTTGACATTATGGAAGTGGCCGCTATATCGAAATTTTGCGTAATTTTATCTGGCTGCATTAGACAGGGTCTATGTTATATTCATGTTCAGCTTGAATTATTACACCATAGTTCAACTCTAAAGTTAGTGTGCAAATAAACATTTGGTTTAAAATATGTTTTATTGCTTATAGTTCATTTCAAATTTAGTTACCTCCATTTTTTTCTTTATATTTTTTACCTGTCTAAATGACTCATAACCAAACGGCAAATATGAACCACATTTGATATTTCGTTTCATTTATTCGTATGAATGTTGTAAAGTATAGGTTAGTGTTCATTTTTATGTTTTTGCGAAAATAAATTGGTCTGGCCCGCGAATGAGCATTGACCTACTTAGTGATTGAAATTATTAGTACTACCCCATTTACTGAATCGGTATATAACTACTGATTTACACAAGTTAAAGTACAGCGAAAACTGCGCTGCGATTGGACAAAAAATGATTTCAAACACTAAAAATGTATTGTTCTGTTATTAGGAAAGTGGGTAGGGAAAACAGCTGCGATATGATAGTATTAAATTATTTTTCATCGTTTACAATGTATAAAGAAATTTAAATTGAACATTTTATTGCTTTTTGTTATAAACTCACATTAAAAACAATAATATGTAGTCGGTTAGTTTAAATTCGTATAACTCTGAAAGGAACATGATCACATATTGTTTTTTTTCTTCTTGTTTAAGATGTTATTACTTTTGGAAAGTATTTGATTTTTTAGATTAAAAGTGCTTATATCACCTTAAATTTATTTATTTTGTACACGCTTCTAAATAAATAAGAAAAATCTTCCTAATGTTCAAGTTTCATCAAATGTCAAGGGGTGAATAAATGGTATAATATCAATAATAATGTTCTTCGTGATAATATTTCTTTAGCTATCACAGAAAGTGGATAGACTTTCATTTTAATAAACAGATTCATATTACTTACCAGTGAACCTTAAACATTATCTAACAAGAGAAAACATACTGCTTTAATGGACAGGAGAGCATTATCAGTTCAAAGATGTCATTTAAAAGAACTATTTTGATTAGTAACAGAACATATTGATCGGAACCTATTTATTCTGCCAAGTTTGCGAGAAAGAGTTCTATTTATGGAGACAACTCGATCCTAAACTCGCGAAGATAATCATAATAAGCCAGATCTCAAAACAGATACCAGCATGTTTTTCAATGCAATCATTGAACGACAGTTCATAATAAGACCTAATATGTCTTTTTTTATAAAGCTATTCCTTGGGTATCTTTTTAATTACACGGGTAAATTGTCGTGTTCACTGGTTGTATACCGTTTGCATGTGTCGTATGTCGCCCTTGTTGTTAGGCAATGATCACCTTTTTTTAAACCAAGGTATACATTCTGATGTGCGCGGCAAAACTCGTACAACGATTATATAATACCACACGTACTAACTTCCGCAAAATATATTTATCATCATTCATTTTCAATAGTTTATGATTATCAAAGTGATCAACACTTTACGTGTAATAACCCCTGTGGAGTACCTCAATAATGTAAGGTCACGAGCCGTTGATGACACGAAAACAAATGACACCTTACAGCAGAAAAAACACTGCATTAAAAAATACTTTTGACAAAGAATATGAAGCACTGCAAACCGTCTCCACAGAATTGTATGCCACGTACTCTGTAACTTGCAAAGCTAAGAGAAAATAAAAAGAACACTATTGCATATGTTACCCACAAAACACGTTCGGCCAATTGCTTCTCCGGCGAGAGAAGCGATTTAAAACATTGTGCATTCACATTCACATTATGACAGGTATTTTAAACAAAACCAAAAGGGTCATTATCTATATCATAGTATAAAATAGCTTTATAGATCATATACATGGCTCATACATTTAGCAAATACTGTACCTAGACAAAAGTTTCTATCTGGACACGTGGTATTTGCAGACATATGTTCTCAAACCTGCTTCATTTGACTGAACTCAATTTTGCAGACGCTCCTTTGAAAGATAAGAAGAATTATATGTAAAACTGTTAACTAAGGATTGTTTTATAGGGACATACCCTATTACTGATGTCAAACTAAATAACCTCCAAAACATAAATAATAGAATCTTTGAAAGTATTACAACTTACCTAGGTTCGCTATGCATTCCCCATTCTCGAAAAATTTAAAAATATTGCAGTACCGTAAACCATTAAATGATGTATGTAGGGTTGTTGTTGTACAATTAATGGGTGGCTGCGATTTATTACAGAAAGCCTTAATATTGATTAATTGTGGTAAAATGAGGCATTTTTCGCCATAGGTTCTTTTTTGAAATTGTATTTATTTATCATTTTACGTTCATTGAACACATAATCTATGTTTCGAGAGTATAATCTGCTAGATGTAGGGAGTGCCCCTTTAAAGGGACACGCTACAACTAGCAGCTTATTTTATCCGAATATTTCAGATGAATAAAAAAAAGAAAATATTTTATCGAATAATGTCTTTTTGTGCACAAAATAACCATCTATAGATTGAAGGTTTAATGGCATTTCAACACTTTAAACTTAGAGGCTTCATGATAACACTTATATCTTAAGTCAGAGAAATAGAAAAAAACGTTACTTTTTGTATTAATTTCAAGATGAGAAAAGCTAATCAGTACTAGCTACTTTTCCCCTACAAACAGAAGACTTTTGAAGAATCAACACACTTGATGTCAATAGCTCGTGTTTCCCCTTTGTTCACGTACACCCATAATTCATTACTTCTACTGCAACCCGTACATATTAATTCTTTTATTTGTTGTTTCCAGCAGAATTGTGATATAAACCAAATATTAAGAAATACTCTTATTTCAAGAAACCGTATTTTAGCTGTAACTTATACCAAGAAAATGTGAACGAGAGTCCTAGGACGTGAATGTCAAAAGATATTTACAATCGGCTGTAGAATGATTTAGCATCACCCTCCTGATACAGGAAGACCAAATAAATCACGAAACAAGTCAATACAGATGGGGAGTTGGTCAATGTCTGTCATTTGTCTTATGAATGCTCATATTGTCTGGAAGTGTTTGAGGTTTTTTCTCAAATACAAATCCCACTGGCTGTGTAAGATTTTGGGCTTGTTTCTGTGAAATACAGCCGCTGGATGTTTTAGTTGTGTCACTGTATAGCCTGGACCCGTTGTTCGAAATTTTAACCGACTGTTAAGCTTACCGTTGATTTACTTTTGATTAAAAAATATTATTTGAGGGTAACAATAGCGAAATATTTTCGTTTTGCTTTGAAGAGTTTTTAGTCCTAATTCTCTCGAGTTCAAAATTTGTTTTAAATTTTCTTTCAAACTGTAGAAATGTCACCTTTAAAGTTAATCGACTGTCAGCTAAATCGTCAATTAAAATTTTGAACAACCGGATCCGGAATTTTTCTTATTTCTAGATTACCGTGACAATATCGCTTTTCCATGGCAAAAAATAATTAGTTCGTCGGAAATACTGTTAACGTTGCTATATATGCCTATTGTTTTCAAACATTTACATTGTGTTGTTGGTAACAATTGTGAATTTACCGTTATTTGATTATTATATACATCTCAATATTTAACCAAATAAGCTTAAAGCATGTTGGGAATAATCGGAAACGGATGTAGTTACATGAGTTGAACATGAAATTGAACAATACTGTATGAAAGTTGAACTCAAACTGTTCGTTTCAGTCTGATCAGGGTAAATAAATATACATTTTTACAGCTAAAACTTAAAATCGCTTGCTTATCATCCTAGTATGGAAATGAGTATAAACAATTTAAGATGATACATGTAAGCTATAATGATAGTGATATTAAATGATGTAAGATAACAAATCTACATTTAACTCAGGTAACAATTATAGTCTTATTAATAAAGGAAGAAAACCCATAAACATGATTAAACTGCAGATGAAAATTTTATATTAAACAGTTAATATGGCTGGTGTTCCTAATAAATTATCAAAACTTAGCAGAATTGTTTAATGATGCTTAAAAATCTTCATGAAAGAGTAACGCCAAATATCTCAATGCAATTGACTATGCACTCTTAACATACTGTACTGTGTAGATCACAAATTAAACTAATATGCACTAAACATGTAAGATACTAATGTATGCACCAATAATACAGACCACACCTACGTTGTCTGCATGACAAACTTTATAGAATATTTCCTTTAAGGATGGTAAGGGCCCTGACGCATAACCTGAAATCTCGAAATCGTGTGCTTCTATTCTTTTCTAAGTGTTCTCTCATGGTTTAACTTGGACTCTTATAAGCATATACATGTATACTCTGTGTCTCAAACATCAAATATATATAGCATAAAATGTAACCTTTCTACAAGTCATGTGTACCTAAAGAGCTATCTTCATAAACTTATTGTCTGTAAGTAATGTTAAACCTTAATAATGATGTTCTGCGTGGAGAATCCTGTATCGTACAAACACCATCTTAAGCTTGCATTATTATGAAGCATAAAGAATATAATCTGGCATAACATGCTGGATGTTTACATTAGAAAAACGATACAGCTGGTCATATTTTGTATTATATATGTCGTTTGGGCTGGCATTGATAGCACATAGCCTACATTAACATGGTGGGTGGGGTAAACGTAAATGATATGTACTTTTATATAAAATGTAGTTACATTGATAATATCTCTTCATAACATGTACATATTTTCTATCTCATATAAGCTTACTGTTTATGGTCAGTTTCCTAAGTGAACTTATGTTCAAAGTTACAATCACATGTAGCAAAAATATTACTGAAAAATATAAAGTACACTAACTACATAACATTATCTATGTAAAATAAATGTCTATTGTTGGTGTACTTTTCATTCAAAGATAATTTGGTACATGCTGCTATATAGACTTGCCATTATGTAGATAAATACATTGTATGTATTACAAGTAATGCTATATATAATGTTTTATGATTTTTAGGAATTTCAGGTGATATTGACCTTGAAATGACATTGACCTTTACCTCTGCTTATCCAATTAAGAACAAAAGAGTCAAAGCAGTAATTTAAAAAAAATGTAATCAGTTAAAACGTTTCCAGTTATATTTTAACAAAAACACTGTCGTATTGCACGTGGATTTTTAGATGCAGCAAGCTTAACTTATAGATTTTAGGGTGGTGGATGGGGTTATTACAATTATACTCTTACCATATCAACATTTATTTTTATTAAATTGCTTTCATTTCATGGACATAAACCTTAACTTATGTAAATAAGTAAAGATGTCTGTTTAACAATCATTTATACAATTTATCAGATTTGACATTTGGTAGAAATATTATTTTTGGTGAGTTTTAACTTTCTGACCTTGAAATGACAATGACCTTGGTAGATTAAAAGTTTGAAGAAAATGTGTAGCATGGGTACTGATGTATTATGCAAAATCAAATAGTTTACCATTCCATGTGCGTTTAAAACATTATTTAAGATTTAAGTAAATTAAGGTATTTGTCTATTTTAGTGTTCAATATGACCTTGACCTTAATTCTTTCCAACTTTCCACCCAAGGTCGGCAACTTTTATCTACTGTACAATAAACTACAATGTCTCCCAATTTTGGTATATTACTAAGATTATTTCTTTTTTGTGCAACCTTTCTCCTTAAATAAGCTACTTTTAAAATCTTTGATGCACTATTATACAGAGCATACTGGGTTTAGATCTATAACGTAAATGCTGTTTTAAATGATGGTCGTACTTATTTTGATGGATTTTTTACTTCAATGTTTCGATGCCTAATTTTTTGGATGCAAACGAATTTATTTTCTAAAACGTAATCTCAGTATGCTAATATCTCGCCAGTAACATTATAAAGTCTTTCTAGATCAATATGTAGTCTCCATCCAGATTTACTGGTGGAAATGTTTAAATTTAAACAAGTGTCATTAATGTGCAATTTTACAAAACTCCCTAATGCCGAGAGAATGTAATCTTACACGCGCTCTTTAGGTATAAGTATGCTAAATACATTTCCATAGACTCGCATTATAAGGTTTTAGGCAAGTGCGACTATCTAAACTCTCACCGACTGCTGAAGTACATTTTAATTAGCAGAAACATCCTAGTCCCAGATAAAAAAAATTATACATGTTATCCATACTATACACTAGTTTCGGGGCACGTTTAACTGTCACCGACCAAAAATGTCAGTATTTTTAAATACCAAATATTTCAGTTGTGCTTTATATCCAGACTTTTCTCGCCCCTTTTTATTCGTGATCTACCATCCAGTGATTATTTCAAAAGAACTATTCCTGTATGCATCTACTTATTTTCAGCCAATCAGCAATCCAATGCATATTGTAGGTCCGCATGTTCCCTAGACAAAATGTACCGATTCCGTTTCCTGCACGGTGCCAAATACTCATCAGTAGTATTAGAAGCGTCAAACAGCCATTTTCCTAAAAGCCCATGGTATGCCGACGATAAATTACGTGAGGTAATTATTGTAAATGCCCCAGTGCACCGAGACAGGGATAATTTCGTTGTTTGACTGAGGGTTAAACGTTTTTTGTTGTCAAATATATAACGTGAAATAACAGTGAAGGCCGTTTGATCTATGCTGGCTTTATCAGTTGTGTCAGAAACCATTTCAGTGTTTTTTGTGTAGTTTGGAATATATTGATTTTGTAAGCTTTCTTTAGCGCGTGCAATGAACGTCCGCATGTTTGGATATACATGTATAACAATTATAGACATACTTAAAGTAATCATTTTATTCGCAGTAAATTTGATATGAACTCAGAAAGGGAATCTGGATGTGCTGCATGGCTTTTGTCTTTTAACACATTGATATTTAAATTAATTTCAGAATATCTTCACATCTATAACACATACTTGAAATAAAAGTTTTAGTACAATTTAGATAGTTCGCAATCAAGTTTCGGTAAACCCATCTGTGTCCTGTTCAACCCCCAGCCTTAATTATTGTTGTCTAGATTAGTAATTAAGTACACGAGTGCATCTTACACCACCAAAACTTTGTAAAGAACCTAATTATTCTATCTTTTCCAACCCTTATGCTTTTATTCTAGGCACTCAAATGACATGAAAAAATATTGACAAGCCTGATAAAGAGATGCATTGCGGTATAAATTTCAACACCGAGTTCAAAGTGTGTTATGCATACAGACCAGATGAGCAACCCCGAGGGAAATAACAGTGCAGTTATGGGAAGCAACGTTCAAGAAACTCTTGCCTGTATATGCACTACAGTTTAGATATTACACTGTGAGAAAATGTAATAAATTGTGTTTTCTAGAATTTGAATCTCATTTTAAGGTGACATTTGACTCGTTCTTACAGTAATAAAACAGGTGCAAGTCTTTGAGACTTACTTACACATTGTATCATTGGATAGTAAACGTTTTGACTGCAATTCTAAGGCATGTTAAGATGTGTACGATTAATACGAATTCGGCATTAGTACTGATGCGCACCTTATCAGATTTTACAAAAAGCCATATTTAATATCGAGAGACTTGCAGTTCATTAAAAGTCTGAAAATATTATACAGATAGAAATCGATATGGATTAAGATAAAGATGTCAACGAGCACACGAATCATCTAGCACACACTGATGCACGTATCGTGTGTATGAACTTTACTGCGGCTAGAGGTGAACCCGCACCTTTGTAAAACCATGTAATCTAATACAATAAACACTCCTTAAAATACAAGACAAAACAACAGGATGAGTTAAAGACATCGAATACCATGACGAGTGTTTTTTAATAACAGCGTTTTACAGACATTCCTTAAAATGGCATTTTATATTTTCGGTACTCCCTCTCCTTTATTAGGAAAAGTCTCCATCAAGCCATGAGATGGCGTGTAATCAAACAGAAACCGCAATCCATACTTTCCCTGGGAAATTTATTTGAACAGAGCATAATCTTAAGTCAAGTAAAGTGGACATTACTTACATGACTGTTGCCGTACTGATTGACAAATGGAAAATAACGAGATTATTCGATCAATAGGTCATTAGCGATATTCCAGACACACTCGTGGCGCAAAGAGACTCACAATATAGAGAATGTGCCGCATACTGTAGTTGGCTGTCGCATGCGAAACAAATCTATCGACTTGGCACATATCTCTACCGGGTAATTTTTTTCTCAACAGTGGCTGGAAAATGACAAATTGCAATCACGGGTTTGTAAATGAGGTGTTAAAGGAATTGCGCACTTACATTTGCTTGAAAGAGGTGCAGTATGATGTTTTGTTGGTGATGGTGTACTCTAATATCCAGACAAGGAGAAGACATATATACAGTGTGGCACAACAAATTTAGTTAATCAAATTTTCTTGTTCTTTTTTTAAAGTTTAGTAAAAAGTAAAGCCTTACAAACGCAGTCGCCCATAACCGTGGAAACTGCCGACGTAATCACACACGTGACCCTTCAAACAAGCCATTTACCAGTGAAACAGCAACCGTTACGGTGCTTAAAGTCTTGAATAGTCCATTTTAAATTTAAATGTACTGATTACAAGAATGTTCTACGGAAATTTACAGTAGGGTTGAGCCGGACTAGACAGGCCTCACATGTTATTTGATTGTTTAACATCAATGTGAAATGAATATGCTATATTACAACACCATTCTTTCATATTGTAACGGATAAACGACGTTCCAATAATGCATGTATTATATTTTCCAAATCTTTATAACAACAGTATATGCGATAAAATTATCATTTATATGAAATAAATTCGACTTGCTGCTGCAATTTTATAATAAATTTAAGTCAGTGACATGCGTGTACACATTTTGAATACAATGTGCGTTTATAAAATATATTTCTTTGCTTGAAAACTTGGCGGTTTAAATGGGATAGCGTGGAGCTAACGGTCAAACTATCCGACAGTTCGAAATAATCAACAGCAAATCTTAAACCACAATATCTGCCATCAGAGAAAAAGACCACGAATACTTCAATGAATTTAGCGTTACAGCCAACCTAGTTAGTGGACACGTATTTTCGATAAGTGGCCGAACTAAATCAAATTTGATCAGAGAAGCGTGGAGAAGAAATCTAGGTCAGCTGGTTTTTAAGGGTTTTGTTGTTCACTATTATTCTTTGATGCTGAAGAACATCAATCTTAGAAAAAGGTTTACAAATATACAGTTAATGATTGTAACCCTGTAGATTATTTCGAACAGTTAGAGAGCTCAGTAAGAAATGCTGACTAAAAGTACCGATAAGGCAATGTTTAGTGAGTGATAATCTGTGAGCAATGTTAAAGGTGCATTTCTCTGTGACTATTGTTCATAAATAAGTAAAAAAAAAAACTTTACGAAACAGTAATAAGTATATATTCTAAGTAAGTATTGGTAATAATGTTCACAATGCTGAATGAGTTATGTTCAGTGATAACTCATTGTGTTTTCTTTAATTTATTCTCCGTAGTAGTTACGTAAAACGAGTAGTACTCATTGTGTTGTTGTGTGCTCGATCAACATAACTATGTCGTGTAAAGCTTTGATATGACAGCAGCTGGTTACTGTATGATATGACAACAGCTTGTTACCTAAACGGCAAATGAAAGGAGTTTCCAATTGTTTGTATGTCAGTTCAATTCATTGACATTCTTTTATACCTTTTTATTAGCTGAAGGGTAATTTGATGTGTGTATAGTTATGAAAAGAAGTTACACTTTCCATTGTTACAAATTAATAACACTTTTGAATTGTTTACGTAAAAGACACGTAGATCACGTTCTTCAAATGGCAGCGCATAGTTTAAACCTACACTGTCAACATTTCTGCAATCGAAAATGGCATTTTAAATGTTTGCCATGTTATTTAAAAACGACTTTTTGCTTTATTTCTTTTTCTCTTGAAAAAGGATTGCATCAATCATTGTAAACTTCTGCAGTTTTGATTACATCCTTACGCATGCTCAATCTATTCAAACGATCATAAAACTATGTCTCCATTATACATTGACTCAATTGTTGGAAACAAGCGCATCACTATTACCACTTTGTATTTAGCGGCGTGATGGAAAAAGACACAAATTTATAAGAAAGTCAATACCACTCGCTGGGAACGCCTGCCTGTTGGTTAAGAAGTAATTTACCGAAAACTAATGTTGCTACCATATTAGATAAATGACAATTCAATAACAATAAGGTCAATTTCCACGAAAAGCAGACAGTTACTTGCAGGATAAGAGGGTTAAAGATATTTGTGTCTATCATATGCTTCTCTATTTACCGGGAGGCACTGTCTTATATCAGTTTTTATCGTTCTGAAATGCACTTTGCGCAAAAGACATCTGTCGGATGAAGGAACATTGTTATTAAATAAAGTAGCATAAAAGTAAAGATATGTCTAAGGATAGGGATTTCCTTATGGCAAATATTTTAATACTGAATCTGTTTTCTAACATACAGTAAATCTATATTTGCATGTTGATACAGTCAATCTAACATATTTGGTCTACTGAGCAACTTTATTGATCTACACTATTGTAATTAAAACTGTTACAGAAATGACAGTTTTGATCGCCGATTTTTCTTAAGAAAATATGGGTGACACTGCATATAGTAAAGGCAAAGGGACTTACAATTGGGCCATTTATAGTTACGGCAAATTAATTTATAATTTGGCCATTAATAGCTGAGGCAAATGAATTTATAATTTGGCCATTGGTAGTTCACGATGAAACGTACACATACAATGTATCAAACTTAATAACAATTATTTATCAGCAAAATTTCCTAAGGCAAAATACGCCATAGCAAAAACGGAATCCACAGTAGAACATCGTGCATTTATCTCTAAATTGTATCGTCATTCACTGATGTTCATTTCAGGGACTTAACAACGCCATGGAGATATATGGTGTCTGGCACATACTAATATATTGCTCGTCCCATGATATTGTCTGTTCACAGCGTTAAACCAGATTGTGATTGATAAATAGCAAAATCTGCGGGCATACATAGCCAAGAAAACTAAGGCGTAATATATTAAGTATGAAACTGTTTCGTTTAAAAAAAATCAAAGGTTCTTGGTAAGACATAACATAGTTATGATGTTTGTTTGTCTATTCGTCTGTATTAAAGAAGCACACCATAAACTATAACTTCAAAAGCATAAATAATAGAATATATGCAAGCCTTATTACTTAACAAAGTTATCGTCGGTAAGATCAACGTTTTATCATTAGTTGCAATATCGTGACACATTTACTTATCTTTGTAAAGTTGTTGTTGTACAATTAACGTGCGGATAGCGCTTTCTTACTTAAGGTATTTGTGCTAAATGTATGCATTTTTTCGATATGTGTAGTTCTTTAAATTGTATTTGTTCATTGAACACACTATTCATGTTCGGAGGATATAATCTGCTGCATGTAGGGAGTGTCCCTTTAATCATATGCTTTAAAGCTGCCCTAGTTTCTAGAGAAAAAATCAAAAGTGCCAAAATAACAATGAAAAAGGAAGGTTCTTAGAATTATATAAAACTAACATACTTTATCACGAGTCATCAATTGAAATGGTTGAACTAAAGTATTTCTCTTTTTTTAACTTTTAACTTAACTTTAACGTTTAAGCTGTAAGTTCCTGTCGCCAGTTTAAAGACGGTCGCTACAGTTTTATCATTTTTTTCAAGCAATGAGAATTTTATGAAATTTCATTTGTTGTTAGGGTAATACCTGCTAAGTCAGAATATAAAATAAAAAGGTAGGTCACCAGCCTTATTTAGAAGAAATGGACACTTTTTTAAGTATACCCCCGAAAGCAGTGAAAATGACCCCTATCTCATGTTTATCAATAATTAAACTCTAAATTTGGCAACTTACCATTGTTGTTTATTTAAAATGCTAAGCAATTGATCTTATTTCACGAAACTACATGAATTGAGTTTTCAAAATGTATTCAAACTGAAAACACTCATAAAGAGAACCCATTTTCTGTAAAAAAGTATGTATAATTTGTAGTCATTTGTTAAAGTTTTTTTCTTAATGTTCAAGCAATGAGAATTTCTTAATTTTTCGCAGAAGAATTGACCAAACATCACTTTATTGAAAACTAATTTAAAAATGATAGGTCATCAGCCTTTTTATTGAGAAAAATGAGCTTTGGTCTCGGGTGGGAGGGTGGTGTTGGAGGGGAGGCCATGTGTTTATTGCCACTGACGTAATAAAGATAGCTAAATGAAACTTTAAGTGGACAAATTGTGCATAGTAAAACACTTACAAATAATATGTTACAAAAATGTATCCTTCTGAAAGCATTTAATAAGGTTAAAAAATCAACCTTTGCTAAACACTGACTTTTTGGGTGCTTTTAAAGGGAGGTAATCAATTTTCTTGATATACTGTTTTTTTGCTATAGTTATATGTTTTAAATATGTTATAGTGATATAATTGCTCAAAATAATTGTATGTTTTTTATTAAAAAGTAATTGTTTGTGACATTTAATTAAACAACATTAAAAATATAAAAGTATTTCATATATAGCCAAGAATTAAACCGCCGCGATCGTCTTTAAAAATATTTTGCAGTACCGTAAAATGTAAAGTTGTTGTAGTACAACTAATAGGTGAATAGCGATATAATACAAATAGCGATATAATACAAATAGCGATATAATACAAATAGCGATATGATACAAATAGCGATATAATACAAATAGCGATATAATACAAAAGGTCTGTAAGTTGATTATTTGTGCTATAATGAGGCATTTTTGATATACATTGTTATTTAAAATTGTAGTTTTTTATTGCGCGCATTCTTTATGTATGGCGGAGGTAGGGAGTGCCCATTTAAATAGGTCAACAGGTGAATCATATTACAATTAAGGGTGAAACAAGAAACGTGTTGATCCAAAGCAATCGGGGAATAGTGTATAAAATCCAGAAAGACATTTCGGGACAAGGGGGCTACCCTTTAACTGTACACCTGTTAAAGTGATATTACCCTTCAAAGTGACCATCATAATTTTAGATAAAACATTAATCAGTGATTTATACTCCTAGAATAATAAACATTGCCATAGTTATAACCCACAATAAAAATCTGTATAACAGCTTCTTTCACATTGAATATAGAGGAAATCTGTTAAAATCTTTTTTGACTATGCTAGTCAAAAATTAAAAATGAACCCTTTCAGTTGTGTATATCTTTATTTGTATTTGTCAATATCAGAAATAACTTGGTAAAACTTATCTTTAAATGTTTTAAGGCATCCACTGTGTTTTGAGCATCATGCTTAACTAAAAACCAATGTGACAATTTTGAAGGGTAAAATAACTTTTAATATTGAAGACATGTAACACTAGTTATATATTTTTAGTTACCTATTTCTTTTGTAATCATAACCATAATTATTTGTTTTATGTGTTTAAACATATAAAGAAATTTCCAAATATATATGGGCTGAAATAAATGTATATTTTTTTTTCTAACGAGTGAAATTCTAGTTTTAACCAGGAACTACTCTTAACATATCATGAATACAGTTGTTTATAATGATAAATTAGATACTAGTACACCTTGCACGAGAACAATTAATTTTATGGGCAATCTTATCCACTCGTAAGCATTCTTCGACGTCGAATTACACGTTTGATTAGGCTCTGGTGCTCATACCGCTGTAATTTGGAGAACTTTTAAAAGAATAATTACTGAAGCAGTTTATTCAAGGTTGCCATAAAAACACTCTAGGATAGAATATTTGTTAAGCGTTAAAATTTAGGCTGACAGTTTAATTGCTTGCGAGAGTTCATCTTAAAATTTATTTCTCATGAGTGAGCTGTTCGTTTGGTGTTTTTTGTTCATTGTGTTTCTTTCCATTTTTAATCTATCTATTAATTTCATTCATTTAGTTAATTCACATTTATAAGAAAAATGTGTATTCATGATAAAACATAGAACACGATAGGGTTGCACCAGTCACTGATATTTATGAGTCCTAGGTTTCTTTGTCAATTTTTGTGCAGTCAAATTAAATCACTCAGGGTCAATCAAGCAGTTGTACAACATCTAAAATCAACACATTATTATAGAAATTTCACAGTACACGCGACACGGGTAGAAAACAGCAATCCCTCGTCCCACGAATTTGAAGAGAGCTCTACATATTGTGCATTAAACTTTCTGTGTGTTGTACCCATTATATACATACATGCATACATGTCATTGTAAAACACAAAGCCATAGTGATTAAAAAGGTCAAAGTGTAATTTCCTGTTGAGTATATATGTATATTTGAAATAATACGCGTTACAGACGCTTTTATGAGCGGTGCCGTCAAACCAAACAAATCTTTTCAATGGATTTTCGCATATTGCTAACTAGACTTTTACTTTCGTTGTTAATTCTTACATTTACTTCTATATTTTATGCTCGAATATATCATTTTAAAAGATTTGTTTCACCTGAAACTGTGAACGAACTTTCCGAAAGCAGTTTTAAGAAGATGCTGCTTAAATTAAACCGTATATAAATTCGTAACCCCGATTAACCTGTCATTTACAGACCCGAGGGCCACATGAGGTAGAACGGTAATAGATGCTGTCAATAGATTCTTGAGCGGATCTAGAATTGAAACACATTGATAATGAACACAATTTGCATAAAATGTTGAAGCTTTTTAAAATTTGACATGATTCAAATTGCATTACAGTTTTTAAAGATTTATTCAGAAGACCCCATACTGCATCATTTCCATAACATTTAAGTCTTAAGAAATACGAAAATATTTTTTTCTGACCTGTTTTCAAAAACTCATTCAAAACCCCACCATTTGTGAGAGATAATAATATTATCGATAAAATGTGAGACACTGTTTCTTCGCAAAGTCTCTCGGGCTTAACCTAGTTTTTTTAAACATATGAACTTGAATTTATGAATGGAATCCTCGCAGTTTACTGTCATAATATTTCACTTTTCTTTGAAAGTGCTATGAGAGCAAATGTAACAAGAAAATAGCATCTAGGTACAAGTTGCTGTTTGAATCAAAACATTTATTAAGTTGTGTCTTTAAGGTATATTGTATTGACAACAGTGAATTTGTTCTCGTTTATAATGTTTTAAAATTAAGGGGCCACCCCTTGTCTGTTTTGTTCATTTCTTAAAATAAAATGACAAATATCACTAGCTATATGTGACTATTATTTAAATGTAAGGATAAAATCTATAAGCCCCGCTGTGGAAAGATCTACGTCTAGACACTATGAAGCATCATCTTCATGGTAACCATGGAAATATGCTTCATGTATTCATTGGTACATAAATCAGTTAGTAGAACGAGTTTAGTAGATGAGTCCTGTTGGTATGACAACCTGGGCCTCGGCGTCTGTAGCCACTGTAAGCACAGCAAAGTTTCTCATGATTATGTAAGACCTATAATACATCATTAGTAGCTTTGAACGGCGAGGTTTTCAAAGTCTATAAATATTAACTTTCGCTTACGTTTTATTTACTCTATATTAATTACAAAATGGTTTGTATTTCTCTCTTCTTTATGTATTGTTTTTTGTATTCAAAACTATATTTTTTTCAGAATACGAAAACAGAACAGACAAAAATTTCTGAAAATCACGGAGTGCACATATTTTTTTTATATATATAGAGTGGGGGAACCTATGCTGGAGGTATTTTGAACGTATTCAGCAGTTCAGAAAGCAGGAAACCTAACCATTTTGATTGCCTCAGCGAAAACATAATGTTATCCCTGCTAAATCGAAACAAGACGTTGATGTGCTTCATCACATGACTATGTCGTTCTGGGAGCTTTGACACGACACATGTCAAAACTTGAAATTTCACCTCGAAGGGAACCAAGCTGGTGGTGGATATTTGACAACCAACGGGTGGGAAACAGTTTTTAGAGCCTAAATATAATAACAAGATATAACAGTTTCCATAGATATATATATTTTTATACAAATAGAAATAAGTTATATCAAAAATGCTAACTCTGGGTGATTTTATGTCTATATATATAGAAATATTCGAAATGGATCAAGTACAATATATCGGCGCTGTCACAGAGCTGCACGCGCGGCTATCACTACATTTGCTAAAGCATTTCATCGACTGTCATTGCTGAAGTACCCTGAAATTTTCTTCATCTGTTTTTCTGTAAATAGCCGTTTTTCGGAGATACCACCAGCATAGGGATACCTCCAGCATATGTTCCACCACTCTAATACAGGCCTGTGTATGGACAAATGCTCAAACATTCATAAAACTAAGCAGTAGTAACAAAACACGTTTTTATTTCGGACAAAACAACCGAAATCATACTATGCTAACGCAGAGATTTGTCTGAATCCTTATTGCTCGCAAGGCTCGAACAGTTAAGCAGCATTTTGTAATGACCTATAAACCCGAAGTAGTAGCTGAGACCGTATATTTAAAATTCATCAACTGTTCAGAATTATATTAAATAACTATTTACAATACAATAATTTTGATATTATTTTCTATTGTTTTATTAACATCTTTGTAACAGCTTTCTTGCAAAACAGCTTTATTGAAAATGATGTTTGATCGTGCACTGGGTTGACGAGCAAAACATTTACAAGACATTTGTCCGTTTTAAATGATTAATAAGAGCTTTTTGGGGGCGATTAAAACTGTAATTTGTTGTCTTTTAACCAACAGGGTTTTTTTTTCAGTTTTAATTGGATAATTTGTCATTAAATTAAAAACATGATAATTCTTTTCGTATTGGATCAATTAATTTTTAAAAAGGACGTAAAATAAAACAAGAGGACCAAAAGTGTTTACTAGAAAATGCAAAATAGAGATGTTGTTTGATGGAAATAGTGGACGGACGGCCGTGCGACGGACAAACAACGGACACATGGCAGTGAGTGGTCCTGATAAACAGCTGAGCTAAAACCACATTACATTTCCTGTGACCAATACCTTATTTCATGTAACAACTACTGTACCTAGATTGTAGATGTTTCTATCATGATACCTTTTTGTGTTTTTGTTGATATGTTTTATGAAAAGGTTTTAATCATTTGAAAGAATTCCATAGGAAGGAACCTATATACATCTACACGAGTCTTCAGGTACTTTCATATAGCTGTATAGAATAAGAAAGTCCTAGAACAATTCATTTAAACTTTGAAGTCACCATCCAAAAGCTGTCCTTGGTTGCAGTTTAATGTTCTATCATTTCAGATAACTTTTTGTTTTTCAGGATGGAAGGATTCAAACTGTACTACATTCCATCACATATTGCATTTTGTGCATTGAAAATAGTGTAAATTGACTAGAAAAAATGCTGAAGTTGAACACGATATGCAGCCGTGTGGAGTCAGATTGACTGAACTTTAACTCATTAACTGCTACAGTTGAAAGAAGAGAAAATAGCACCAACCGACAGTTAAATCCAGTGATTAGGAGTTACTTTAAGCTTCAGCCCTATTTATCCGTGATCCATAACTTTGCTATAAACAAACTTCAGAGGCGACATCAATATTTTGGCCCGGTGAGAGAAAATAATATTTTGAAATAATTTCGAGAAAATTTAATAATGCTATATTGTACACGGCAACCGTTTATACAAAATGAAAAACATAAACTGCAATACGAAAATACAGGAACCTGTTAGATGCCATAAAACGTTATCTTAATCACAAGGAAGTTTCAGTAAGGCAGGAATGCCTCGAGATTCTCTTATCTTTAAGCATAACCATAGTTTACATTCTTGGAATTATATCAAATTATGATCCTCTTTGACTACAAGAAGGAATCTTCGCATATAGCTTAGAAGAGAAATTTTCAGAACTAGACTGATGGATGTTGTCTAGACTAGTTACTAGTCTGATAAAATTTATGTTTTTTCAATATATTATATTTCATGCACTATTTCCAGTCTATTTTATATGATTTTGCTTTGTACACTGGGGCAGTTTTATCTGAAATACCTGAAATCGGCGCTAGATAGTAGACTGGCTCTAGAACAAAACAGTGAAATATAAGTAAAAAGGATATTTCAAGGCCTGGTTACCAGGCTAGATGTTGTCCTACTAGTTCTTAACAATCATTTACATTTTTTTTTCAGCATAATGAAATATTCTCTTTAAATGACAAATCAATGAACGGCTGTTTTTTTGTATTTTACTGTTGTATGTATTTTGCGCTAAAATTGAATTTGTTAAATATCAAAGGGAAACATGTAAGAATATGACCAAGTGCATCAGAAGCGAAATAATGAACACAGCTGGCTTACAAAATTACTATTCTTTCACATGCAGCTTATCTGGTATGTTCTGGGAATTTATGATAAATGGCTTGACTCCTGAGTTTTATAGAGAATGAAACTATGCCATTGATTCAGTTGCATTTCCAATACCGTTTCAGATTAAAAGACAAAAATAACCTCCACATTCGTTCCGTGATAATCATGCAGCAATATCTCCGTTATCCAAGCACCTTACACAATTTAAGGTCCCTGTAGATTTATCATTTACTGTGCGACCTGACTTCCGAGGAGGAAAATCAGACAGTGTTATCTAAATACCAGCGACTGAACAGTAAAATATACAGAATATTTCTGTCACCTAGACTATCCGTGAATAAAGCTGAATATTTAATACGAATATGTATGTCGTGTCCATTTCCCTGCATTGATCCTCTTTTATTTGGACAGTGTCATTATGGGCCGCCTTAGTACGCCTTATACTGATATGGGTACATGCTGTATGTCGTAAGACAGTTATTTCAAAAGTTTCGACATTCATGTACACTCTAAGAAAAGTTCATTCCGCAGTTCCGTTAATATAACTAGAGCAAACAAAATAATCCCAATGTAGTTTATCTGTACAGTTCCCCTTTGTAATTTCTAATATAAACTCAAGAGCTCAGTTGTGACAGTCTTGACTCACATCAATGTTGCCTAGCAACACAAAATCCAACATCGCTACAAACAGCGCTATTGTCACTTACATTTTTCTAATTAAGAGTGTCTTACAGGTAATACCTGGGGTCATATTCCAGTAGCATCTTAAGTCAAATCTTAAGATTTTACTTAAACTTAACAATTTCCTTAAGAGGATAATCTAAAAAGGAGAATGTGCATTGCAGAATGTTGAAAATTTATTAACTCT
Source organism: Saxidomus purpurata (assembly GCA_022818135.1). Lineage (NCBI taxonomy): Eukaryota > Metazoa > Mollusca > Bivalvia > Venerida > Veneridae > Saxidomus > Saxidomus purpurata. The sequence goes on from JAFMSR010000015.1 coordinate 35,370,302, forward strand.
TCCATGACCATTTTCTATAATGATGATGAAATTACACACAATCATTCACTTTTGAGCGAATTATAACACTTAAAAATGTTGGACTTAAGTTAAAATACTTAAGAAATCACTTAAGAAGTTAAGATGCCACTGGAATACGACCCCTGGTCATCAAAAAATATTCTAGTTCTATGTATTGTCCATATCAACAACAGGCAGCTCCATAGAAAAACTTTATTAGAAAACAAGGAAACCGATTGAAAAAAACTTTAGATTTGGGAGAGTTACGTTTTCATAGATCAGCAAACAGGCATTTATTTTAGCTGTGTCGTCCAAAAGTCCCTATCGTTGCCAAAATTGAGTTTCCGATTGGGATGGGACAGACTTTAAGCTAAGAAGATCGGAAATGCAGTATGATGTTACTTAAATTGTGTTAGCAATTTTGTGGAGTTAATTACATATAAAAAAGTGAAGCTATCTACAACGATTATTTGATTTGGTCAGTCCTTTTACAAATTTAGGATAGGATATTTTACTGAGTTTGCTACTCGTGTTGGTAATAGTTTGAAATATACCATTAACTCCATAAAATGAGTCAAACACATACCAACACAGTAAAAAAATGTGGACGCTAGAAATACCTTCAAATGTATACAAAGATTCTAATATGAAGTATCAAAACTAGTTAGTGCAGGTCATTTTATGTCAATCTCTTATTTATTTACAATTTCGCTTCAAAAAAGATTGCCCCACTTTGTTCATTTACATCGGCTCAATTAAATAATGCAATGCACTTAATTACCAGTTCTTGGAAAAGGATTGTCTAGGAGCCGTCTCGTAAACAATTTAATTGCAATAACACACAAAACAGTTGAGGGTTTTGTAATTGCATTTTCAACTTGAAATCCGAACACTGATGTTTTAGTTTCGTTTGGTTCAGGATATATAAACTAACACAAACTTTTCCCTGATCTTTAAAGTTGTGGGTTGATTTGGTAATTTTGGAGTGATCCTGTCAAATGCATTTTGTTTTTGGACATCATGCAAAACTCTCTAATTATATTACAGTTGAATCTTTTTTGACTGCCCCCCTCAATTCAGCTGACATTTACCTGAACCAGTCAAAACTGATGTATCTCATTCGTTTACCTCTTGTATCAGGTAATCGTTTAAATTGCCACTTTTGACGGATGCATGAAACATGTATATCGCTGTGCTATTAAAGAGAACTGGTATTACAAAACAGCTAATTTTAAAACAAAAAACTTGCGTACAAAGTCACCATGTGCATTCTTTGGACACACCTAAAATGGAAGCAAAATATTTCAATATCTTCCATGAAACGTACTTTGCATTTTAATATCTTCCATGAAACGTACTTCTATAACCATATATACCGGAGGTCAGCAGTCCGAAGCATTGTGTCTGACTTAAAAATTTGGAAATGTTTCTCCGTCATACAAATAATCAAAATAAAATGCTTCCAGTTTTGCTTGATATATTCCAATTAAATGTTCATTCAGATACAAAAGTGGGCATAACAAGCAAAAATTTTGCTAAAAACAGATGTTTCACTAGTTGCACTACCAGTTTTGAACATACCCTCCCCATATATGTCAAGCTGCTTTAATTGAATTCAGGTCAGAAAAATCTTATGTTCCCTCATTGTTTTGATATAACGCTATTGTTAATTACCGATCGGATTCATTCTCTTTATAATCCGAGCTTTGCTAATAATTAAATGTTTTAGTTGTAAGTAACTGAATAGAAGGTATTTGGCGAATGTTCCGGATATCATTCTTATTTTGCTACAACACTTATCTATTCTTGTAGAAATAGCTAGTCGTTTTCAAATTCGAAAATCTTCTCCTGAAGTTTTTGGCAAAATATTTCAATTAAATTCTTAAAATGGCGTAGCATTTATGTTGTAAAAGCAATTAAAGTAACATCGGGACAAGCTATATATAGAGTTATGTCTGACACGGTATCAAAATTGTACAAATGTTCGAAAAATATCACCAATGAAAAACTGTGAAAAGTTTGGTTTCGAATATTTGTTCTGGGAGATTTTAACTAAGCAGAATTACATTAAAATCTTTCTAATAAATTGAACAGCACTTAAAACGAGTGTTGTGTCACCTTCTCCACGGTGTTACCATGGTAATGTAGTCTAACTGTCTATGCTCTGTTTGTAGAGCCAAGTTTTTGTGTTTTGTATCAATTAAGAATCATCAAAGAAAGCGCAGTCAAAATAGAAATAAACGTTTCTGTAGGATAATTTGTAAAAACTGAAGCGAGGCAGTTATCATGACAAAACATCTAACGTTATATCAAGAAGATTTAGCCCCAGTGTCTTACAAATAGTGTGAAACAAATTTACACAGTGTATAAAAATACGTTTTACCCTGATGAAAGAAAGCAAAACTTTTCACAAAGGTAAAGGCGTCTGATGTTCTGTATACTGCATTAGTCTCTTCCTGAGAGACATGTCTGACGAACTTCTGGAACAGGTAGGTTAAGTAATGCATATTGCAGTATGATAACTATTTACCTTGGAACAAATTAGTTTATCAGCTGCTACTAGACAAAACTCATAATGTAACTTCAAAAACAGGAATAAACACATACTTTCTGAAACCGTGATTTGTTGTATGACTTATGTAAGCGCATTTTGTGAGAAACAAACGTTTGAACGGGGTAAAGGTGCACATTTATCAAATACTTCTTGTTTGTGAAGTAGCATGCATGTTGAATTGTGGATTTAAATAGATTTATTGTTTTGCACTATTAAGTGCACTTATCTTTCATGGTAGCACTTTCGTTCACTACCAAACAATTCTCGTTGTTCACAAATATAGCTTTAGGGGAAGTTCGTAATCAATGTTGTTAGAACTTGTGACCTAACCCTTTTTTCCATTATGCTATGAAATCTGGTAAATGGAACTATGAAAAACTGCTTGGAAATAAAATATATTTAAACTAAATATTGCTGAAAGAGCCTTACACAAGAATCAAGAGTTGTTTTTTTCTTTAATAACATGTCTTAGTCACCAGTGATTGTTTCACGTTGCTGTAGTTGATCTGTATTTATTGTTTATTTATCAATATAATCAATGGTTTTGGAAGGACATTCCCGGCACTATACATAAACAATGTTAGATGGTTACTGATTACTTGACCTTCTTTTATTATATTTTCTTAATAATAACGAAAGGAATACCCATGAAACAGAAAATAATCAGAGTTTTTTATTAGCTTTTTGTCAGTTTAAAATTTAATTAGGTGTGTAATTGTTTACGTCTTTCATAGTTTATGGGTTATGTCCAAATATACATTTGTAGTTATGAAGTGCCGAGGAAATAAACGAGGTTAAGAATAAATGAACGTCAGGCCTTGGTTATATATACACTTACCAAATTGCTTTTGGTTCAATGCCATTTATTAATTATTCTTCACCTTAAATTACATGAAGTATACAATCAGAGTAGTCCTTTACAGTGGAAGTAAAATCAGTCCTTTTGTTTTATTATGTAAATAATGTAATAATAATAATAAAATAAAAAAAAAAAAAAATATGAGACGTTAATATAATATATTAATATAACTTATGAATTTTTAATTGTAATTTAAAGGTGCAATATGTCATTGTATATTAAATTATCTCTGATAGTCTCTTATAACTCTGTGTAGAGTGATCATTTACAAATGTGTTAATCATATAATACAATTGTAATATAAATATAATTTGCAATGTAAAAGAAAAATACGTTAATAAAATATCTGAATTGAATTGAATTGAATATAAAGCGTGATGCCCTGTCTTCCGTCTTCTATGCATTGCAGTAAACATTTGTAATTCGGTTATTCTTTTTGCTATTTGTTTAACAGATTGTATGTGTAATGGCCATGGCAGACAGATGACCTTTATAGGGAAACTTTGTTATTCAAAGTCTAATTCAGTTCTGTTGTGTATTTCATGGTTTATTGTGTAACCGTCGTTGATTAAAGTATAATGAATTGAACTGAATTGAAAGGTCGTTGTGGCAGAAACACACTTCAAAATCTTGTATATCTTCAATGACTTACGCTGTGAGCAAGACAGCAAGACATTTAACTACATATCGATCCGATTAAGTCAAAATACTTAGTTGTTTAACCAAGTGAACTTAATATGGAACTCCGTTAGTTAACCATATAGAGGAAATAAATGCGGACAGGAAAACACACATCGATTGTTTTACACTTTATGATGGAAGTATATGTCAAGCAAACAATCTTGACTGCAGCTTTGGATGCTTGTGATGTTTTGGATGTGTTTATTGCCAGCTATAATAACTGTAATGACAAGATGAGTAGTAAACTGTCAGACCAAGTCACTGTGAATAGACAGCTCAAGAATTATACTCTATTCCCAGTAATATCTGTAAGTCGTACATTAACCAATGTTTATAACAGTGTTTATGATAATTACAGTCTTTATAATAATTCAGGGTTTAGGTAATAGTTAACCCTTTGAATGTAGTTCATTGAAGATAATCACCAGGTTAACTGCAAGGGAATCTTTAGTCAGATCTTATTCAATTTAATGCATGGCACAATTAATTTAGCCATATGAAGACGTGTGTTAGCCGAAAAATCTTTCCAATAAACTTGAATTATGCCTTTATACAATGAATGAAAAAGGTCAATAAAATACTCTTTTGTTTTCAGTCATTCATGGATTGTTTTATAAAAGGCGGGTGAGCATTCGCCTTGTAAGCGAATGATCCCGGGTTCGAGTCCCAGTCAAAGATTGCATTTGTCTCACCCTGTGACATTTGACGCCCTCTTACTGCATAACGATAAAAGTTAACAAGCATTTGTACTGCGAAATTTAGCTACTCATGTCAACATTCCACGGACCATCTGTTAAAGATATTTCTTGTTTTTGAATAAGCATAAGTAACAGAAGCATATTTCCAAAATATATCATCGACTTTCATCAGTGTGGCGGAAACCGACCACAGTATCCAGACAAAGCATGATGGTCGAGGTCCCTCTTATATCAGATGTATTTTTCGATGCATTTTGCTGAAGACGGTAAACAGTAAAGTTTGAACAAAACCTCATCTAAAGTTTCATATTTCCTCATGATAAATTTACAAAAAGAAGACGTATCACAGGGCACACCTATGAAACATGCAATGTAATAAATGCAAAGAAATACTGTCGGAAAGCACGCAAACCTCAAAATCTGTAAAATTAATGTGCTGTAAAACAACTGCAGCGACATACTCATGTCTATCAACTACTGAAAAAATTTTGCAAAAAAGCGAAACAATCACGCTTTCATATTGGTAATGGGTAGGGTTGCCTGACTTTAGAAGCTGTTAAAATCTAGGCGTTAATACCAGCAATGCAGGTCCGTATTTTGTGATAAATGATAAATGCATATGTTTTCATAGGTATTTATGCGATAAAACACTCGATAACCCACCATCTAAGCTGTTTATACGATGATTGATATGTCTGTAGAATTGTTTCACATAAATAATATGCAGATTAACTGACAACGTGTAGTAAATAACGTATAAACTATATACATTATCGTATATTTTCAAAGCTTAGAAAGCATGGAAACCCTCAGTTTGTTATAAGCCACTTGTCCGAAATAAAAACTACTGTTAAACAATTGTACCAGCATGACCAGAAAGCTAACCAAGACAACTAATGCAGATGGAAGCAGACATCCGTTTAATATTTGTCGGTGAACCCAAAAAACTTAATATTATATGGCTGGCTAAAAAATCACACACTTGCCCAAAAACAAATTATGCTAGACTACCTTGACCGAGGACATGGCAGGCATGAGCGGCGTAAACCTTCTTATTTAAGTTATTTAAATGCATAAAACTTAAAGCTTTGTTATCTTGTATACTATCAGCTTTCCTTCAAATTATTATTCGCCAATTTTGCTTGAATAGCATTGCACACGCAATAGCACGATAACACGCCTTCTTGCAATGATAAGAAAGAGCCATTAAACATTACATGAATAAGTTAACGGGCAAAAGAAAGGAAGCCCTGCTGCAAGTAAGCTGTTTGTTTAATGACCCAGTCGTTCATGATTTCATTTAAGATAAATTAACAAAATACACTACGGAACAATAAATTGACAAACTGAAGCAAATTTAACATCTTTTATAATAATTGCTTTTGAAATCGGTTTTATACCTAACTTAAAATGCAATGCAGTATTTTTAGAATTAAAGACAGAATGACTTTTGAAAGGGTCACTTTTGATGATCAGATGTCATTGCAATAAACGTGTATTGGCCTGATTCCTACCTGCCAATGTAATAGCAAACAACAAACTACTCCTTAATACGACAGCTTTACAAATTGCATCTATCAAGGGTTTCGATGGCATATTAACGCAACAACTATTGTTGATTAAAATATTTCACAGATATAAATATTCCAATACGGGGACAGAATCGTGCATCTGCATTTTGACAATCACATGCTAGGCAAAAAGAAGAAAATCGCTATGTAATTTACATTTCATAGATTTGAACTTTTCACATGATTTTGCAGTGGAAGTCTCTGATGTTGTCATTTTACTTCTATATAATAAGTTTTTCACAAATTGAAGGTGTTACCAAAAGTATGCATTGGACTTCAAAATATTCCACATTTGCCTTCCGAGGTCGAAGCCTGAAAATAATGTTAACCAAAGCATTCAATGCCAAGATGAGCTGAAATAAATTACTACTTTACTATGTTACACTAATGTGAGCTTAACAAACATTCTATGTTTTAAAAGCTATTGAAGATTTCTTTCATGTTAACTGTACTGTTTGAATTATATTAGACGTCAAGTGGGAATCCGTTTATACCATCGTTTTATAATGACTGAACGCGGGATATAAGTATAAACGATGCATGGTGAAAAGCATTGCAACGGTAGCGAAAACAAATGCTAAACTCACTTCGCCAAAAATTCTAAAATCATCTATTTATTTTGTCATGTTTTGTTACATAAATATGGAAAACTATATATCTTCAATTTCAACTTCATTGTTTCATACTTTTCTGTAATTTAAAATAATTTAATGTGTCTATGTTTATACTGAGCTGCCTCGGTATCATTGTAATGTTTATACCAATAAACTATTTAACTTGACTCTAAACTGAGTAGTGGTGGTAATAGTTACCGTGCTAGTAGACATTGAAAGCGAATTAATCAACATTTTTCGTTCGATCTTTAAAATTGCCTAATGACAACAAATGGGTAAACTTATGGAACCACGTAAAACAGTGTACGGATGAAAGTTTTTTCTACAATAATCATTTAGAGGAAATAAATGCGGACAGGAAAATGTTCATTTTGAAGTAGAATCCGGTACTGCGATCGTCTTATTTAACTTACTTTGTAAAAACATATAGCGTGTGGAACGAATGTACGTTGAAACAAAAACACCTCGTATTTTTTTGCACTTTATGATGGAAGTATATGTCAAGCAAACAATTTTGACTGCAGCTTTGGATGCTTGTGATGTTTTGGATGAGTTTATTGCAAGCTATAACTATATAAAATGTTAACCCCAAAAGGATTGCTTTTAAACTGAAGAAGTTCGTAGTAACATAATACCTTGCAAACAAACTAGAAAGAGATATTGTTCTTAGAGTTCCTCTCATTGTGCTTGACCATTGTATGAAGTGTATGAATTCCAACTTGTAGTTTTCGAAAAATGCTCCAGAAAGGGAAAAGTAACAAAGGGCGATAACCCTGTAATTAGTCAAGATGGAGTTTGGTTACTGTGCACTGCACTCCCTCTCACGTGCTTGACCATTGTATGAAGTGTTTGAATTCCAACCAGAAGTTTTCAAGTTATGCTCCGGACAAGGAAAAGTAACAAAGGGTAATAACTCTGTAATGAGTCAAGATGGGGTTTGGTTCCTGGCACTGCACTTCCTCTAAATGTACTTGACCATTGTTGAGGTTGTACTGAATTCCAACTAGTGTTTTCAAGTTTGCTTCGGACAAGGAAAAGTAACAAAGGGCAATAACTCGGAAATACTCAAGATAGAGTTTAGTTCTTGTACCCTGCACTTCCTCTTGAGTGTGCTTGATCATTGTATGAAGTGTATTGAATTCCAACTGGTAGTTTTCAAGTTATCCCCGGACAAGGAAAAGTAACAAAAGGCAATAACTCTGTAATTAGTCAAGATGGAGTTTAGTTCTTGTACACTGCACTTCCTCTGAGGTGCTTGACCATTGTATGAAGTGTTTGAATTCCAACCAGTAGTTTTCAAGTTTGCTCCGGACAAGGAAAACTAACAAAAGGGCAATAACTCAGTAAATACTCAAGATAGAGTTATAGTTCTTGTACACTGCACTTCCTCTGAGTGTGCTGATCATTGTATGAAGTTGTATTGAATTCCAACTGGTAGTTTTCAAGTTTGCTCCGGACAAGGAAAAAGTAACAAAGGGCAATAACTCTGTAATTAGTCGAGATGGAGTTATAGTTCTTGTGCACTGCACTTCCTCTCAAGTGCTTGACCATTGTATGAAGTTGTATTGAATTCCAACAAGTAGTTTTCAAGTTAGCTCCGGACAAGGAAAAAGTAACAAAGGGCAATAACTCTGTAATTAGTCAAGATGGAGTTATAGTTCTTGTGCACTGCACTTCCTCTCAATGTGCTTGACCATTGTATGAAGTTGTATTGAATTCCAACTAGTAGTTTTCAAGTTATGCTCCGGACAAGGAAAATGCAACAGACCGACCGACCGACCGACCGACCAACCACCGGGTGACTCCTATATACCCCCCTAAACTTCGTTTTGGGGGTATAATAACTGTAATGACAAGATGAGTAGTAAACTGTCAGACCAAGTCATTGTGAACAGACAGCTCAAGAATTATACTCTATTCCCAGTAATATCTGTAAGTCCTACATTAACCAATGTTTATAACAGTGTTTCTGATAATTAAAGTCTTTATAATAATTCATGGTTGAGTTAGTAGGTATCCCTTTTGTATGTACTTCATTTAAAACACTAATCACTTTAACTGCAAGGGAATCTTTAGTCAGATCTAATTCTATTGTTAGAAAAGGGCACAACTAAATAAGTCATATAAAGATGTGCGATATTATCGTTTTACCATCCGATAAACAATCCAGTGAACACATGACGAATTCGATAATCCCAAAGGGTACTTCTAGGTTGCATAGAAATGTTCGACCACGAGCATTATAGTTACTTTAGTTACATGTACCTTATATGTGTCGCGAATGTACTGAAGTGAGATAGTACATGATTCTTTTTCAATTATATAATTCAACTTACAGATGATTTATAGTTTTTTCGGTTTAGTCGTTTTAAACGAAGTTGGTAACTTTTCAACCGCCAATGAAATGACACATAGATTGTATAATAGATGTATACATAATCTACTCTGTACGGCACCTTTTGATATGATAAAGGTCAATAAAAAACTCGTGCATTTTCAGTCGTTCTTGAATAATACGTAAATTCTTCAACATAATATATCGTTACTGCCTAACTAATTATTTTAAGTGTAGAGGAAGAATAATTTCTTGACCAGTGAATTACGGTCCATATTTCGAGTAACATATTTCACATTAAGTAGAAAAAGGATTACGTTTGTGTTTTCCTGATGCATATGTCACGGTACGGACTAAATCACAATTGAGGAGAAAAGGTTTAAGCAGGCGGTTAGCTAAGTCGGGAGAGCACACCATCTTACAACCTTGAAAGTGAAGGGCCGTTGGTTCGAGTACCTTCCAGTTTAAAGATAGTTCTTGTTATATTTCTTGGTTTATGAAATACGTGGATACGATTACCGTCAGTTTATTTGTCCATTCTTATGCTTTAGAACCAAAATATTCAACACACTGGCTATTACGGCTATGTATCTTTTTAAAGATATTTCTTGTTTTATAGTATTTTACATACACACACCGTGGGAAACCTCTAAGGGCTTCTTATTTTTGCAAATTATTTGAAAATTCACGAAAAATTGTTTATATTTCATTTACTACAGGTAATCAGTAAATCTGCATGTTATTAATGAGAAAAAAAATCTACAGACATATCTATTATCGAACAAACAGCTTAGATGGTGGTTATCGAGTATTGTATCGCATAAATTTCTATGAAAACATATGCATTTATCACAAAAAACGGACCCACATTGCTGGTATTAACGCCTTGATTTAGACAGTTTCTAAGGCCACCTTACCAATTACCAAAATGAAAGCGTGATTGTTTCGCTTTTTTGCAAATGTCTTTCAGCAGTTGATAGATGTGCGTATTTTAACAGCACATTAATTTTACAGTTGTTGAGGTTTTCGTGCTTTTCAACAGTGTATCTTTTATTTTATTACATTGCATGTTTCATAGGTGTGCCCTGTGATAAGCCCTCTTTTTGTAAATTTATCATGAGGAAATACAAAACCCTATATAGATGGTTATTCCTCTGTAATTGTACACACTTGCCCTCAAAACAAACTGTACCACAACTATATGCTAAACCACCTTGACCAAGGGCATTGCAGAGAGATGCACTAAACAAACTCGAAGCATTAACAAAAACAGTTTCCTTATCTTTTAAACTATCAGTTTTCCTTCTCAATTATAATGCGCCAATTTTGCTTGAACAGCATCGCACACGCTACAGCACGATAATACGCCTTCTTGCAATGATAAGAAAGTGCCATTAAACATAACGTGAATAATTTACTGGGCTTGAAAAATGTAAGCTATTTGTTTAATGACCCAGTGGGACCCAAAACGTATTCCATGATTTCATTTAAGAACAATAAAGCGCATTGAATCGATTCATTTTAAATACATTTAACATCTTTTATGATGATCGTTCGTATCTCCAGCTGAACGCTAAAAACAATATAAAACTAATATATATAATGACTATTCAGTTGAAGATGAGAGTCTACTGATGTCACTGTCGATGATCAGAGGTGTATGCAAACTGAAATAACCACCATACATGTTTAAGCGGCAAGTCATAGCAAACATACTTTTGTATGACAGCAGTTAGTGACAACTTTCTCACGGCAGCAGCTAGCTTTTGTGGATAGAACTTCTACACATATATTTTATAACACAACTAAGTGATTCCAAGACATACGGGGACTGAATCGCACGTGCATGTATAAACAAATGCTAGGGGATAAAAATAGATGTCACTGTATATTACATTTTATTTATCTTAGCTTTTCACACGATTTTGTCAAAAAAAAAAAAAAAAATACGCGTTACACTTCAAAATGTTTTATATTTTACTCTATGCTCGATCTCAGATTTTGGTAAAAAAACAAAATTCGTCAAACTTTATGAAAATAAAATATTTTAGAATATAGGTTCAAGTATAAATTCATGTCACGTTAATCTGTAGATTTAAAATAATACGCTACCAAATAATAAAGCGTTGCAAACGCTTTTGAAATTCCAATACAAACATTAGTGAAGCGGTGCCGTTAATCTAGCTTTGCTAATTCCTACCTTGATTTTTCGTTCTTTTGTTGATTCTAGCCTTTAGTTTTATATATATGAATAAGTATGTCATTGTTGTAAATCTTATTTTTTTTCAACGGCAACTGAGTGAGAACGTACATGTATCATTATTTATGTTTTGAACGGCAACTGAGAGCAAGCAGCTTTAAGTTCGAAAACCCAAAAAAAACAATTAATCAGACAATTCAATGCCAAGATGAGTTGAAATACCAAACACAATTACTACGTTTCTTGAGCACAAAAATGTAAAATATTTGAAAAGCTTCTGAGAAATCCTCTTATATTAACTATACTGTTTGAATTAAATAAGACACAGCATGGAAATCATTGTTTACCCTTTGTTTAATAATGACCGAAGACCATGCACGATATGCACGCGGGATTATAAATATCTAAGATGCCACAAGCATCTCAAACATACAGTTAGGAAAGAAACATTAATACACTGTATAACATACAAACATACTTGAACAGTGTGATTTGTCTATTCAAATCGTAGTCATTTACATACTGCAGAGAAACACAGACTTGAACCGTGTGATGTGTCTATGCAAACCGTAGTCATTAACATACTGAAAAGAAAACAGACTTTAACAGTGTGATTTGTCTATGCAAACCGTAGTCTTTACATACTCCATAGAAAAACAGACTTGAACAGTGTGTTTTGTGTAAGCAAACCGTAGTCACTAAATCGTGAAGACACTCGTATGATGTTTTAAACGGCCTTTCCTAAGCGATCTTATCCCTCAGTCATGTGTCTGTTGAAGTAGTAAGTTTATATGCACCCTGGGAATACACATAGACAATTGACTTTTTATTTAAGAAAGATTACTTGAGCTTGTCTGCTACTTAAGCTTAAATCGTTTTTAGTCAGTCCCTTTGACGTTTTAACTGTCTTTTTTAAATGTAAAAGGTTCGACTTAGAGGGGCACTCCCTATAACTAGCAGATTATATTAAGAATCATAGATTATGTGTTCAATGGACGTAAAATGAAAATTAAATATAATTTCAAAGAAGAACCTATGGCGAAAAATGCCTCATTTTACCATAATTAATCAATATAGAGGCCTTCTGTAATATATCGCATCCACCCATTAATTGTACAACAACTCTACATAGATTATTTAATGGTTTATGGTACTGCAGTATATTTCAAATCGCTGATTTTATCGATAATGACTGGGAATTCATAGCTGAAACTTAAATGTTAAGTTATAATACTTCCAAAGATTCTATTATTTATATGTTGGAGGTTATTTAATTTGGTAGTTACAGGGTATGTCCCTTTAAGGACCAAACCAATATACCGCTGAACCCACATTTGTTACATGCGTTAAACATACACTATAATCTCTGTTACACAAACACGCTAGATTTACATTGCTTACAGTAGTGTTAGCTCACTAGTTAAGTTCTTGTCAAAAAGAGAAAGGCGTTACTCTTGTAGTGAACAATTTAAGTTTTAAATGACTTCGCACAGAAATGTAACTGTGATTTTCAGACAAAGAATTTGATCCGTTTGTCGCATTACCTTTGAATGTAATATGGGGTCCGTGGAGATATATGATCTTCGTTACGGCATCCATTACACAGTTACGGCATCCATTACACAATCAGCTGACGGTGATTATTTAGGCTCAGCTTCATACATATCGTAAATGGAATGGAAAGAGAACAATTAACATTAACTGCCATTTGGTCATTGAAAAGGAACACACTTAAACTAGATGCATTTTGAAATAACCTGAAAACTGTAAGTATTAAGTAAGAATCTTCACCAAACCTGAAATATGCAGCCAAAAAGCAGTAATAATGTGTAAAACGGCGACTGAAGAAGACACGTTGTAATACCGTTTACCTTCATGTTAAAGTTTCTTTTAAATTTTGGGTGAAATGAGATATTATATTAAAGGTCTCTTTTATTGGAATTTTGTGCTAAAAAAGAGACATTTCTCGGTATCTGCTATTTTTAAAGATTTTACGTACATGACATCCCGATAAATGATCGCTGTCCTATACATGTGACAAAGCTGACTGTTGTAGGCTAATTTCATCGTTCACTGTACTACATTAACAATCCACAGTCAAAGCAAAATTATTGCATGTATGCTTTTGACTGTGAAATGTCTCATATATTACCAAGGGATTGCTTTAGACAGTATTCCTAATTGTCTAAACACGTGCTTGGAAATCTCCCTAGAACGATCAGATATTCAATTTCAGGAACAGTTATTTTCAAAGCGTGCGACCTAGCAAAAATACAGAACTGGATTTATAGATCGAGTTCAGTAAAAATCATTTAGGTCCTGAGATCATTTGATTTTTCTTTCTTAAGGCAATTTAGATGCTCTGAAATTTTCCAATACAATAGTTGGGATACATTTTACGGGATTTTCTACTTTGCTATCCTATAACAGACACTTGTATGAACAAATTGATCTTCTAAACGCATTAACTAACCTCTCTTTCAGTCTTGATTCGATTTTATTGAATTAAAGACAAATAAAGAACACTCGTGACGCTCTTGACAAACAAGGCGTCAGAAGATCTTTGTGAACAATAATAAATTATAATAAATTTAACTGATTCTGAAATTTCGTGTCACGTAACTGAAGCATCCATCATCGCTGTTTAAGTACAGTGTAGAAGATCAATTCCTGCACAGTACAGAGTATCATTTAAATTACATTGTAAATAGACCTAAAGAGTATACAGTGTAAAAGAGCATTAAAGATACATTCTCTAAAATTGTTGTCAAATTAAATAACTTCCAAAGCATAAATAAGAAAATTGTGCAAGTATCATCACTAAACCAAAAGTTTAGCTATACATTCCAGTTATCATCAGTAAAATCAGCGTTTTAATCATTTAATTGTTTCAGTACCTAATCATTCAATAATATATGTAAAGTTAACGGGTGAATAGAGATTTATTTCAGAAGGTCTCTACGTTCATTATTTGTGCTAAAATGTGTATTTATTTATCATTTTACGTTCATTGAACATGCAGAACAGAATATAATTTGCTAGACGTAGGGAGTGTCCCCTATAATGCATGTGGTCTAAGCTTATCTCTTCAATCAGTGTTTTATTTGTTACAGCTTTGTCACGAGTATCGAGTCAGAAAGTCATCTAGCGTAGGAATCGTAAAAAGCCTCTTAAGCACACAATTTGTTGACACAGTCGTATTTTCCAACATAATAGTTAATAGCCCATCTGGGTCATATTTGTACGGAAATTTATTACTAGAATACAATCAAGTATTTCTACGAATACACTCTCAGCATTTTCTTTTCTGCGGGGTTGTTTTACCGTCATAACTGGCTTCCGGTTGTAATCGTTCTCTTTCTGTCTGAGATATTGATTTTTATGTTCTATTTGATGCATCATTAACATTCGTTTAAACGTCTGGTTAGATGAAAGAGAAAAGAATAGAAGAAACTATGTCTGGAAATGTAAATTCCTGCGCTTGCTGAGTTACAGAAAGCAACGTAACTTTCTAAACAAGCCGAGAAAGCAATGTAAGACCGTGTGCAAAGAGAAACATGGTGTGATGAAACTAACTGCTTTCTGCAGCCTTTAAACACTTTTATGAGAGCATCACATATATATATATTATGTATCTAAATCCCATGGAATTTGACTGTTTATTTATTGTGAACTTTTCAAATACTAGTGATTTTATCCTCTCTATTTGCATTGCCAGATAACATCGCTTAATGAAATATTTGCAAGTACAATTTGTGTTTCTAGATGGATTTCTGTCTTCAATTATTTGCCGTGAAATGTAATTTTACGCCAGTACGTGGTATATATAACAATACGATGCGTTTCTTTTTTGTATGTTGTATATAATTTTATATATAATTACAGATATCCAAGACGTCGCATTTATCATGCTTTTAATGGTTTGAACTAACTGTAACATTTTCATATAATACATGATGCTAGTGCATTTTAATATACATGTATATGCTTTAAAAGAATGTGAGGCTAGTTAATGAAAGACTTACCTTATTTATATACTTATATATACCTTTTATAAGGTATTGCCATGCCCTTTGGAGTTAGAAACTAAGGGCTAACTTTTCGTATGCGCTTGATTTTGAATCAAAGGGTCGTAAATTATTAGTTCGAAATAGAAACTGTTTTGAAATACATAATGATACACTCTCTCACTTCTGTATTTTAATTGGGTTATATCTAGCAATGAACCTATGAATATAGAATCAACACAAAGGAAGTGGGCCGTATGATGTGAAAGACGAATTACAGATCCGAGAAAATCCTGCATTCAACAACAATTGCTGACGTCGATTTCTATATTTTAGATTTCAAACAAAATATAAAGGTCCATGGTAAATTGATTTCTTTCTTTTTACATGACTCTGGAAGATAAAGATGAATGAAACTGACTCTATGTCTGATTTTAAAGTGGACTTGAAGTAGAACATAAAGGTGTAACATCTTCCACCGACTTAAGACAACTTTGAAACAACGCGATACTGTACGAGAGCACCTATATACAACATGAATACAAAGTTTCTACGAATCTGCAGATCTGTGCTGTTATGATAAGGAATCATACGATACCCTTGTTATATGGAGAGATGTAATAGATAACTTACTGTTTCGTTAAAAAGATATTACGGATGTTGTACATTCGAATCTTAGTTCTAGAGCAAATCTAATGGGCGTTGAAATATGAACACTTAATATAAAAGTAGTTTTTTAAAAGTGATATAAAGATCTTTTCATACGACTGTAAGACTATTACATGCACGTGAATAATGAATCTTCTTTTGTTGTGTTTAAATGCACGTTCACTTCGAAGACTTCTCCTGCGTGGTTAATGCAATGCTTCTCTCCATTAGTCGGTGTTCCCTTTCCCTACGGGTCCAGCAGCAGAAGGGCTACAGACGCTCATTCTGGTGATGGATCTACACTGGTTGTAAAGGCAAATATTTCTGTTTCCGGTACGGTTAAGTTTATGGCTTTATATTGCTGTTTTGAGAAAAACAACATTTACTTCTATATAGTTATACGGATATAAAAATGAAAGTATTAAGATATCGTTGGCAATACCTTGGTTCGAAACCCTATTTGGTCAAAGGCTTTCTGGGGTCATGCAAAAGTCCTGCAACGCTTTCTAAATTGCCAAACAATACCATTAACCTTAAAGCGATTAAATCTTTTACATTTTATTACGTCAAACAAATGACGGGTGATTACTGCGGAAGTATAAAACTCTAATGATATTTTAACTACATTTCCTAATAATACAATATTGTATCACAAAATATTTGTGACAAACACTGGAATCAATATCTTGATGAAATTATCCGTCAAGAAGCCATAAAACACGGCTATTACCGCTAGACACCAGATTATATCCTAGTCTGTTCTGTAATGCGTGTTACACTGGAAAGTTAGATACAAGATGGCTGTAACTGGGATTTTATGAGGAAATAGTTGCGACAGTCTTGTGTTCCAGTCGCAGAGCTTGTTTCCAGTATATAACTAAATGCGTCACGTCATGTAAATACTCTGGAGAAACAAATGCAGTATTGTTCTCGGTTAAATGAATTCAGGCTTTTTATAGTACACTGTGTCCTGTTCTGCCATAATCAAAGCACTGAAGTGATGATGGAAGGTACATTATAGAGCTAGCAAATTCTGAACTAGCAACAAAATGAAACGTTTTATATTCTGATGTGAATGACGTTTCCTTTCAATACTAAGAGAAAGTAATAGCAAAACAAATTATTTATAAGGAGGGACACTTAGAGTTGTACAGACACTTGACTGAAAAGGCGTAGCCAATTTCGGGGTGTTTAACTAAACTTTGTGATATTGAAAAGTGATGGAACCAATAACAACCATAGCCGTTCGTACACGCTGCAGTTTACGTTACGTGGTTATTTCCCTTTATGTGGTAACTTCACGGGTAAGCTATAGTCTCACTATTTGCACTTCGAAGGCAAACCGTTTTACAGTTGACATTTAATAGCTGTCCGCCTTCTAGGTAGCTTTGCACACATTACAAAAAAGCTATGCACGTTGGACTTGCAGAAATCGCCCGACAATGCGTTTGCTTTTGCATTATGAGTTTGACAAAAGCTGAAAGAATGTTAATTTACATATGTTTGCATAGCGTAGAAAATGCTAAATTATGCTGGAAGATTGGCGCGAACTTCCATGTGACCATATAAAGCAGATCTAGCGGACGTAGTAACAGGTGCCTGGGTATTAAATATGTAATAATAAGCCTGAATTTGCTTACACTGTCGTAGTTTTTGTACTTCAATAATATATATATAGACAGGTGCCCTAGAAGGAACTTTTGGAATGCATAACTGAATATTTGTAGAATTGATACATTTCAAGGGGAACTCCCTACATCTAGCAGATTATAAAAACTATATTTATTGAACGTAAAATGAAAAATACACTTTTAAAAAACAACATGCCTCATTTTAGCACAATTAATCAACATAGTGGACTTCTGTATTAAATTGTTATCCGCCCATAAATTGTACAACAACAACTCGACAATGGTTTACGGTACTACATCTCTACTTAAACACTGTTTTACCGATAGCGACTGGGATGTACACTTTAAAATTTTTGGTTAAGTAATAATACATGTCAATATTCTACTATTTATGCTTTCTAAAAGTATTTATGTGTCTCTTTAATATTTATATATTTAGATTTGTTTGAATTTTCTTTCTCTAAAAAGACTAATTACATTGCCACTGTAGAAGAAGTAAGTACCGGTATTAGAATATTTGCAAGTATTATTACTTTCTATACATTCCAGTCATTATCGGTAAAACCCGGTTTTAAAATATGTTGCAGTACCGTGATACTTTCAAACATCTATGTAAAGCTGTTGCTGTACAATTAATGGGTGGATGGCGATTTATTACAAAACGCCTTTGTTAACAATTTACACTAAAATAAGGCATTTTCTCTATATTTTCTTCTTTAAAACTGTATTTTTATCATTAATGTTCATTAAACAAATTATTAATGTTTGGAGATTAAAATCTGCTAGATGTATGGAATGTCCCTTTACTCTCGGAAAAATGAAAAACAACTCATTATAAAGGGGAAATGTTACATTTTATAAGATCCATGGTAAAGTGATCAGTTTTTATCTATAAGTCTTTCGACGATAAAGACGAATAAAACGGACCCTCTGTCTGATTTCAAAGTAGAGTTGAAGTAGAACATACCGGTATAGCATCCATCACTAACTAGGATACATCTTTGAAACAACCCAGTGCTTTATGAGAACATCTATCATAAACAATAAACAATTATTGAAGAATCGTTTGCAGATCTGTGCAGTTAAGATAAGACATCATAGCCTCATACGGCACAATTGTTATACACAGGATAAATAGACAAGTGCTAAAAAGCTTTACAGATGTTGTACCATGCGTACATTCGTATCCGAATTCTGGAGAAACTTTAAAGGGCGTTTAAATATTATATGAAAATATTATTATGTTGCCGATGGAATTGAGTTTTCGCCAAAGTGTCAATTTCTTGTTTGAACATCATCAGTGTCATTGTTCAACAGGAGCTCAAAATGAGCTCTGTAAGTCGACCAGCCCTCGCCAGAAAAAGAGATTGTTATTTATAACTTACAATACAAGGAGAACAAGACCAATATGTTATTAAAGACTATAATTCTAAAACTCATCTTCAAGTAATGACTACAATACAGACCAATGTTCTTGAAAGTATTGTTGAAACTGCATATCATAGAGAAATAAGGTTGTAGTAATCAGCACCCGCCTTCCCTTTTTTGTATTGTAAAAGGGCATATTCTGCAATCTCTCCGCGTGCTCCTGTCTCTTGTTTCAATACAGTCTTTCATTGTTCATCAATAAAATAGATGAATTCAATTCAATGTACATCTTTCAATACTTAATTTACCATGTTAAAGTAAATTTACAGTTACATTAGACGTGATTGCTAAACTAAAATTCTTCTCGATTTTAGAGACATGAACTAATCGCTATAACCAAAGCCATTAGAGGTTCTGATATGTTGTTTTATCGAATCATTTCTGTATTTTAAAGGAATCCCTTTCCGGTAATTACAGTTACGTTTCCAGGCTTCCAGTGATTAAGTACAAAACTACAGCAATATTTCTTCATTACTGAATTGTTTTCAGATATAATTTTACAGCTGTCAGTCTTCTTTTTCGGCGCAGTCGTATTAAGCTCGCTCTTGACCGGAAGTTGGTAACCTTTCAAACGCTAATGAAATGACAAGTAGAATGCAAAACATATTTGGATTGAAAAAGTACTTTGTAAGGCAACTTTTAATTGGATAATACCTAACGAAAATGGTGAAAAAAATTGGCTTGCGTGAATGGTTTTATACGTATATAGTTCATATCTATCTACACTCAGTTCCAAAAGAAAGTGTGCACTTTGTTTTCTGTGATTTTTCATCGACTACTTTTCTGAAAGCCTATATATTTGGTACCAAAATGAGATCTGTTTACGTACAATATGGCGAACATTTTAGATTTTGCGTTGCGCTCGTTTTAAGTGGTTGTTTTTAAACGAGAAAGGACGGGGTGTTAAAATATTTAAAATTAAGAAGTGCACACTTTCTTTTGGAACTGAGTGTATATTATGTTGTTATCTCCCAACTAATGTTAATTATGAGTGAACTAGTACTTATACTCTTTCAATCAGTGAATAACGTTTACAAATCGATAGGTTTGTATTCCTGATACACATGTATCAATGTCATGGTACGACTTCGTCACAATATGGAGAAACATGTTTGAGCGGCCGGTTAGCTCAGTCAGAAGAGCATTTGTCCTGTAAACAAATGGTCCCGGGTTCGCGTCCCGGTGAGGGTGCACAATTTTTCTACCCTGTCAAATTTGGCGCCTTCTGCTTGCATAAAAACTGCAGTTGTCTTTTACTATAAAACCTTTCATATACTCGAATTGCACCGACAGTTCTTGTTATCTCGAGCGACCAAATATTTTCAAAACGCAGGAACAGCATGTCAGGGAAAGCTTGTGTAGGCGGTGGGAATGTGCGGGACCATCGCATCATTAGATTCTCCTCGTGAATCGCATGATTCTTTCAGACAATGAACATTTACAAACTCCTACAACGCCGTAGGGTTAACATGATAAATTAGCGTTCACATTCCCTAGCGTTTCCTTAAACACAGAACCCACTTCGCACTTCAAAACAAACCGTTTTCTCAACATTATGACAAGCTGATCATCCTGAGACGATCACTGGCTCCACGTGTTTTAAACCCGACTGTGGCCTAGGAAACTAACTTGAAAGATTTAATACTACAGCTATAATTCCATCAGACAGAAGTTCCCCGAGGTCAGAGATGATGATAGTTTATGTGATCACACTGTTATTACATATAAACCGTGAACATCAATATGTTTTCTTTCTTAGAAAATGTAATCTTAACTCAATCAAAAATGTAGGAAAGTAAAACAGAACACTTCAAAATGACAGGTTTTGGACTAGATATTTGCCTCACCGTGTCAATTTTGTCAGATCTGAAAGTGTGATTATTTTCTGACGTGCTGTGCCGAACATAGGTGAAAAGGTATTAGAAAAAGTAGTCCCTAGTATTATTATTGTTCAAAATGACCATCACAATCTTAAGAAAAGTGAACATTGGTTTATACTCGTAGACATATGAACATTGCTAAATTTTTTCCCATTTAATATTATACTAGAAACTCTGTAGATATCCTAGTTGGAATTGAAAAACAGCCGTTTCTGTTAGTAAATTTTCATTAGTACTTATCTATAATAAAATGAAATAATGTAGTCTGATTAACTCCTTGCATGTTTTCAGGGCATCTTCTTCATTTTAAACGTTATCTTCACCATAATTCAATATAGCTTACTCATTTTGAACGGTAATATATTAAATAAAACACCCATTTTCGTACTTAGAGGCATGCGGAATTTGACGTTACGAAAAACCAGACTCGTAGATCTGTTTTAATAAGAAATCAATTAGCACACAATCATCCTTATCAGTAAAATCATGTAATTCAATGTTTAACAACCATTAACGTTTTTTGTAACCGTTTGTTAACATATAGTTAGCTTTTTGAACACATCTTTTACCTTAAAGATCTAATAAAACTTTATATTTGATGCCTAAATGCCTTCAAGGCTTAGTTTCATTTAATTAACTTCCTATATTAGTAATTTCAGGAGTCAGATTTACAAACTATTATTAACTAAATCCACGAGCAGTTACAGAAAGGTCGTGCAATCTCTTTCCAGAGCACATCTGTGAACGTCTAGATAGTACGGGTAGTTCTGTGTTTTAAATTCCTTACTGTTTGAAAATTCTATACACGTACAAAGACTCGTGTTACAAAACTCAAACGTTTTATGATTTTTTTAATGCTTTACACATATTTAATTTTCATATCATACGATATAAATGTTTGTCCGCTTATTGGCCAAAGAAACATTTGCCAAGGATCTAAGCCACGAGATGTGGACATAGAAAATGAACGACAAGTCTAAATAGAGACGGAATGTCAACAATTAAAAACAAAGTGGCTACTAAAGAATACACTCCGTTCGCATAATAACAGCCAACTGAAGTTTTTGAATAGAACAATACATATGATGAATGATAAATCGTAGAATTTATGTAACTGTATTCCCGTATGACCTTACAATAAACCTGTCTATATGGTTTAACATTTACGAAGTATCTACACGTAAGTATTATTCGTGTTAATCACAATTAACATTGAATTTCTATGTGAAGAAGGGATCAACATTTATATTATTCAAATGCCGTCAGCATTTTACCATTCACCAATACAGTGCGATACTAAAATCTAATTATTTCACAAGCAAATCACGCGGTGAGGTTTTATCCCTAATTCCTCGGCCTGATTTGCATTCCATATCGTGATTGTATTCTATAGACTGAGGAAAAATGTCAAGTCCTGCCTGCTCTAACTATTGAACAATTTGTCACTTGTTCTGAGAGAAAAAGGCAGAAAATTAAGCGAGCTGACTCGCATCTCATGTGTATAGATGGAAACAGCATGTCTATATGTCCAATTATGGACCCTGATTTTGATATGAGCTGTACATTTAACGAGACACTCCTTAAAACTATTATCAAATCAAATAACTTGCAAATGCATAAATAATAGAATATATGCAAGTATTACTACATGTACTTAATTTAAAAACTTAAGCTATACATTCCAGTCATTATTGGCAAAATCAGTTTTCCACTACTACTGCTGCTTCTATTATTACCACTACTATTGCTGCTTCTGCTTTTACCACTACTACTGCTGCTTCTGCTTTTACCACTACTACTGCTGCTTCTGCTATTACCACTACTACTGTTGCTTCTGCTACTACCACTACTACTGCTGCTTCTACTATTACCACTACTACTGCCTTCTGCTATTACCACAGTCATTATTGGTAAAATCAGTTTTCCACTACTACGCCTTCTGCTATTACCACTACTACTGCTGCATCTGCTATTACCACTACTACTGCTGCTTCTACTATTACCACTACTACTGCTGCTTCTGCTACTACCTCTACTACTGTTGCTTCTGCTACTACCACTACTACTTCTGCTATTATCACTACTACTGCTGCATCTGCTATTACCACTACTACTGCTGCTTCTACTATAACCACTACTATTGCTGCTTTTGCTACTATCACTACTACTGTTGCTTCTGCTACTACCACTACTACTGCTGCTTCTGCTATTACCACTACTACTGCTGCTTCTGCTATTACCACTACTACTGCTGCTTCTGCTATTACCACTACTACTGCTGCTTCTGCTTTTACCACTACTACTGCTGCCTCTGCTATTACCACTACAACTGCTGTTTCTACTATTACCACTACTACTGCTGCTTCTGCTATTACCACTACTACTGCTGCTTCTACTATTGCCACTACTACTGCTGCTTCTACTATTACCACTACTACTGCTGCTTCTACTATTACCACTACTGCTGCTGCTTCTACTATTACCAATACTACTGCTGCTTCTGCTGCTACCACTACTACTGCTGCTTCTACTATTACCACTACTACTGCTGCTACCACTACTACTGCTGCTTCTACTATTACCACTACTACGCGTTGCTGCCACTACTACTGCCTCTACTTTACCCACTACTGCTGTCACTATTACCACTACTGCTGTTGCGCTACTACTGCCTCTATTACCACTACTACTGCGCTTCTGTTACCACTACCTACTACGTGTCTACTGTTACACTATTCTACTATTACCACTACTGCTGCTGCTTCTGCTATTACCTACTACTGCTGCTTCTACTATTACCACTACTGCTGCTGCTTCTGCTATTACCAGTACTACTGCTGCTTTTACTGTTACTTTAGCTTATGTTCCTTCTACTATTACGAGATCGTTTTAAGATTAGAACGTTTTCATTTTTCATGTTGGACGGGATAATGAACTTCAAAAGAATTGATTTTCATACTAGCGACCCTGTGTTCATCAATGGCGAAGCTCTAGTCTGTGAGGAAGCCAAATGACTGAGTTGTTTTACAATAAACTCTTCGTCAAAAGTTAATTACCGACAAAAACAAACATTATTTTGCAGAAACTGTAATCTCAGGAGCAACAGATAAACGCCAGGAACCAACCATAAAGGGTGAAACTTGTATCATTTTCTCTGATACTCGTGTTCATATTATAATGAAATTACATTCACTGGGAATGTTTGTTTGAAGAAGCTTATATCTTAACTGTTTCTCAGATTTCAGAAATAGAATAATACTAAAACAATACATATCTCAACTATCTTATTTGCGTAATGGCAATTATTTTATATTTTTACATTGTACTTATATTGACCGTCAGAAAGGTATTAAACAAAGAAGAGTTTTTTCTCATGGCGGTGTTCTTAAACATGTTCTGCCACGTATATCTCTTGTAATGCCGTTTTTAAATAATCATTTTGCATGTCAGTTATCAGATGTTACTCAGATATGTTAAATTAGAAAAAAACGCGTTTGGCAATGACTTCGCATGGAGTGTTTTGTGATGTTTTGGAAGTTATTTAGTTTGACATCAGTTATATCGGCTCTCAGTTGCCGGTGAAAAATTAAAATTTTCAAAAATGACATACTAATACATAAATATAAAACTAAAGGCTAGAATCAACAATAGAAGTAAAAATCTAGGTAGGAATTTGCAAAAATCTTTTGAAAATGCTAGTTTTACGGCACCGCTACACTATATGTTTATATTGGAATTTCAAAAGCGTTTGCAACGCTTTATTATTTGGTAGCGTATTTTTTTCAAATCTACAGATATACTTTACAGGAATTTATACTGGAACCTTTTTATATGACTATATGTTCTAAAATGTTATTTTCGTACAGTTTGGGGAACTACTTTTTTACCAAAATCTGAGAGCGAGCAGCTTCAAGTCCCATAAATCAGAACGCGTAATATTCTATATGAGCGTCAATTTGGTTCAAATATTCTATAAAGCCGTTTGTAATTATAAAAATAAGCTTATTAGTTTAAATGTTATCGCGAGTTAATTAATTTCAACGCTCCTGTTAGATATCCCTGGAAGTTGTTAACTATGTAGTGTTGCTACAGAGTTTTTACCACTTTATTATTGTTAATTATTGTAAGAACTCTAAACAGCTATATCACAGTTGCATGTATATATACTTATTGTAATACTGTTATTCAGTTTTCAAAAGTTGTATTTATGTTTTGCATATTTGTTAAACTCTAGTGAATGGAGATAATGAAGCTATATTTCCTATATATATTGTATAAAGTAAATCAGTCGTGTGTATTGGCCTTGCCTGTGCCACTTTTTTCTGCCACATGGCCGCTGAAATAGCCGAAATTTCGTCTGAGGAATTTGCACTTTTTTACTGTGCATATGTACAATACTGTAAAAAATGAATTTGTGGCAAAGCTGTCTTCATAGTTCTGTTATTTCTTGTGTGCCAAAATGTGTTTTTGCCTGATTTGTCCACATTATAGTACTAGACGTCATCATTGGTGTTATTACCCGTAACCCAGTCATACTATGCAGCATAGCTAGGTTTTATCTCTACAAATGTAATATAACATCTCGTGTTTCATAAAAATGCTGTGGGGCTCGTTTTGGGGAGGCTGCGTTTTTGGTACGTGGCATTCCCTGTTTGATATTTTTTTTTTTTTTTTTACAAGACCATATACTATTATGACATGGAGTGAACCTTGTCCTTTTTTACGAATCTTCTATTTTGTGATGCTGAGTGTTTTATATTCAACTTTTGATTTCATTACGGCAGAATAAACATAATCGCTGCATTATCTAAAAATAAATAGGTAATGTACAAAAGAAAATAGTACGTATATACACTGTTAAGAAAGTCAATCAATGGTATATTACAATTTGGTTTTTGACGATCGCCGAACTATATTGTTAATCAAAGGCGTATTAATTACGTCAAATGGATGTTATAGGACAAACTCCCAAATAGGCGTGACAAAACTTCTTTCTGTAAAATATTATTGGCTATAATTACCTTCTTCATGTTGCAGGATTTCGAGAAAATGTATAAATACAATAGGTACCGATAGCCTTGAAACAGTTACAGAACAAACACAGTGTCTTTAATCGGAATATTTGTTTAGCGGTTGCACTACATGGATTTGCAAGAAGTAACTTTCTTCTCTATAATTGCAGGAAATAGAAACACAAAGAGAAATACCTTCTCAAAATACAGAACAAAAAATAAAATGCAAAACTACAGCACAATGAATAGTTTCAACTTCCAACTTTTTTTGTTAACAAATTGCCGTCATTTACAACACAGGCAATCACAATCAGGGGAAAAAATTAGTGTCTGAAATATTAACGTTTACGACTGATACAAACACAAACGCAATAACACTGATCTAGTGTTACAAAATTCAATAAAGTGCTGTCGGAGCTTTTCATGTTTAGGTCTAAAAGCAAATTCAGTTTCACAGAGCAGACTATCTCGTAGCTAATTGACATTAGACACGCTCGTATAACATAAGCACACTAATGCACATGTCCAGGTCAAAGCTGTCTGGTTAAGTAACGCGTATATTTGCTAAGAAGTACCGTCCGTCGGCTATCAAAGCGAAATGTGTTTATATGGAACGCAAAGACTGTCTTTATATGACAAACTACCTTACTTTGGACTATATCAGACAACTCCTACGTTTGTACTATGTTTGTAAAGTGTATAATAAATACGTGTTATATAATGTACGTACTGCAGCGAAACCGGTGCTAAATACCCAGGTATTTGACTATTGCACATCCGTTTCAGAATAGAGAGACTGTGTTTCATTTTCAATTCCATTGTGATCATTATGGTCATTTTAAACCTGTAATAGCAGTTTATGGAGGCACACAAATACCAAATTAGGGAGAGAGTTTTAATTAAGCTTGATCCACATAATGGACATGCAATGTATTTAATAAAATAATGTTTAAACCAATACCAAATTGTTCGATTTTCTAGGACAAATGCTTGTATGGAACTACATTCATAAAAATGCAAAAGAAGTCGTTCGGCAATCAATATAAACGAAATAAAATTATACTGGGGAGATTATTCAAGAGTACACAACACACGAAAACAGAGAAACTGCCGGCCTGGCTCTGTCACATCGAATGTTGATCAAATAGTAATTGATTTCTAGCTCATTGTCTCTTGTATTCGTGTATGACGTTACATTACCTTATCTTGTAATTGCATTCTTCCTTCTTAAAGTGTTTGGACAGCAATCAATGTATAATCTAAAAACGTCAGATTATTGTGTCCCAATCTGTTTTATTTGTTATCAAGGGGGACTCATGCGAAAAAAATTCCAGAGGAGAACATAATGGTTCAGTGTTCCAACTTGAAGGCAGTTTCTGCATTTTTATTTTAAACATGTTTTATGCCATTGCAATGTCATCTAGTAATAAAGATGCTTTGTTTAAAATGAAATTTAAAAAACGTGATTATGATCTCTGACGATGAACGAAAACGAGCGGGTCTGATGTTGTTCTTTTCTGTTAAAGAGGTAATCTCTATAACTGAGAGCGATTTAAAAAGCCTCGAAGGAATATTCATTTGAAAACAAACGAAATAAGGATTACCACCAAACCTCGAAATCTGAAAGATATCGGTAGAATTAGATGTTTCATACGTGATGCAGTTCC
The DNA here is from genome assembly GCA_022818135.1 of Saxidomus purpurata. Lineage (NCBI taxonomy): Eukaryota > Metazoa > Mollusca > Bivalvia > Venerida > Veneridae > Saxidomus > Saxidomus purpurata. The sequence goes on from JAFMSR010000015.1 coordinate 35,398,087, forward strand.
GTTAAACCTTAAAAAAACACTTGCTTCGTAATTAATGGGAGGGTAGTGATTTATTACGAAAGGTCGCTACATTGGCATGTTGTTCAGAAACGAGACATTTCTCATTATAATGTTTATCTTGGAAGGTGTATTTATTCGTTAGTTTATGTACTTCTACTCTTAGAAAATAATCTGCCAGTTACAGGGTATGCCCATTTTTGGTTGATTTTTAATAACTAAGTTTAGATATTATAGCCCACAGTTAGTATACGCTGTAATATGTATACATGCAACACTATACTGACTGGTTACATAACTATGTATCACATTTTATATTGTTATTGTCCTTTTGTAATTAGGAAATGTATATATATGCAAAGCCATTGTGTCTTCCCATTTATGATTTATTCATAGCACCCTCTAAGCTGTGTTTATCATAATTCATGGCACTATTCAAGTTGTGTTTAATACTTGTCTCTCCATGTACTTTTTGCACTGATATTGTATGACCATGGCAGTGTCCTAAAATTAGACCATGGCTGATTTATAACCAGCGCATAAGCGGCGTTATTAAGCACTTCCAGTGATATATTAAGCTTTTAGAGATTCTTTTTTAAGGATCAGACTACCAACAGTTGGTACATGTAGTTTGAGTTTACATGTAATATTTGAATCGTTGTCCTAAAGTATGACCGTGGCAGTGTCCTAAAAATCGACCATGGCAGTGATCTACAGTTCGTCCATGGCAGTGTTAACTCATTATTGAGATTAAAACCAATAAAATTAATTGTACTAAAAATAGTAGTTTATTACTCATTTTTCTAAATATAAGTTCAAATATACTGATAGCTGCGGTTCGTGACCGAGTGGTTTCGCTAACTTGATCGTACCTCAGATAGAGGGGGGTTTTGGTTCAAATTCCTGCTACCAACCATATCTTTGTTGTGAGAAACGTAACAGTTTTATATGACAAATAGGGATCTTCTAATGCTGGTTCTTTGCAGTTATAATGGTTGCTATAGGTTGAACTACCCGCCTGTAAATCTGACCGAAATAAGTTTGAATCGGGCGTTAAACTCTTTTTGGTTAGAAATTTGACATTCATTAACATTGAAATTGAAGATGCTCGCTCTCAGATTTTATTGTTAAAACAAAGTTCCTGGAACTGACTAAAATTAACATATTTTAGACTTTAGAGCGAATCATCAAATAAGAAGGTTCCAGTGTCAGTTCCTACATAACAATTATGTATTTTTGAAATTCCAATATTAATATATATTGTATCGATACCGTAAAACCAATGTCAGCAACGTTTTCAACTGATTTATTCAAATTGCTTCCTAGATTTCACTTGTGTTGTTGATGCTAGCCATAACTTTAACATTCTAAGTTTTAGTGTATCATTTTGCTGAAATTCATTTTTGTCACCGGAAACTGTGATCGAGCAGTTCTTATATACAATGCATCTCTGTCACAATTTGTTTTAAAACCTTTGCTGCATCAAAATTAGACTTCGTTGTACTGCGTTGCGTGTTACTGTAGCATCTTCCTTATAACCGTTACATGGGATGAAAATAATAATCTAACGTCATCTAAAACAACATCAATACTTCGCTTTCAACTTTAAAACGCCGTGATTTATCACTAATCCATAGGAATGAAAACGAATAGACACAAATTATTTTTATTGGCCGCAGTCTTCGTGATATAGAAGTCAACCGGTCTGGTAACAAATGAGGCGATCGATATTGTTCTATCACGAAATGTTTTGTGTACATGTTCTGCATCTTAAACAGAGCCACGGAGACATTTTCAAAGCCACTCGACGGCCTACATTTTGTATCAGTAATGTTGGAAAATAAAACATGGGAAGAAGGCAAAATAACTGCACAAATATACTAAATTTACTGCACAATAGTTGACATCAGCAGCTTAGTGCATGTGCACGTAAAGAGTGTTTTATGACAATCACTCTAAGTGGTGTGGTTCAAGAAATCGTGATGTTAAATGAATGAAATTACTTTAAGGCCATCGGCTTGAGGCGAGTATATCACGCCAATCTGTTGAAATTCTATGTGATATATTGCACAGAATAACCTCAACTTGTATCAAACTCAGTTTCTATGAGATCTTACACCTAAAACATCTGTGTATTTCTTTTTAAGAGTACAGTTCATTTAGAATAATATGATAGTGACGTTTTAGCATACATGAAATATAACCATCATTCTAAACAAAGGTTAGCGTCACTGTCATAGTGTCTTAACTAGCTGTACTCGTTATATATGTGCCTTTAACTTGTGTGCTTTTACTAGTAGTTCTGTCCATTCGAACCCTTTAGACTATCCTGGTCGGTTTGTAGCGCCTTAAGTACAAATATCACATGGATTTTTAAAAAGTGCTTGTTTGTAGTGAATAAAGTCCATACACCGTTGAGACTTTAATATCGTGCATGTTTGTAGTGCATGAAATACATAAACCGTTGTGTGTAAAGTACTCTCAACACACACTACAAGGTACTTAATTAAATCGCGGCATTTGTATCTTCATATCTAGTCTAATATCTTCAACAATATTCTGTATCTATCTTTTGTGCAAGAAATGCTTTATTCTCTTTAGGTCATGAAAAGTCCTCAGTTGCAATAACGACAAGATGAATCAATCCCAGAAATCTCTCCAGAATTGGAAGTTGTTTTTTTCTAGCCCAATGCGGAGAATAACAGGCAAATATTTAACGACTTTATCTCTTCAACTTTGTTCTTATTTTAGTCTTCAGACTGAACGTTTTGACAAATCAGACAAAGGTTTACATTTAGTTATAATCATAAATGACGAGGTATTCTCCCTAATATTTCGTTCAGATATGTATAGAAATATACTGACAGATAATAGGTGCAAATGACAAGATCTGTGCCGTATTTTCGAGGAATTAATAATTTTAACGACGTTTACCGTAACGTATCACGAAATAATTAGAGATTTTAGGTTTCGCGGCGTTTGCGTTAAAAATGCGTATGCGATTCGAATGAAATTCACGAAATCTCTTTGAGAGTTATTCTTTCAAAGTATTCAGATATTATCAAATTCATTGGGATACCTTACTAATCAGTGATAACGTCTTCAAAAAGTCAAGTTATGTCGTGCTTGTGAAAGTTGTGTGAAGTAACAAAAGTATCACTCACAGTTGTCCAAACCATTTTGCTTTTTTGTAAACATCCTAGGCTGTACAAGCAGTATTTGGAATAAAGGATAAATGCAGCCTTACGCATGAAATAAAAGATAAAGGACATATTATGTTTGTTCACAGGTCATTTCATCTATATTTGCATTACCTTTCATCCTTATGTAAAACATTGCACAAACTGTCCCAAGCAATTTTTTATTCACTCCAACATTTCTCTTTTTTTAAAGTACAAGATTTTTTTTCTCTTAAATATTTCTTAAAATATCCGGGGTTTTATAGCACGAAAGCTGATAAACTGCACGAAGTGATTTCTTTCGCGAAAATATCTTCTATTTACCACGCGAAACTGAAGATCGCAACTATCTTCCGTTTACAGCACGACAAGTTTGCGGCGTAAAACATTCTGCTATTTTTAGCGCAAAAGTATATCTGCTTTATACGGTTAATGCACAGTATCTTTTTTAGAGACTATAAAACAAATATCTCCTATGGGACCGACCATTCTCTTGCAATCGCTCTTGGTAATGAGACCTAGATCATCGCTTACCATTTCTTCCGGTCTTAGAGAGTCAAACTACACCGATTTGTACCATCGGGTAATACATCACACCGATGTATTTATAATTGTCAGTAATGAAATTCGGTTTGATTCATCGCAATCCTAGGACACGGCTGACGTGCTCTTGTAACCCCGGATGTTTCATTTTTCACCTTTCAAAAGCGCCGAGAGACATAATAGATAGCCGGGAACTAGAAAATAGAGCAATTATAGATACAGTGTAGCTAGGAACCACATATAGATGAGTTTTACAGAGAAGTCACTTGTAATTCATTTAACGCCCCACTGTTTGCACTACTCATTTATACTGACATGTGATGAATGAACGGATATCTCAATACCGCCATTAACAAATGGACAGTAATGTTAAATGGGGAATTCGATATTTGCAGTAAATCAGAACATCTGCATTGATTTAACATAAGCTAATTCAAGCATTTCTGTAAGGTTTTAATATGACAGACTTGTTCTAAAATTTCAGGGAACTTGATATACACCAGAGGCAAATTAAGTGAAACATTTGCAAAATACTTGGAAAGAATATTGTGAGTCAGTCAGTCTTTAAAAAAGAAAGCGTTAAAACAAACAATAAACCTGAAACTAGATAACCTTAAGTGATTTCTATTTTACTGATTGCGACACGTTGGCAAACCCAGTTCCACTAGTTGATTTTTCTGAGACCTTAAGTTTAACTATCTGGAGGGATCGTTGACAGAAAAGTTCACTGAACAATATGTTTGAAAGAGAGAGAAAATTTCAAGTGAGAAAGTTTGCGTTTTGTGATTAAAATACCTTTTAATAATAGCCATATAATAGCCATAATTTTCATACAGTAGTAACAAAATATAGAATTCTGTATGAACTGTCTGGACTCAGATTAATTGATGAAAAAGTGTTTCTAACGAAGCATATTTTTGTTGTTAAATGGAACACTTCAAGCAATACACAGTTATTAATGCAGTAACAATCAATAACAACAGTAACAGCAGTAACATAATTAAAGGGCCCTTGATGTCAAACTAAATAACCCTAAAACATAAATACTTTGAAAGTATTATAACACAACCTTTTAAGTTTCAGATATGCATTCCAGGCATTATCGATAAAATCGGCGGTTTAAAATATGCTACAGTACCGTAAATCATTAAATAATCTATGTAAAGTTGTTGTTGTACAACTAATGGGTGGATGCGATTTATTACAGAAAGCCTGGTGGTAAAATGAGGAAGCTTTCGCTAGCTTTAGGTTCTTCTTAGAAATTGTATGTATTTACAATTTTACATTCATTAAACACATAATCTATGTTTCGAGAATATAATCGGCTAGATGTAGGGAGTTGCCCTTTAATGCTAACAATGGTGTTAGATATCATGATTCAAATGTTTGACATTATAAACAAGAAGTGTCTTGAATCGCAGCCAAAGTAGCCAATGTATTCTTCACTCATGTAAAGTACATATTTTTTTAATGTACATGTATCGATTTCTGCCATTTTTATGTTTCCCTCAAACAAAGTACATGACTTGTATTCATTAAAATGTCCCTTTAATTTCCAGAAACGTTAATTAAATTAAAAATCACACTGTGTACAATTGACATGTAGATTTGAAATCAGGACCCCGCTGTCTTTGTATTTTGATATGATCTAAGCAAGTTTTATAAATGTCCGTCCATGAGAGCATTTATACTAGCTTGTATTCACGGATGAGACCTCTGCATGTCTGCCACCATGCCTATACCTAACAAATTGTGAATTTTCTGAGTCCAAAAAAGGAGATGTTTACCTGACTGCAATTTCCAGTCAGTTTTAGCCAAAGAGTGAATTTGATTGGTTGCCAAAAAGTAGGTCGATCGCGGTGACCAATGAGATCTGTGAGTGTGATTGACCTAGTTCGCTGTCTTTGTAGTGAATGTTGCCAGTTCATACAGTAAATTGGCTTGCCATAATTGTAACTCACCAATCAAAGTGTACATTTCCTATCCGCTGTTAAATGACCTTCACCCTACTGGTACCCAGCGCGAAACATATAGTAGTAAATGGTGCAGATAACCAGATAAAGAAAATCAAGGTCCTACGGCCGGAAAATATATACGAGAGCCGGGATATCAGTGAGAGAACTACATGACTTCACGTGTTCTGAAACAGTTAGTCATTAAGAGTAGTTTGAAACAATTGTCCATATTATAATCAACAACATCGATAGTCTGTACTTTTTTCGGCGTGTAAGTTCAAGTAGTGGTCAATGTCATTTGTCATCCAAAAAGAACGTCATACTTCTGTTTTACTAAAAATCTACAGTATGTTAAAATCAGTTCACATAATTTCACTATATGAACGTAAGATCAATAAGTATAATACAGTGTTTTCATTGGATGAAAAATATAGCTTCCCATTTAGTCGCCACTTGTTACGTTGTACGATATGCAATGTACGTACTAATTTGTTTTGGACAATAAGTCAAATATGCAACCCTTATGTCAGACAAAATCATTGAAAGATCTACTCACTGGCCTTAATAGCGGCGGCGGCGGCTGTTCCGCGCCACAATGCGCATGCATATACCAACGATGCTGCACAATAAGCTAGCAAATTTCTTCCATACACTTCGCCACATTACATCTGTAATGAACTTTGCCTACAGGATAATTCTATCAACTTATATGTATCAATAACTGTTTGAGTTTTCTTTGTCTTTATCCGCCACATGTCAGTCACAATGGTAGAATTCTAAGATAACTACTGAAGACACCCAGACAGGATAAATATGATGCATAGATATTTGTATATTCTATTTTACTGATATCGTTCTAATGTTTTATCGACAAATACATCTTTTCTTATGACTTTCGAAAATTGAACCACAGAAGAACAAATTGAACCGCCGTTTAGAATATATTTATTATGCTAAAACTTTAAACATATTACAATTCTATAAACATCACTTGTGCTTTATCACTGTAATATAAATTACATACGGGCTTACACAAGCTAGTGTCCTTAAGTAAGGTTCCTTAGGTAACGGTTCGAGGTTTAAAGCTTCAAAGTCATGATACTGAAGCGAAGCCCCAACGCCGCTTTGGCAATTTAACGGCACAGACAACTTATGTCTCTGTTAATCGCCGCATCCTTTGTTGCCAGCTACATAAATGTAGCCGGTAATACGTGTCTTCAAAACCATACACCTTTTTTAATACTTATTAATAAAATTAAAATATATGGCTATGGAACCTCACTGTTTATGCAAATAGAAACTTTTGTTGGAAATTTCCTTTCGTCTTTATTAACTTATTAATCAATGTCATATGTTTTAGTAAGGTAAATACTTACCGGGGGCGGCAAAATCATTTGTCCAAATTGTCAAGCTTATCCGAGAGCAGGTACGGACAAGTGAAATTTTCAAGAATTTTATGCTATAAAGTTTATACGGACAGGTAAACACATTTTATGTCACAGTCTGACAGATCGGACAAATAAACATGTTTTAATATTTCTCCGCCCCTGCTTACATCAATACTTAACCAAAGGCTACGTTTGCCTACCCAAAAGCTCTTTCGTGAAAATAGTGGTTTAGGCACTGCTAAATAATCGTTTACAGCATAGTTTGTGTTCCTACTTTCCGGTGTTTTATATCTAGACGTCGTGCATTCAACAGTTTACCAATAAACCCTCTCACTAAGTATGTGAATAGAAACCAAATTTACATTCCAAATCTTATGCGTAAGACATTTCTACGAAACGCTAGATAGGGATAATGTCTCCAAAATTTCTCAGTTATTTTCCGCATACAAATCAGGCGACAGTGGAAGATAGAATATTGATTTTTACAACTGTCAAACTTCGGAACGTCAGTCGTCAATAGAGTGTCTTAACACGCCAAAATCTGCAATGCCAAAACGAGATATTTCTAGTAAACAAATTTCTGAGGTCTGCTAGGAAGTCTCGAAGCAAATGATGAATTGTAGAACAGACGTTACGACTAGAAAATTCGATTTTGTGTTTAATCTTTGATTGCACAAGCTGCACATATTTAACTCTCAGTGAACATCTAAACTGGCTGACAGCACGGCAAGAAGCGCTTAATTAGGTTTTAGATCATTTACTCAAAAGTATTGTGTGTGACGGTTAAGTGTCTAATAGGTTCTCTCGCTTGTAAACATCTTTACCGTAGTTAGAACTGATTGTGAAAAGACAAGCTAAGAGCCCCAACAGTATTTTAATCAAGATTTGTCTGTAATTACTTCTTGAGAAGAAAATTTCCGACTTCATTCAATTTGTATGTATACCGTGTCAATGCTTGAAGCAAAACTGTATTGTCGTAAAACGATCGCGATTTGTAATAACGTTTTACTGGGGTTTTATCTTTATAAATTCTCATCCTTGACAGAAAGGTACATGTATATGAACTGTATATTCTTAATGAAATATTTTTGTCTCAGAACGATCAATGATTTTGCGTCATTCATCTGTAACGGATATGATAAACATGAGATATTGTACATTTTTGATAACTGTTTACATATTACTGCAGAGTTGTTCTAACACTGGGGTGTAATAACATGGCTTCTATATTGTAACTGAGAAAGAGGGAATTTGTAACGGGGTAAATAGATGTTGACCGGACTCCAGAATTTATCCGATCTGCATAAAGCTACCAAACTATTAGTCTGATATTTAGATTTCTAAAAAGTAACTTATATTCTAACAATCTTTATACTTTCCTCTGCGATCAAAATGGACAGCATCCTGGACAGAAGCGAATACTAAAGTTGTGTGTATTTCATATTTCATATTTCATTGCCTGGATGAAAGGGAAAGCATGTCTAGCCGTGGTGTAAGAGGTATCTTTTATCATTTTGCCGATAGTGTTTACTTGTACGAAGCAGGTGCAAACTTAAACAGGAAATGATAAAAAATATAGATCATACAGCTACTACCGGGAAACAGGAAGTCTGTGTAATGGAAAAGCTTTATAGACTTTACATCAAGCGCCAAAAGAACACAGAGTTTAACATGGAAGACTAAAAGGGCATGAAATGTTGCAGCTTCTATAACACTGGTTAGATAGAGCAAAAATATGACAAACCTTCAGCATAACCGTGTAAAGATATTGCTAAACTGGCGGTACTTTTACAGAACTTTACTGAACTTAACCCGTACTCTACTTATTCAAAACAAAATTGACAACTCTTTCTCCTTAGAGATATCGTCCACATCAATGTCATCCTATGCTGCACTCGCACAAGGTGATTTATAAATATATATATCTAAAAGTTACTTCATATTCACTTCGGAAAACTGGTTAGCAAATCTGATATTGACAGCTTCAAAGGTGATCTGGAAGAATTTATAGGATCTTGCTATTGTAATACAAATAAATACTGCAAATACTAACTTCTTAGCGTACAAATCTCCTGTCCAACAGTGTTGATAAATACATGTCTTGGAAACAAATACTTGTTGATTGAACGGGCCCGTCACCATCAATTTGCTCACATATGGTAATTACATACCATAATTGATGGCTGGAGAGACTATATTCTCAACACGTGTAAGAAACTTTGATCATACCAGCAGAGAAAACTGCGATCACGTCAAGAAAATCGATCGTTCCCTGTCTGAAAAAAGTGAACTCAACAGAAAGGTTGTTAGGCTACCCAACCCTTCACTTACATCAATTTCTATCAAGCCACTCAATAGGCAAGAAACCTGCATAACCTGCATCATGTATACGATGAAGAAACTAAACTCTCCGGGGAAAATCCCTTAAGAGTATAGCAATAAGTTCGAGGATTATAACAGGAAATTTTTCTTTAGAAAATATCTATATTATATATTTTATCTGTGTATTTATGTTGTGATGGGGGCGGTAGGAGTTGGTCATTGATTTCAAATGTTACATTTTTGTCATCAGAAAAATCTTGTATGTCAATTAAATTCTTATTTAAGTCTTTCTAGCTCAAGCATAACGATTTTTCGATCGATCAACCCGTTTAAGTAACAGATGATGCCTTAATACGGTGTACACGATTCTTATCTTAATACTAATTTGCACAAGGTCTCGCACTAAATCAATACAAATATTGAAAGGGTATTATAGAAATAATTCCAACTACTCAACTTTGCTCTTTATGTTCAAAAAAATGATGCTAGGTAAATATTATAGCTATGTGCGTACAGCATGGCTTTACACAAAGGTACAATGGTTGGTACTGTAAACCTATGAGGCTCTCGGAAGATGCTGTCAAGGAGAACTGGTTAAAAATATTGCAAGAACTAAGGTCTACAATGAATGTTTTTTTAATTTGATTTGACTTGAAGTAAATTTCATAAAGGACCGTCCATGAGAGCATTTATATTAACTTGTGTTTTTTAAGGAGACCCCGGCATGTCTCCTACGATGCCTATACCTAACAAATTGTGTTTTTTTTCTGAGTCCAAAAAGGATTGATTTACCTGACTGCAATGGTTACCAAAAAGTAGGTCAATCGCGATGACAAGTGCGGCTGACCTAGTCAATCAATGCTTTTTAAGTAAACGTTTTATGTACCCAGCTGTAAATACCTTCACCATGACATAAATAGAGTTCATTGATGTTGTCATGCATGCTTGATCGTTTCTTCAGACATCAAATAATGCAGATATTCATGCTGGATTTTATTGTTAATCGAACAGAAAATAAATTACACCGGGGTGCTCAAATATAAGAACACGTGTTGCGACAAGACACATTCTATCGTTTATTCCATACATAATCAAGTACAAAACAAGACTTAATTAGGTCCCGGCACGCGAACGAAGGATCTTTCTAACCTTCCATGCATAAAAAAGATGAGCGATGAAGTGTAAGCGTGAGAGATTTGCTTGGTTAAATACTTGTACGATATAAACAACAGGGAACCGAATCATCAACCGAGGCCGCCAAATAGCTAAATACTGTTTTTGTTTCATTATTTCGACAGTGGTCTTTATTACATAATCTGTAAATTAACAAATCTCATTGGTCAATAGCACGATCACCGAATCAAATTATATTTGATATTTTCATGATTTTTTGGCTTTTCCCCCGTATATATAATCTCTTTATTTACAACAGATATTGTTGTGGCGATTACCCGTCATAACGTCGTGCAGTATGTACAACGTCAATGGTGCCAGATTAAGAATGCGGATGACGTCACTGATATGACGTAAAACATGAGAGTAGTCCAGAACAATTTCAAACATTGTAATTTCCAAAGTTGTCTTTCAAGCAAGAAAAAAAAGTATTCTACATATAATTAAATATGGACTCGTGAGGCATCGGATATGACGGGATATTCACCAGAAGATGACATAATTGACCGAGGCGACGTATTTACGTTTGTTTTCAATTTTTTACTCCATCATTTTGCAACAAATTATACCAATCGACAGTTAAACAAGGCTCATACTTAAAAAAAACATGATCGGTGGCACAGTGGAGAACTTTTAGGCACACGAATAATCGAACGCTACTTTGATAGCATCAACAAGAGGTCCAAAAGGGCCAGTTTCGCTATACTGGACTGACTGGACTGTCCTGGGTCATTTTTGTGAAAACCTCTAAGAATGTTATTAATGAAATGCTAAAAGAAGTCACTTTGACCCTGACTCTCTGAACCCAAAAACAGTAGAGATCATGTACTCAGTAAGACCAATGAACCATCCTATGAGCGTTCAAGACAAGGGGTGATAAAGATCTATAGATACTGAGCGGTAAAAATGTTCGAAGTATCTTGAACTTTGATCCAAAAAAAACAGTAGGGATCATCTACAGATTGCAGGCAACCTTCTGTGCAAGTTTTATTAAAGTTGAATGTAAATTGTGACCTTTAGAGCGCTATCAAGGAAAAGCTAGCGGAATTCACTGTGTCCTTGACCTTTGACCCCAAACAAATAGGGATAATCTACAGGTTGCATACAACCTTCTGAGCAAGTACAATAAAGATAAAATGAAAATTGTCAGCTGCAGAGGGTTATCAAGGAATCGTGTACGGGTGGACGGGCGGACGACGGACACATTACCATGGCATAAGCCAGCAAAGCTAAAACCAAATGCTAAAGGTAACTGTAAATACATTCATTTAGAGAACTTATCTTCACGTTTGTGTACAATTTTAAAAAAAACTCTCTCAATAATTTAGCTGATCATTCCCAAATGGCAAAACTCCATAAGGGCTGTAAGGCCTTCGGAGAAATATGTGTCTCAGATGAAGCTATTTCTAGTCTGTGCTAAATCTCTATCAGGACTTGAATTACGTCTATAAATTTCCCATTAAAAAGAAACTAAACTTTTGCTTCTCTGTTGTTTTTTTGTTTTGTTTTGTTTTGTGGAAGCATGCTTTTTGTAATTTTCTCTTTTTCAGTGTAAATACATACAGTAAAGACTGTATATTCTTTATCTAAAAACCAGGGAGTGCATTACTTCCTTAGAATTATGCCAAGCAAAGCGAGAAATACACTGAACGGTTTCATTTACTTCACGACAGTTTTCATTGATTTTCAACTTGTGACCCAACTCTTTAAAGCGGCTGCTCACATTGCTCGCAAAACAGACGTTAAATTGTCATCTGAAGTAATAATATCGATTTGTATTTTTTAAGGCTCTAACTGCGAATCTGCGGTCTGAAGTCAAGAAATTTGATCCTAGCTTTACCGGATTGGGAGAGCTATGGTGTTGAAATTAATAGGTCGTTTCGTATAATTCCAACGTTGAATAAAATATTTGTCGATCTGGTTTCAATTTATGTACCAACAATTTTTCCGAAGAGAGCTTTGCATGGTATCGTAAATTCAAGGGAAATCTTTCGGGAAGTAGAATTAACTAAGTGAATGGGTTTAATTAATTTGTGTTGACATTAATGAATGGAGAAATCAAAAGACGTTAAAACAACATAATGCCTAGCTAAAGCTTTTGATCCGTAATTAGAATAACAAATTCTAGCTCTTTTATTATGTGATTACACAGCGTTTCTCATGTTTTACACATTAATCAGAAGGGTTTAGTAAAATTCTCTAAACAGACTGCAATTGAACGGTCTGATCCGTATGGTCACGAGTTTGATCCTCCGGCAGAACATGACTGTGTCCCACGCCACAAGTTAGAAGTCTTATTAAGAAAACAGGTGTTATTTTGCATATGAGTTATTCAGACAACCAAACATTATAAAATCATGTCGGAATTTAAAAAGAGAAACTGACAAAATCTGACCTGTACCGGATGTAATCAGCAACATTAAAAAAAGCATGTTACATTTCAATAGGCCATAACTTTATGTATTGCATGAACTTTCCAAAAACACCATTTGCCGTAAAATTCATGAATAAACATGTTTCGAGAGGGTGACTTCGTCCAACGCATGAAAAACAATAGCAAAGTAATTTAGAAGATAAGATGTTATTATCTATAAATAGCTACTAACTCAAGGACAGGAATAGCTTTATAATTTTTCTGTACTGATTCCAATAATGAGGTGCGCTTATTTCTTTATTTGTTTTTGTCTGCTGCAGAATTGTCTGAACACGATCTACAACCTGAAAAACTAAACTACGCATGTGAAGCATTTCCAGTCTATCCATCCACAACTTGATTCACGCACTGTATAAAGATACCGTAAAATAATGACAACTACGTTCCAGGACTGTACAGTATACTTACAGACTGACTGTAACATGTTTGTCCGTAAAAGTAGCAAGCTACAGAATTTTATTGTTACGGTCAACCCATACTTACACGGGACAATGCGGGAAACTAGCTGCCAGAACGTATGTTATAAGCCAACGGTCGAGTAGTTGGTAGAAAGTTGGGGTTTTTCTTAAACTGAAAAGTTATCCCAAAATGCAACGTGAAAATTTTATTCGTGAGAAACATTTCAGGTCTATCCACCAAGAAGTTTACGTGTGAGAAGCACGAGTAGCAAGTAGATATAAAATTGTCCATGCGACCACGAGAAAGTGTTTTTTTCCGAGGTAGCCGACTTAACAATGACAAAACAATTTTGAGGCTCTTGTTGAAACAAAGTTAAAACAAAAGTCACTTAGTTTACAGTACCTACCTAAACGTAGTCTTTAATTTCTAATTACATTGGTTGCATATATACTATAGTTTATACTTTAGTTTATACTCATTTATTTGAGCTCGATTGTGAAGAAAGCTTTAATTATCTAGTCAACCTCGAGTTCGCTTCCAGGAAAAACCAATACTTGTGTCATATGAGGAGGTTCGGTCGTGACCCCAGTGAAGCTCGAGCCTGCAACCTCCGGGGTGAGCGGCAGACACGCTCCCCTCTTTCACAGAACAATAACATTTGTAAGTCAAAGTTTGAGTATCACATCACAAAAAAAATCTAATAACAGCAAATTTTCTATAGTAAAGAGACACGTGTAGTGTTGCATTTTGCACGACATGTCGTCAATATACATGTACCCAAAATCATGACGTATGAGCTTGTTCAAAAGTGTAAATTAAATCAATTAGGGAATAGCCAAGCAAAACCTTAAGCAAGATTTATGTTTATATCAATACGGCTGCAAGTATAGGAGTGTTAGGCTTTTAATTTGTCTAGTTGTCTAAATAAAGGTCGTTCAAGAGTCTCCGACATTTTACCGTCGTCGTGTATTTGTCTGCAGCAGATATACTGATATTGCTGTGAAGAATTCCTTTTATTGGCAGAGAATAGCTTTTCAGGGAAGAAGAGTTATAATTGTGGAAAACTGGATATTGAAGATTATTGGCAAATATTTTCCAGAAGTTAACTTCAACAAAGAACACAACACAATAAAACAACTGAAAGCCATTAGTGAGAGATGTTTACGAGTTTTCTCTCCAAGACAAGGTTACAATGTAGAAGAACCACATCTTGGTAAAAACTGGCGGTGCCTTAGCGTTCATGTTGTTAAAAAGTGTTCATTTAGGGTTTGGAATTAATTAACACGATTAGAATTTTTGTCGCACACTCAAAATATGGTAGTTTGTAACAATAACACACTGTAATAAATGCGAAAGAGAAAATTATGATGAATTGCATTCTTTATTACCAATGTGACCTCCAGAGTTTTCACAAAGGTTGCCTTTGACACCTTGTAACGGTATATTTGTCAATTACGCCGCTTCTGTCGGCACTGTCTGTTCAGCATCCGTGATGACTGGTGTAAGAATTTATAAAGATTTACAAATCCATAGTCTATTCTTCTTCATAATGATAGACTGGCATTCAGTCCTTACATTTACTATTTCTTACTCGATTAACTCCCTTTGCTGCGAAAATGTAAGATGTAGCTGATCAAGCCATGTTAGAATAAAAGGCTGAACGTATTTTCTTGGAGTTTTAATGAAATATATTATCATCCAGCCTGGTGGCGAGGATATTCTTAATAATTTACATTGTCAAATGACCGAAACTTCACCACTTAAACAATATTGGAATGTCACATATAGGCAAATATGTCGATATAATGTTCAGATGTGCTGTAGTGTTCAGATGACTATGTTTTGTTACAAACGTTTTTTCCTAGTTTATTTGCCTCTTATTACTTAGTAACACAATCAGGGACATATGAAATAGAGTTCGTTACGGCAAACATTCTGACCGATTTGAATTGTAATTATGTACATCATGCGACCTCTGGAGTGTTCAAGAGGCTTTTCTTTAATTTGACATGTTGACCTACGGCACTTGACCCATCTTACTTAGTTTTAAACTCGACCTTAAGATTATCGAAATTAACATTCTCATCACTGTATGATTTTACAGCTTTTATGCCATAGGGTTTTTACTCTTATTTTTTCTGGTTACGTAAGTTTTGACCAAAGAATCAAATTTGAAATTCGACAGCGATTTTTATGATGCACTGATCAAGACAAATCTGGCGCACAGACTGTTCACAAGGTTAATATGGGCAGACAGTCGGACGGACAGTCTCGAGGAGCTCTTGCAAAAGAATATTGTGACTAATGTCTGTAAAGAAAAAAGGAAATTTCAAAATATCTAGGAATGGCAGCCAGACCATCATAATTACACCAGTGGAAATGTTTTAATAAACTGATTTCGCCAGCGATGACTTTTCCCCTATAAACTCACTTATAGCCGCACTCTGTAACAAATTTACTAATATAAGAGGAAAATTCAGGTCGTATGGGTACCATCTGGGAAGGATTGTAGAGGTATGACGTCATCACCACCTTTCAGTTCACACCTGTGGGAAAGATAGAAGTGGAATGTGTTTGATATGGTGCCAGACTCACTCAGGTATGTATACCCATGAACTTCTTATGCCATATTCTTCAATACTCAGGTGAATAAAGCAAGGATTACAAGTGCTATAACATGCATGATGTACCGGACCCTTCACACAACAACAAGCTACTTTCAGCGATGGGTAGAGCTAATGTTTACATGATGTACCGGACCCTTCACACAACAAAAGCTACTTTCAGCGATGGGTAGAGCTAATTTTTACAAGGAAAATAAAATATTATATAAAAAATAATCAGTTTTATGTTGGATACAATTCGCTCATCTTTTTATATAGATATTATATTTCTGGTTTCACCGACATTTTTTTCAGGCTTCGAGAATTTAATATTTACGTCGAACACAATATCAGTTAGAATACCAGTACAGTTCACGAGGGCTTAGTTGACTGGCATGTTTATTCTTTTATAACTTTATTTATTAAATGTTGCTAACGTATTTTGAAATAAAATGTAATTACCCACACACAAAAGGTTCTGGCTATTTATGTTTAGTTTATGACCGCTCTGCCTGAGGTTTTCTACTTAACGTTAGTCCAAGAAAATAAAGCGATGTGATTATTATCTTTCGGCTTTGTGAAGTTAAATTAACTGTTGTTCTGGAAAAGAGTTGGTCATACATATGTGAAATGCGGTCTATAATATAGGCTGGAATTATGTACGTTATTACACAGAAACAACATTGCATAATATCGTAAACAATCTACGCTACGTAGAGTACAAAGAAGGGTAGATTATACGGACACAAATGTTGATTCAAAATTCTTCTCAATCTTAAGTCTCAAACAAAAATTGCCTATGAATTAGGGACTTGATTAGGGACAGTAACGATGTAATCCTGCCAGAATCACCTCGGACTTTGACGCCGATTGTCGTAACGATACGGCGGAGCAGTTTCATACGATATTACGATCTGATCAACGAAATTTGCCGATATTATCATGTCAAATCGGATCTGACAAGATCGTAGAGATCTCGTATTTTCTCGTATTAAATCCGATTCAAACAGATTTTCACTAATGTTAGATTGTTTTTTAAATGACATCAGAAATGCTTGCATGTGCACAAAGTTTTGAAAAATATGTGATTTGTTATCTTTACACAATTTAATAATTTTAGTAGCGACACAAACAGTCAGAGGTGACAAAAAATATAGCTTAAAACTGCTATTTCATATACTCAAGTTAGTACTACATGTTTTAGGTGTCAAACTTCTATATGGGAATAACATTGAAAGTGCAAAAGTGCACACTGGGTGCAATAGTACTGCAAACAAAACACAGCATTATCCAGGCCATATTTTACTGTGGTTTACGGTGTTATCTTGACGGAATCTTTAGTTCCGCTTAATTACAATCTCGTTTATAGATTTCTGTTATCTCAATTTAGAGACCATGAGATCGATGGCTGAACGACATTTGTAGATTTAAGCACATGTTTAATTCTGCGGACAAGTCAGTCATCAGCATTATTGACTTAGTCCAAGTATAGTCAGTACAATATGATCTGTCTGTGACAGTGTGACGTCAAAGTGGATATGGAGGTTGAAAGGAATGTTTAAAGTGTCGTTAGCACTTTATTAAATCCTATATAAAGTCGTATGTAGTAATGACATCATTGTTTTCTTTTTTGTCTAAAACGATGAGGACGTAGAACTGTACATGTCTCTCATATTTTATCACTTCTTCACGAGAAAAAAAAAACATTCTAAGACAGCGGGGTTTTTTTTGCAAAATCTTTTTTTTAAAAACCACTACGCTAATTTATACATGTAACATATACATTTGTTCTAACACAATGTTTGTCACGCAAAATACCAGCAAGATATATAACGTGGTACATGTAATGTAATATATATAGACATACGAACCTTTGAATGAGACTTTGACCATGTGAACCTCTACAGCTACATGAATTTTACTTACTGTAGTATTTTCGAAATTACTTTGAATGATTTGCATATTCAATAAATTACAAATTAAGTACTTCAACAATCTCTTTTGAGATCCATATCATGTTGTAAATATGCTTAAACTAGCTGTCCACATACAGAAATTGTGTTACTTATGCACTGTTTAACTTAAAGGTATTGTACGTATTTTAGGTAGAACCTTTTTTTCAGGTAAGCTTTGTTTTAATATTCGTGTGTGATCAACCGATTATTTCCAAATTTTATCCGTTTTTGTTAAGAGTTGACCGTATCGTAAGTGACTTATGAATAACGTTCTTTTTTACATAGTGGCTTTGTCTGTTTTGCAGAAAAATTGATTATCAATTCAGGTTTTCTCTTGTTGATACAAAATAGTATCAGTGTCAATGCCGTAGAGTATGCTTTTTAGGTGCTGTCTTCGACCATATATATGCCCTTGTGGATGATAAAATCCTGGTATAAATATAAATGACCATGGTTTCTCATAATTTCAGAGAGGCGAGAAATAATTAAAAGAAACATTAAAAATGATTACATGTATATAGCCAGGCTAAAAACTCGTTACACAACGGTCTTACACGTGTATTATAAACGATCTCCTTTGGAACAGTTTACACTAAAATCCTAATATTTCATTAGCTGTGATATTTCTTATATATCAAAGCAATGGCTATGCTAATTTGATGCCGACTATACCCTGGGGACCATAGTAACAACAAATGGTCTAAATACGACCTTTACCACTGCATTTTAGACTTCGTCTTCTACAGACAAAGCCGGATGCTTAGTAGAAATAAACGTTTACTTGAATCAAAACGTAAAGCGCATATGTAGTAAAACGTATTTGTAGTAAAACGTATATGTAGTAAAATGTGAATGTAGTAAAATGAATATGAAGTAAAACGTATATGTAGTAAAACGTTTATGAAGTAAAACGTATATGAAGTAAAACGTATATGTAGTAAAACGTATATGAAGTAAAACGTATATGTTGTAAAACGTATATGTTGTTCAACGTATATGAAGTAAAAAGTATATGTAGTAAAACGTATATGTAGTAATACATATATGTAGTAAAACGTGTAATGTAGTAAAACGTAGAGAGTATATAACTATTCGAAACATTATTATACTAGTAATATATACACAATATTCGAGAATAAATTAAGTTTATAGCAACATAAATGTTATTGAGCACACTTCTGGTGTTTAAATTTATTCATCATATAGTCTTTTGTAACAGATAACTATCTGTCATTCCCGAATAAGTATGTTTTTCATTTCCCCAGGCTGTTTAAAGTACCTGGCCCTTTCTAAGGTAAACATCAGTCAGTTTAGTTTAAGCAATAAGTCAAAGCCAGAGCTTGACATTAAAAGCAATGGTAAATGGAAAAGAAATCTTGCAATTGCTGTCTTCTATTTATAAATAACAAGTTAAACTTAACAACTCTTTGTTGCATATCTACATTTAATAACATTAATGCAATTCAACGACAAGAAACCAGGTTTCAAAGCTCGTTCTTTTCTGCTAAAAGGAAGGAAAACTGACCTATGGCACAGCAATAGAGTGTGAGTATATATATTATCGACATGGACGTGCGTTAAGATGACTGGCGGATTTGTACGGGGACACCGCAATGCAAATGAGAAGATTTCACTGTCAGTGTATACTAATGAAAGGCCGTTATTGCTGTTTATACACGGAATAAGATCGATTTGTTGGGACTAGAAATCATGCAGATGACCCTTGATATAGCTTCGAACAAACCACAATAAGACTTGACGTTTTATGGCACGTTCTATAACGACATTGTAGACATTTTGTTCCGGAAGCCAACGGGTTACTGATAATGACTACTTTGAGAGAACTTATTTGGATATGTGAACATATTTCTTCTTAACTAACATGTAACAGAATGTTGTTGTATTACAGACAATATTTTATTATTTTCCGATTCTTTTTGTAGATAAAATTACCTCTGTAGTTCGGCGATCGATGAAATAAAGAGTATAACTTGTTTGTATAGGTTGAGCAGAACAAAACGTTGTTGACCTTGAGGCTATACAGCACCTCGTAGCAGCTTCTGTTTCATGCACGATCTTGTTACAAGCACATCTGTTACTACACAGTGTAAACATCGTTACAAGGCAGAATCACGCTACGATCATAAATTAGAAGTTTATTGGCATATTTTCATACTGCTTTTTCCGTGATCCTACAGTGATATTACCCTTCGAAATGACCATAATAATTCATAAAACATTTACTACTGATGAGTTTTGCTCAGTTCCATGTTATTAACGAAATATATAAATCCGTGTATCCGTGTTTCTCTGTAA
This sequence comes from Saxidomus purpurata, assembly GCA_022818135.1. Lineage (NCBI taxonomy): Eukaryota > Metazoa > Mollusca > Bivalvia > Venerida > Veneridae > Saxidomus > Saxidomus purpurata. The sequence continues at coordinate 35,418,351 of JAFMSR010000015.1, forward strand.
AATCCTGGTCAAAACATAAAAACCTTACACTAAATTACATTCTTATCTATATCAGTCAATATTGAAAAGAAAAAAACTCAGTTAAAATGCATGCTTCGTTTTTTTGAAAAATTCGAACCTTTGTAATAGAAAACAGATTCCCGTGTGACGATTAAATTGTGTTGCAATGGAAAATGACTATATGACAAGTTTAATACTATCAGCAGAACCAACAACCAGTGTGTTTAAACTTGAACAATACAAAATTTAAGCAACATGTAACCTAACTAACAGTTGAATTATAAGACCTCTTCGAGTGCTCTCTTTAATTTTCAACAAAGAAATTTAACATTTATCTCTTCAGACTGTGAACAGCTCGATAAGGTAAGGTATTAACCAATCAGTGAAGACAGTCTGACTGATACATGTATAAAACGAAATTTTAACCACGGAGAACATCATATAACATCTTTATATAATTTGTTTCTACTGTCCTAAAAACACCTATAAATATTGTCATGTTTATGGGAATTTTATGAAAACTAACCTTGCCTCAAAACAGCCGTGACGTCAAACGTCTGATAATTTTTCTTCAGGACATTATAATGTATTATGTTCTCTTTTTACGCAAGCGGAGACAAAGGTTGTCATTTCAGACAAACAAATTTGGGTGTTTTCGTTTTGTTTGCGAGACGGAATGCATATTTTAGCTGAACTAACGCTCCAAAATAATATGTTGTACCACCACCATTTGATGTTGTTTTGCATAAAAAGCTGAATTATGGGCTGGCGTAAAAGAAAATATCTTTCACAAAATCTGAAATTTTACACTTTATTACCACAAACTAATAAAAAAAACTGTGCCGTGTATCACTACGCCTGAGCGATAACAAAACGACTTCACAAAATGTAAAGAATTATCAGTTTGTTGAAACGCCTAGGTGTAATGTGTGCACACTGACAGACATTGAGTACGAATACAACTTTTAGTGAACATTCAGCACACCTTAAATCCATTTACACGAGAGCGTTCAAGTGGGCTCGCGCCACCTGTGAGCAATTACTTCTCGTAATAAAAAACGATCTAAAATCATGTATATATATTGGATCAACAAAGCTTCTCGATGATTGAAACAAATTAAATGCTGAGCGATACTGAGTGTTTTACTGAAATTTGACTCACTCTGTAGCACGCGCTCAGTGTTCAATTCTGTGTTTGCTTCAAAATATATAACAAAGTCTGTTTCCCCATGTCAGGGACTTCATCGTTGTTGTTTAGCTGCTGAAGTTTCTCCTTTCTAATGATAAATGTAAACTAAGCATTCTGTGCCTGTTTTACATTATTTTATACTGTACATGCCTTTTTACTTTACAGTTAAAGGTGATAATTCGGACAGTAGGTAAATAACCGATAACTAGAATTTGATATTTCCGGAAGTGAGCAAAGTTCATTCCTGCAATAAAACATTGAACATTGCCAGCTGATCCACATGTTATGATTTACTTCTGTGTTACTTTAGTGTCTGGTCACTGTCAGGTGAGAGAGGGTGGTATATGCTAATGAAAATGTACCACGTTACTGGGTGAAAATTTGTATCCGTATGTGCTTTTAGCATAAGAGTATTTTCGTCATAATATATTGAAATCAACTCCACGGACTTTAATATATGTTTGAAGGTCTAACATGGATATCTACGTCGGAAATAATAACACCATTGTACCTTAATGGTGTATTACAATGCAAAATAACCACATTACAACTTCGTATGTACATTGTACTTATGCTGTATGAAGTAACTTCTGTTCTTGACAGGTAGAAATGACATCATTCCTCACAAATTGAATGTATTTTCAATTACTGACTGGAATAGCTAAAAGACAAATTCATGTTTTACATTACCTTCAGTAGGAATAAAATACCTATATATATTCATACGTTTTGGTTGAAACTTCAGTAAATATCTTTTCTAGAAATACATTCTATGATATATGTCTCTCTTAAAGGTTTGAACGCCGAGAGTTGTTGAAAGAAGAATTGAGTGAAGAGAATTTCTTCTTCTCTAATGGACAATTCAAAATGGTTTATTTTTTCTTCTTTAAATGCAACAAAGGATCGTTCGTTGTAAATTTCGAAATATATTTTCACAGAAGTTTTCTTTGCCATTACTTTTCCCAATATTTCTTGAATTTGCGAAGGTCTAATATATATGCAACAACCCACAACAGTGCAGTGTAACATGATTTGGGTCGTTAACGGTGCTAATACCCTTGCAAATACTCTTATTCAAACGCAATATAAATCAAGTTAGAGTCCCAATACGGCAACAGAACTACATGTTGAGAGCCGACACTTTTACTGCATAACGAAAATTATCTCGAGTAAAACAATTACGATGAATTCCCAACAGGCATGGCAAGTGAATATTTGCTCTTAACTGTGTATTATGTGTTATCCCATAAGTCAAGTTTCAAATTTACTTCTGTTGTTTTCCTTATTTTGTTACAGGCAAGTGAGCATTTGCATATACCACGGAATATTGTAGCAGTGAATTTGTGTCAGCAAAATTTATATCAAGAATCTTTGTTAGCAAAAGAAAGATTGATTTTTTGTTAGCGACAGACTCATTGAATTTATGTTAGAAACAAAAACGTTAAACTTGTGCTAGTGACAAAAACGTTGTATTTATTTAACCGAATTTCTGGTAGCGTCGAAAGCGTTGAATTTATCTTAGCAAAAAGGTGCGTCTCAATTGTGTATTATTTCTTTACATTTCTAGTTCGAGTCTACAACCTATTGTTGACCCTGATCATGGTCTATTTTACTGCTAAAATAAAGTTCTGACCAATAAGAAGCGAGAACATCATTTTTCACTCGTGATTTTATCATCGACTTAGTCATGAATGTGTGTAGATTACTCAGCCGAAATCGGAAACGAAATCGGAAGTAATAGCTTAACATAAAACATAACATTTATCTTATATAAAAAAAAACCATTGCATGTGAAACCAGCTTAAATGTGAAATTAAGGAAGTAAATAGCTTCATATAGATTATGATATAAAATTGTAGATCTCCTGTTTATAGAGGTTGGGTCCTTACTTGGTACAAGTTAGTGCCCTAGCAGTGTCCTAGCACGGACCTCTATTTGCATGCTAAAATCAATCAAAGAGAGTGCTGGACTTCTGTATACATGCTTAAATCAATCAAACAGAGCGCTAATACGTTACTAAGGCCATATTTGTTTCCATTAACAACTACGGATATTGTAAGTTATACCTTAATCATAGACAAGAGTTTTCGAAAACAAATCGTTTGATGTCAAGTACGTGACATGATCTGTCAATTACTTATAGAAAAATAAAAGTAATTAAATAAGCTATTTTCTTTTTATATGAACTATAAATAGGATGAAGGATTAAGCTTATTCAATTTACTGATTACATAGGAAATATATCGGAAAACAATTTATAAATCAACGTCATGAGTTGTATTTATAACTTATGTCAATAGCTTAGAATGACATTAGTCCGTGGAGTTTCTTTTTCAAAACCTTTCATTAATGTCAACTCCTACTTTCTACTCTAATTTGAGATAATATTTAATAAAGCACTTTTCTTCCATTGATCTTAAGTTTCTGAAATCTAAGACTTATTTTTACGGATGATCTGTTTGAAAAAGCACAGTCAGTATATAGGACAGTCAATTTCAACATCAACAGACTTTGCAAGTGCCTTTCTTCTTTAAGTCTGTCAACACATACATGTATCAACACATACATGTATGTATATATACACATACATGAAAGAGGAACGAGGCATGTATTAAGTAAGTCATGATTATATAAATTGTGAAAAAAACTAATTGTGACACACTTTAGATTTAAGTCAGCATTTTTCTAGACTTAATATAGAAAATCTCGCTGAATCACATCTCCTTCTTGAAATTACAGTAAGGTGTACACGGGAGAAACATCAACTTAGATTACCAAGCCAGTTAAAAGATACCCACCGGAATTGAAATGTTCTAATAAATGAAATTACCTTAAATCATTCTACTGTACTTCAGCACGAGGCTGAGATTTCTTTGACCTATAGTGTCAACAATCTTTAGAAGTAAAGAGTCAAGAACTATTTTACAGTAAACCGGTGGCAGAAGTAAAGATTCAAGAACTCTTTTTCAATAAATGAGCGGTTGTCGGGGGAAAATAATCGGTTAAATTTCACGTGAAAAGGCACCAATAGAAATTACTAAGCAAAGAAACTAGCGGTAATAATTATGAACCAATACAGTACAACAACAGTATTAAAAATTATCGTATCAACACTCTTTGAACATTTGTGGCTTATATCTACCACTTGAAAGTATCCTTTTGCTAGTGTGTTTTCATTGTTTTAGATTAAAGTCCTGGGCTTGAGACATGTCTGGTGTGGTCGACAAACAATTGCACAAACTGCGTGATTTTGGCAATCAGCAAGCATGTTTTGTTTTACTTAAAGGATATACTCAGTTGCAAAAGAAAGTGTGCACGTTTTTACCTTAAATATATCTTTTAAAAAAAATCATATCGATATCAAACTTCGAACACTACCTTTATACACATTTTGCTATCAACTGAATGTGCTATCACTGCAAATGAAATTGAGCATAAATTTCTCTAAATTTTGATACCAAACATATAAATATTTCTGTTGAAAATAATGCATAAAATTAACAAAAACCTAAATGCACTCAGAGCATAGATGATAGGATAATGTACATGTAAAATCATCTCATATAAATATAAAACATAGGTTATAATAACCCCCAGACAGTTGTCTGTCTGTTAAAATGTTCTTAAATACATCGCATCTACAGATACTGCTGCGACATCAAGACCATAAATGTAAATTAAACAGTTTCTAAATCAATAGTCTGGGGCTAAGCCTGTTTGAAATAAAGTAAACGTATTAACAGTTAAAATGGTTGTGTATTAAAGTAAAATTATCGATTGCTACAAGACGAAAGTATATAAAGGAGATTTCTTTGGTTGAAAGTTTGACGCACGTTCACTATACATCAACATGGAACATAGAACAGTATGATCGCAACAGGTATGATAATTATTCATGTACATGTATCTACTATTTTCCTATTCTCGGTTAGTTCCTTAGCTAGATACCAAAAATACCCTGAAAGCTGAATATACAATAAATCTAGATAACAATACAATATACAGTCTCTTGTAATGATTTATCACATAATATATATGAGCCCGGCTGTGCCAAATCCACCGGTATGTATTGTATATTATTTTCCATTTCTCTATTATATCCTTAGCAAGATTCATAAAAACACTGAAATGATCTAGAGAACAATGTATTTTTGTAGTAAAAAGTCGTCTGCAATTTACAAACAATAAGCCTAGACGTCCACTTAGTAGTTTGATCCATCTTCATAATATGATTACGACTCATGCCACCACCTCATCTGTCTCAGAAAGCCTGTGTCATTTCGCAGAAACCATATGAATAGCTCTGTCCAATGGTGACTTAACTAGTATACCTTATACGCAATAGCTACACTAGCTGGCAAACACATTGGCACCTTTTTGTACTGCGTAGCTAAATCTTGAGATACTAACTCAAAGACAACATATTAATATTTTAGTCCTACAGCAAAGCGCTTAACATGATGAACATCTCGAGCCCCTGTTCTGAAAGCAAGCAATTACATAGATACATCTGAAACAGAAGTAAGTCTTGTGTAAAGCTATTCAAAGACATGCTGCATGAACAAAAGCATGACTCCGAACTATTAGTGATGTACACGTGTTTTCTCCCGCACTTCCTGCTTGTTCTGAAAGGTTACTGAAACCACACATACACACACACTAAACGTGCTATGTAGCTAAAGGAAAACCAAAGTGAACAGCAGACGGTAAGTGTCTTCGTCTGGCCTCCTACATGTAACCAACAGACCGCTTCCTAGACCGTCAAACTTGCTCCAAAGACCACATTTAGTAAAAGACGATGTGTATTAAGAGACCGGCCTTTTTTGTAATCAAACTTGGTAATTTGACAAAAATTTATGTTGCATAAGAAAGCTTTTTATTAAGAGCTCAGTTTTTCAACTCCTCAAGGCTGGTCTCCTAATACAAATTACATGACAACTGCATGGTGCGGTTGACATAGAAAACGATGAAATTTGCTTACCTTACAGAGGTCACAGTCTCCCGTAGATGGAAACATATCCGCACAATCTATTCTCCCTAACACATCCAAGAACTGATTATACATTTTACACAATTCCTCGTCTATTTCTTGCACGCGATTTAACACTTGTGCACAACCATTATCACGTGCACATTGCACACTGTCTTTTTCTTGTTGTGATAAAATATTATATAACGGAAGCCCACAAAAGTTTGTTCGATATTCACGGAGCAATACGATACGATCGTTCTCCTTTTTTGATTTTTCACATATTTTTTCTACTAGACTTTCTGTTACTGTAAGGCACTGCCCGGAAGTGACTGCCGCCATATTGGATTCATTAAATTGGGTCAAATACGGGTTTGGCGGCACTGAAACAGCCAAGTTTTCTGAGCAGAAGCACGCACAGCCCTTGCACAGTAATAACATTGATATTATTATGCAAAATATGACAAGTTTCAATCTTGAAGTTCCAAATGACCTAGACAGCGAGTAAAATATTTGGTTTTTTGAAGTATAACTGCCTTGTGACCTTGACCTCGGCGATCGCGGTATTTCTAGATATGGGAGTGTGTCAAGTAGATGGTACTTGTCGTACGTATTGAACCTATTGTCCCCGTCCACATGACATGCGGAAGTGATGCAACTATATGATGATGATGATTCCGGTACGATTTGATGATATTTATACAATGGTATGTTGACGTTTTCAGTTGGTGTTTTATTGCGAGCTAGATCTGAGGTATTGTGTGCATGAAAAATGTAGTTTGACCCGTTTTGATCCCACGACAAAGGAGCTGTCTCTCTTTGTACGGTGTATTCCGCGCATGCGCTGTGCTTCTGACATGGTTTATACTCTAAAATGATGTCTCCATGTCGTCCTGTATTGACCATAGTTTCCAGGGTAACGGTGCTGCGATTGAGAACACATCCAGGTCAATTTTACAGCGTTCCTTCATACCACGTGTAGTGTAGTGACCTTGACCTTCTGTCAACCACGTGAAAAATACCTTTTAACCGCTTACAAGGTAAGCCGTTCCTTTCCGTGTAGTAGCACTCTTTGTTTAAGACATTACATATTTTTTGTAATATATATAAGAGCTTATTTCAACCAAGCCCTAAATTAAGTACGAACTTTAAAACGCAGGTTACAGCATTTACTTTACAATATGTGTAACAAAAGTCTATAATTAAACTATTTACATCACAGGAAACACAATTACCTCACTATAATATTCCACGACTACCGAAACACTTTATTATTCCTGGGATTTTAACTCATAAAACGTATACTCCTTTTAATCATTTACTTCCTCACTTTTTTCACTAAACTTTATACAAAAACACATCCGATAGTATCCGTGCCTGGCAAATTATTCTCCTATGTTTCCTAGATAAATAAACATAAACCTAAGTCTGAATTACCTTCTATTACACATATGCCTTTGGTATGCAGTAGAAGGCGGCCCAGCAGCTCTAAACAAGATACTCTAATCTATTTACCTATAGATCTACGTACATGCGAAGCTAATTTTTGCGGTGGAGGATTCCATATTGAAGTTTTATCGAGGTCTGTACTCAATGATACCTGTAAGTGCACGATGCTTGATTAACGTCCTGTATTGAAAGTCGGGAGAAAAGATCGTGAATATTTCATAGGAAACCGGAAACCAGCTGTTGGACGTATTCAAGTTGTAACGACTAGATATTTTATTATCAAAAACTGTCAAAGTAAAAATCTGGGCACAAATACGCTTCAAATGAGGTTGTGCAGATTTTAATCAAACTTACTAGCAGTTTATTTTTTCAGTAAATTCGCAATACGTAAAGCATAATAGTCATATAAAAATTGTAATGCGGGTATCGGACGTATAGGTGTTATTCTTAGACTGCTCGTCAAAATTGAGTCTGAAATTTAATAATTAATAAGCAGTTATCAGTAAATTTATTATACAGAAAAACTATTCACCGTGCACGTAGCCATAAAATCCAGACATGAATACATAAACTCACATAAATCCACACTTTGTTCTGTAAATATTTCCCGCAGATTACTATCTATTACCATGGTATATTCCCTGGAACCAGATTTCATGATATAACTATCCAGTCATCCACCGTTTAATTAACACATGTACACAAGCTCTAATGAGTGCTTCGGGCAATCTAATTCATCAGTAATAAACGGTATTATTTACTACTGGATTCATATATACATTTTCTTCAGTTCACAGTAACAGTCACTGATATCAAGTTACCATAGAAACGCAGCCTTAATGGACATGAAAGTGGACAAAACATTTAATTAAGGCAAATTTCGTTTGGTTGATATTTTTTTTCTTATTTTAGATAATTTTTCTCACACTCGTTGACAGATTATACTATCGTACATTGTATATTTAATAGCAGAATTTATACCAAAAAATAAAACGCATCAAAAACAGAACTTTTTATATATTTTTACCACATTTCACCCGCACTTGATATTTCATTAATACAATGTCTCCCGTCACAAAGGCAGCTAAAACATCATCCGTTGTAATATCTTCTGGAATAATAGTTTGTGCGGCGATGTTAAAATCACGGATTCTAATTCCAGAGCAAGCACGCCATTATCACTGTATGACAATAATCCGATGCAACAGATGTGGGTAGTGTATTCCGTTTGTTATTTCCAACAACTTTTGAACGATTTACGTAAAAATCATTATTTTCATTAAAATTCCCATTTTTTCAACTTGTTGAATTCGCTAAAACCTCCGAGAGGAACCGCCATCTTGGAGGTTTCGAAAAACTCTTCTGACTGATTCCAAATAGACGCGCATGCGCATTGGATCTTCAAGTCTGATAATCTTTAGTGCACACTCTCTCCCTATTACTTATCAAAGAAGCTGATTTTATCGCTATCTGGCTGATCGTTAAATGACATTGACCGTTAGAATGATATCTCTATCGTTTTGTGTTGCATTCAGCCGCAGGCAAATGCATTGAGTTGAACAAATTTCCGAAAAACGAGTTTATCCTAAGCTTTAATGAATCGTTAAATGCAATAGCTGGGAACGCCATCCATTGGATTTTAGAGAAAAATAGCTTTAATTTGAACGCGCATTCCTAAAATTGTTTTACCGATACACAAAACAGTATCTCGCGGTTTTCATAAGAAGTAAAAACGTTTCCGTATATACTTAAGCGATAAACGATTTTAAAGTCACGTGTCTCAACACTCCCCCTCACACCGGGGGAATACACTAGCCCTGTCGATTGATCAATAAGAACTGTAAAGAAATCACAGATATCAGCTGTATGCAAAAAGTCTTGAAAGAGTAGTCAATATACAGTGAAGAATATCATTCAAGAGATATTATGTACGGCTGTCTCGGTGGTTAAATACAACAGCGTACGACTGCGCACGTCCAAGCTGTCGCCGATACTGGAAGCTCGTCACAAATAGAGAGGATTTATGCAAATACGTTCTAAGTGTCGTATAAGTAAGGAAATACAAAGGCGACTTTTGCAAAAAAAGGAAGACTGCGAGACTTGTTGATATTTGTAAATAGTGAAAATTTATGGCAATTGTACTCTCACTCTTTGTCCCTCTCTCTGTGTCTGTCTCTCTTTTTCTCTCTCTATCCCTCTATCTGTCTGTCTGTCTCTGTCTGTCTCTCTCTGTCTGTCTGTCTGTCTGTCTGTCTGTCTGTCTGTCTGTCTGTCTGTCTCTCTCTCTCTCTATCTCTCAAGATCAAAGTTGTTTTTTTTTAAAAGGAAAGATGGAAGAAAAAATGAACGAGTCGCTGAAAAGAGAGAGAGAGAGAAAAAAAATAAGATAAATAAAACATTGCGTATTAAGCAACTTTACTAAACAACCATGTTTTATCCTGACTACTATCGCAAAATTGCTATATCATTTTCATGTCAGAAACCTCTCATACAAAAATGCGAAGCCTATTATCACTTGCGACCTGGCAGTCATCGCCTGCGATATGATACAGAAACTAGTAATTTGTTTGCCAGACACATCCTTAAACCTCCTTTCAATGTATCAAAATCTTAAGCTGACCGTCCCGAATTATGGCTGTCTATTTTGACATTTGGTTGTATACTTCAATTAACTTCTTATAACAACATTTCATGCGGTGACTCAGCTTTCAAATGTATAGTGTGAAGTGCCGTACTCTGATTCGAACTCTTGTGCTAATTAGTATTATAAGTACCTAATGATTCTTTTAAGCTTTACAGTATTTATGTGTTATATCTTTGGAGTAACTATATATAATATTTGTTTGTATTTTACAACTGTAAACGTACATCAAAAGGTAAATAAGGGGTTCGATCAGGTGTCAATTCTGCGACAGGTTTTCGAGACAATTATTGGACGTAATTATGAAATAAACTATAATATTGTTTATTGTCCTTTTTATAAAATTTGACAGATTAAGCATAGCCACGATTGACTATGCAACACATGACTGACTATACAACACATTGTTACATTGCACTTTAGTACAATGTACATGACTGACTATACAACACATTGTTACATTGCACTTTAGTACAATGTACATGACTGACTATACAACACATTGTTACATTGCACTTTAGTACAATGTACATGACTTACTATACAACACATTATTTTTTCACTTACTATACATCTCATTTTAACATGGCATACTATACAACACTCATTTACATGACTAACTATACAGCACTTAAATACAAGACGTACTATACTGCACTTTAGTACATTACAAACTAAAACACATTAGTAAATGACTTTCTATACAGCACGTCAGTACATGACTAACTATACAGCACTTTAGTACATGACTTACTTTACAACGCATTAGAACATAACTGACTATACAACACATTAATACATGACTTACAAAACCACACATGCAACACCTAAGTACGTAAATAACTATACAACATATTCGTACAAGATTGATTCTAAAACACATTAGAACATAATTGATTAGATAACACATAATTAATATGACTAACTATAAAACACTTTAATACAAGAGGTACTATACTGCACTTTAGTACATGACTTACTTTAAAACGCATGAGAACATAATTGACTGTACAAAACATTATTACATGACATTCTGTACAGCACTTTAATACATGTCTAACGATATAAAACAGGAGTAAATGAGACTTAAGTACAAAGCTAACTATACAGCACTTTAGTACATGACTCACTATACAACACATACAACACATTGATATATGACTAACTGTGCAGCATATTAATACATGAGTGACTATACAATACGGTCGTACATCACTACTATATAACAAACAAGTAAATGACTTGCTATAAGGCACTTACCTACATGGCTCACTATACAGTACTTTAGTACATGACGTAGTATACATCATTTAAGTACATAACTTAATATATAACACATTAGTTATGACTTGCTACATGTATATAGCATTAAAGAACATGACTAACCAACCATACAACACTCAGGCACATGATTTGCTATACAGTACTTTAGTACTTGACTTACTTTACAGCACTAAAGTACAAGGCAAACTAAATAACATTTTAGTACAAGGTAAACTGTACAACACTTCAGTACATGACTTGATATAAAGCACTTAAGTTCATGACTTAGTATACAACACTTCAGTACATGACTTTCTTACAGAACATTTTATAAATGACTTGACGATATAATAAATGAGAAATGACTATCTTTACAGCACTTAAGTACAAGACTAACTATACACAATTTAATTGATAATTAGCATGCAACAATTCAGTAAATGACTTGCTGCACAACGCTTTATATGACTTACTAAACAACACGTAAGCACATGGCTTTGCTTTACAGCAAATTAGTATATACTTTCTATGCAGTACTTTAGTACGTAACTTAATTTTCAACATTTGCGTAGATGAGTTACCACGGATTAGTACATGACTTTGCTTTACAGCACATTAGTATATAACTTTTTATGCAGCTTTCAGTACATGACTATACAGCATTTTAGAACAGACTTACTTTAAAACATATAAGTACATGATTTGCTCAGCACATTAGTACATGTGTCTGACACTCGTATAATATGCGTATGAAATGCGAAAAACAGGCCGTGACGGTGTATAACATATGACATGCACAGATGTAAAACTGGCTTTGATGTCGATGTTTAAATGTGACATGTACCGATCGGAAGCAGGCTGTGATGTTTCCAAGTAGATTGTTGGTTATAAGTATTTCAGTGATATCTTCAATACTCCAATCGTTTTGAAAAAGTTGCTTTCAGACTCTCAAAATGGATTTGGTGCAGAACTATGAAAACTGCTACAGGAGTTGTTATACTTTCTCATGCTCTTAGACAACAGATGCTTAATTTTCAATATATTGCAAAGATGAGGACGATAGTCGTTGCTATACACACTATATTAATAACTGATTGGTAAGAAGTATCTACTGCTACTTTCAACTTCCCTATTATGAAACTACTGTTGCTAACTTCTGTTACTGCCAACTACAGGTTTTTGCTTTAGCTTCTGCTACCTCCTGCTAATTGTGCTATTGCTTTCTACTTCTAATGCCAAATTTACGTTTTTGCTCCAGCTACTGATATCATCTGCTAATGCCAAATTTACGTTCTTGCTATTGCTACCGCTATCTATTGCTAATGCCAACTCCATGATTTTGCTTTTGCTTCTGCCAACTTCAAGTTTTTGCTAGTGCTAACGCTATCTTCTGTTACTGTCAACTTCACGTTTTTGCTATTGTTACTGCAAGCTTCACGTTTTTGCTATTGTTACTGCAAGCTTCACGTTTTTGCTATTGCTATTGCTATCTACTGTTACTGCCAACTTCACGTTTTGCTGTTGCTATTGACAACCTCACGTTTTTGCTATTGTTTCTGCTACTGCAAACGCGTATCCGAAGGTGATTTATACACTATCAGAAATTACAATCAAAGGGACATAACACTGCAACAAAGTCTGCTTAATGCAAACTCTTCTACTCTCTGTACTGAAACGTCGGAGAAAGTTTCATTAAAATTTAGGCAGTGGTTGTTGATAAATTGAGCCAGGCGGAAAAACCTTTGAGATTATGCTTTCCCCTCATGAAAACACAAAAAGGAATCGCAGGAAACATACAGACTTGCAGACCAGTGATCTTATTTATCCAAACTTCACAATCTTACGAAGTTGATGACAAGATAAGATCAGAACCTGATAGCTACGTCTGAAGGCATCACCCTTATGATTATCAGACGAATGTTATCAATATTACTTGTAAAGGAGCCGGCATGGTGAAGTCAACATATGATGGTGTTCACATCTATTTCACTATGTTAAGTAGATGTATTTGCATCTATTTGATACAATTCCTATACATTATTCAATGAAGAAACGTTTTTTAATTAAAGGTTTCTTTGAACTAGAATATGATGAAGACAGCTTCCTCCCAGGTGGATCTAATTTACCGAGCAGAAAGGATCTTTGGAATATGATTAAATGTCGATAGAATACTACTAAGGAGTTATATGGTATTTTATTTCGAGTCAGCATGAACCGAACGTAAAGTTAAAGTTAAGATTGTGTTTTCGGCAAAGGCATATTCTCCCCGCCCCATCGCCATTTCACTTAACCTGAAGATGTTGTCAATGCGCAGATCTAGATCTCTTACTGATCATTCATGTCCAGTTTGGTTAAAAAACATTAATTCGTAGAGGAGAACAAGCGCAGATATCGTAACATTTGATCAAGGGCAACAACTCCACAAAAATTCACAGAACCAGAAAAGACAAATAATATGCAAAAGTATACTTGGTATTTGTCACTCTTGTGTAGTTTAATTGAATTGCATCAATTTTAGCCATACCAGATAAACATTTTGACAGATCAAGGGCAATACTTCCGCTCCAAATTCATTGAACCGAACCTCGCTGTTGATATGCAAATGTAGACATTGTATTGATCACTCACGTGTGCCTTTTTCGGTCAGTGCATGTATTTCCTCTCTCCCTCATCCCATCTAACCATGTTGTCAATGTGCAGAAAAAGACCATATGCCCATCAGTTCGGTTGAAAATCATGTATTCGTACACAAGAAATAGTGCAGATATCGTAAAATTTGACAAACTAAGGGCAACAGCACGATAGAAAAAATGACAGAACTGGAAAAGACAGATGATACGCAAAATATACATGGTACTCATCACGCATGCATAGTTTAATTGAAATGCATCCCGTCGCACAGGAAATTTTGCTCAGAGATAATGACAGATCAAGAGCAAAACTTCCGCTAAAAGTTATTGAACCGGAACATGCTGATGATATGCAAAGTTGACGTTGTACTGAACATTCCCGTGTGGCTTGCTTGAAATGCAAAGAGCAGTATAGGAATATTAGCAAAGACATCGTAAAATTAAACAAAACAAGGACACTAACTCCACATAAAATAATGATTCGGAACATGCCGACAGTATGCAACTGATCAGTCTTGTGAAGTTTGGTTGAAATCCGCAAACAGATGTGAGAGGAGTTGCATAGACAAACTTTATGACATCAATCCATGCAGCATTGCGCGTGTGTTAGGATGTGAGTCAGGATTAGAGATGGGAGGGGTGAAATAATAAAAATAAGCCGTAACATAGGCCACAACCTGCCGTATCATTTGGCTTGTAGACGTGTTCCCATTGAACGACTACAGCACCTGACAGTGAGGTTGCGGTACTTTATACATTATCTATATTTTACATAATTTATAACCTCTTACCATGAATAGTTATGAAGATCTGACAGGCAATTTATTGTCGTGGATCTTTGGGTGATCTTTGTTTGATAAAAAATCACACAGGTATAGACTGAAGCTAACAATTTCTTCACGTACAAAGCTGTGGTGGAATGGGGATTCGAATCCACGACTTCAAATTTGTAACATGTTAAGTGATAACAAGTTCGCGGCCTTTAACCACTGGCCCTATTATCAGTAACAAGAGCTGGATAAAGGCTCGTGCGCAAGTTCTATCTCGTTTTGCAAGCGCACAAATGTACTAAAACATTCATCAAGCGTGCACTTAGTTAATCGTGGGTCTGCAATCGATTTTAAAATAAATGTGACAATTTCTTCAAGTTGCTTACGCGTTAATGGCATCACGTAATGGGTCGGTAATCAATACTTATAAAGGACACGTTTGACATATCCATATCCTTCTGAAAGAGCTACTGACATTAATACTATTCGCAAAGGTAAGAAATTTTGTAACTTCTTTGACGTTTTGTCATTGAAGTAGGTTTAGGTCGATGTTAACTTGCATCTGCTTTAATTCGCGAGCTTCTCCTATCTGTCTTGAAATGAGTGATATGAAAAGGCTTATCAGTGGCATTACAGACACACATTATTAACAAAAATAATACACATTTTTTGTAATTACGACAACGATCATGACGTTCGGTACCTAGAAAGACAACTGGATTTATTCGACCATATCATTTTTATATAATGAAGATTTTCACCTCAAATAGTACATACTTTTTTATTATGCAAATTTCTAAATACTGTGCGAACAAAGGCAGTATAAGATTTACCTTCCTTGACTATACCGTGAGCCACTAAGAGTTTTAGTAGTCGTCTGCGGTTACAAACTATTTTCATCTCGTTAATCAGTCTCATTACTAAGTCGTTTATTTTATTTCTATATCCCAATAAAACTCTACCAATTAGTATCATCTCATTTCCAGTCTTAATTAATTTACATGTATATAGGACAAATGCATATGCATTGCGATAGTTGATTAGCCAGGGGGTAGATTTGAAATCAATTAGAACTAAAGTATACACCAAGCAAAAAGCTGAAACGCTGCTCTGTCGGCGTTCTTACTTCCACTGTGTTTCATTATCGAAGAGCAATTAGCCATAACAAAGTGTAACATGACATATCAGAAAATTGTCACCTAACGGTAACTAAATAACAAAACTACTTGTGTTATGTATCCTGCTACTTATTTGTTTCATAATTATTTTCATCAATTTTCTGTAGAGGTTCATATTGGTTAAGCAAACATCTCATTTAATATAATCAACTTCCGGTATGCCTTTGAATACATCTTTTAATTTATACGCAATTTGATAACAGGTAGGCCTACATCATGTTAAATCCAAACAAAAAGTATACGTTACAGCACTCGTTTCTTCAATTATTAAAATAACAGAAATCCTAATATGCCTATGGTATATTTCTATAGTCATTTCGAGTGCTTAAATATTAAAATGATTAAAGCACTCGGAAAAGTAGGCGGAGTTTTGGACATGGAACTAGCTCCTTCTAATTTTTCTAGTAAATGAAATATAGAAATAGAAATAATATCTAGAATCTATATAAAAACACCAGTCGCATGAAATAGTTGTGATTAAGACCATAAATATTATTTTTGGTTGCGACAGTTAATCACCTTGTTTTCCTTTGAAAAGGCCAAGAAAATTCAGGATTCAGTGTTTCGATTCCGGGTGACAAAACAATGAATGCAAACGTTTACGTCATCACGTTGTACAGCTCAGTTTAGCGAAACGCATTTGTATCGATTGTTTGCTTTGAAATTCATAAGTTTTAAAATCTGACGTCTTCTGCATAATGTCACAGTCAGGTATTTTATATATGCTATGTATTAGATGATTAAACTTAAATACGTTTGTTTGATATAGCTATGTATGATATCGTGAACGGTTGCTCGAAAAGGGGAGTGAATTCAAACAGCCACTTTAAATGCCATTTTACACATTACCGCCGAACTGAAAAAAGTCTTACGATAGTTTTCATAAATTCGACTTATAAGAATCGAAATAAACTACGGCTTGGGGTGTTTTATCGAAGTTGAAGTATTTCCCGTTTGTAATGCTTCAATTTCAATAAAGCACTCCAAGCCATAGCTTAATTCTTAAGTAACACAGTTATTCGCCAAGACTCTTCTCTTGTTTCGTATTTTTGTTCGGTTTTCTAAAAGCGTAAACTCAATTGAACTTAATTTTTAAAATATTCATAGGTTTATATTATAAGCATGTTAGTTTATTATTCTTCACCTAATGCTGAACACGGAAACACTGCCGACTCTGAAAATATCGACCTTGAATACTCAGGACATTTGGTTTTTGCATATCAAAATTGTGTTTTCTTACATACTAATGGAATGAAATCAGTTCGTTTGATGAGCGTGAACATACTTCTTTATCATCCATGAGACGATGTTACTACTGAGTTCTTTTGCTAAATAAATTTCGAAATTGAATAATGGATTATCCCCGGAAAATATTCGGGGTATAGTCCCACCGGGGTCCCACCGCTTGTTTACAATGTACCAACTTATAGTAGCATCTCTTTTAGTTTGATGCTTAAATATACGGACCATACCTTAACAAGTCACTATATATTACTAACGTGATGAAAACAACACATTTGGATCAATGTTCCAAGTTACTGGTGTAGAATTACATGTACAATGTATTGAAGTGTATATATATGAATATTACCTCAACAAGAGACAAGTACGCGTCTTGATACATACACTGTTCACACTGAATGTTGTATTCTACTGTTTACACTGAATGTTGTTTTCCAAACTAAATGTTGCATTATAAAATTCACACTAAATGTTGTATGGTAATGTTCACAGTGAATGTTGAATTGTACTGTTGACACAGAATGTTGTTTTCCACACTTAATGTTGCATTCTAATGTTCACACTAAATGTTGTATTTCAATGTTCACACTAAATGTTGTATTCTAGTGTCCACACTAAATGTTGCATTCTAATGTTCTGTCTTAATGTTGCATTCTAATGTTCACACTAAATGTTGTATTTTAATGTTCACACTGATTGTTTTTTTTCCACACTAAATGTTGCATTCTAATGGTCACAATAAATGTTGTATTCTAATGTTTACACTAAATGTTGTATTCTAATGGTATGTCACTGTTTTTTCCACAAGTTGATCAGGTCACAATAAATGTTGTATTCTAATGTTTACACTAAATGTTGTATTCTATTGTTCGCATTGAACGTTCTTAAGTCGTTGCACTTTTTTACATACAACATTATGTCGCCACATTGATACTGCTTTATACGTATGCAGTTAACGGGAGATGTTAAGGGTACGCGCCTGTCACTCCAGCAGTCGCGACTGAAATTTTTTTGTCACTTTACTAGTACTGGGGTTGAAATGGTCAGATTAGATTTATGCCATGCTTTTTGGTAATGCTGATAAGAAGTACAACAAGCAGATCATTTAAGTGACCGTTTCTAACATCGCTACACGCATCATTGCGCTTCTTATTTTACCAAGTGTTGAGTCACTCTTGATATTGAACATCTGTTTCTATCATGGATTTCTTCTTATCTAAGATCATTTATATAAACCTGTTGCGCTGATCAAAATCAGATTCATTTGTATAACTTTTAAAAGAGAATATACAAATGCCTTCAGGGAAGAATGCGGTAGGTGAAAGGTGGTTTGCCTAGTTTGCCGATCAATGAGTAAAAGACGCAACTATAATGTCCCAGATAGAGTGAAATAGTTAACAAAGTTATTTAAATCTGCTCGTTCAATTTCGGTGAAAAACAAACTTCTCCAGGATGATGTTACTAAAACATAAATAGTAAAAGTAGTGACAAGAATCAACAGCATAAGTACATGTAATGTAGTAAGAAAATTTGTTGAATTAATTGTTTGTTTTACAGCACCGCTACACTATTAGTTATATTACACTCTTAGATTTATATTACCCGAGCCGCTAGGCGATGGTTATTTTATGTCAAGGTGGGTAATATATCCCCATATACCACGTAAAAAATAACATTTGATTACCCTCCCTTTCATACATTTTGCAAAAAATCGGTTCATGCTCACTTCGTTTAATTAGTATATCGAAGCGAATGTTAGCTAGATTTTTATAGTAAAAATTAATTTTATTCAGTCGGAAGGCGAAACATTACACACGGTGAGGACAAAAACCAGGAAATTGACGGGGATTCGAACCCATGCACCTTCCCTTACAACTATTGCGACATGTGTATCAGGAAAACAAACTTGATCCTTGATTTTCTTATAAATATGTTACTTGAATTATTGACCGTTATTCACTGGCCGAGAAAGTATACATACTCTACACTTATAATTAACATTAATTTGGAGATAACATATTATGTCGATAGATATGAATTATAAACGTAATTTTAACCCATTCAAAAAAAACTGAAAACGCAAGAGTATTTTATTGTCTATTTTCTTTTTCACTATATCGGTTCGCGGATAACTGAAGAAATTTGTAAATATCGTATTATAAATCAAATAAAATGACCAAAAAAGACTTGTTTTTCTAGAGATAATATTATATCGCTAGTTGTGATTGACTTTTTAAAACTTCCTTCATAAATTATACATTATCGTTTGAAAAAAAGTTGTTTTCGGTCTACATAAACTGCTATCTGCTGCTAATTATGCTATTGATTTCCAATGCTAATGCCAAATTTACGTGTTTGCTTTAGCTACTGGTATCACCTGCTAATGTCAAATTTACGTTCTCGCTGTTGCTACCGCTATCTATTGCTAATGCCAACTACACGATTCTGCTTTTGCTACTGCCAACTTCAAAAGTTTACTATTGCTTCTTCCAACTCCATGATTTTGCTTTTGCTACTGCCAACTTCAAGTTTTTGCTAGTGCTAATGCAAGCTTCACGAGTTTGCTATTGCTACTGCTTTTTACTGCCAACTTCACGTTTTGCCGTTGTTATTGCCAACTTCACGTTTTTGCTATTGTTTCTGCTACTGCAAACGCATACACGAAGGTGCTGTATATAATATATGAAATTACAATCAAAGGGACATAACTCTACAACAAAATCTGCTTAATGCAAACTCTTCTCCTTTCTGTACTGAAACTTTCGTTTAAATTAAAGCAGTGGTTGCTGAGATATGGATCCGGGCGGTCAAACCTTTGACAAAATGTTTTCCCCTCATGAAACACAAAAAGGAATCGCAGAAAACATACAGACTTGCAGACCAGTGATCTTACTATCCAAATTCACAATCTTACGAAGTTGATGACAAGATAAGATCAGAATCTGATAGCTACGTCTGAAGGCATCACCATTTCGATTATCAGACGGATGTTATCAGCATAACTTGTATAGGAGCCGGCATGGTGAGGTCAATACAACCTAAGATGGTGGTCACATCTACTGCACTATGTTTATTAGATGACTTTGCATCTGTTTGATACAATTTATATACACGATTCAATGAAGAAACGTTTTTCAATAAAGGTTTCTTATATATGAACTAGGATAGGATGAAGACAAGTTCCAGTAAGGAGTTGTGTATGTAATTTCGAGTCAGCATGAATCGAAAGTAAAATTAAAGTTAAGATTGTCTTTTCGGCAAAGGCATATTCTCCCAGTCCAATCGCCATCTCACTTAACCTGAAGATGTTGTCAATGCGCAGATCTAGATCTCTTACCGATCATTATATGCAGTTTGGTTAAAAAACATTAAGTCGTATAGAGGAAACAGCGCAGATATCATAACATTTGATCAAGGGCAACAACTCCACAAAAAAACACAGAACCAGAAAAGACAGATGCTATGCAAAAGTATAATTGGCATTTGTCACTCTTGTGTGGTTTAATTGAATTGCATCCATTCTTAGTCGTACCAGACATTAATGTTGACACATCAAAGGCAACACTTCCGCTCAAATTCATTGAACCGGAACTTGCTGATGATATGCAAATGTAGACATTGTACTGATCATTCACGTGTGCCTTTTTCGACCAAGGCATGTATTTCATCCTCTCCCTCATCCTAACTCAATATAACAGGACATGTTGTCAATGTCTCATACCGATCAGTTCGGTCGAAAACCATGAATTAGTACACAAGAAATAGTGCAGATATTGTAAAATTTTACAAACAACACGAAAGAAAAATATCACAGAACTGGGAAAGACTGATGATACGGAAAGTATACACGATACTCATCACGCATGCGTAGTTAAATTGAAATGTATCTAGTGGTACAGAAGAAATAGCTCAGGCAAAATAACAGATCCAGAGCAAAACTTCCGTTAAAAGTCATTAAACCGGAACATGCTGATGATATGCAAATTTAGACATTGTACTGAACACTCCCGTGTGGCATACTTGAAATGCAAAGAGTAGTATAGGAACATTAGCAAAGACATCGTAAAATTAAACAAAACAAGGACACTAACTCCACATAAAATTGCCGACAATATGCAACTGATCAGTCATGTGAAGTTCGGTTGAAATCTGCTGAAAGATGTGAGAGGAGTTGCGTACACAAACTTTGTGCCATCAATCCAGGCATCATTGCGCATTAATAAAAAGGCCACGACCTGCCGTATCATGTGGCTTGTAAACCTGTTCCGATTGAAAGACTACAGCACATGGCAGTGAGGTTGAGGTACATCATGCATTACATGTATCTATATTTTACACATAACGTCTTACAATGATTAGTAATGAAAATTTCTATATACTGTGCGAACCGAGGCAGTATAAGATTTACCTTTCTTGACTATACCGTGAGCCACTCAGAGTTAGAGTAGTTGTCTGCTGTTACAAACTATTTTCATCTCGTTAATCAGTCTTATTACCAAGTCGTTCTTTTTATTTCTATATCCCAATAAAAATCTGCCAATTAGTATCATCTCATCTCCAGTCTTAATTAACTTACATGTATATAGGACAAATGCATATGCATTGCGATCGTTGATGAGCCAGGGGGTAGATTTGAAATCAATTAGAACTAAAGTATAGCTGCTTTGTCGGCGTTCTTACTCCAACAGAGTTTCATTATCGAAGAGCAATTAGCCATAACAAAGTGTAATATGACATATCAGAAAACTGTCACCTAAGGGCAACGAAATAACAACACTACTTGTGTTATGTATTTTGCTACTTATTTGTTTCATAATTATTTTCATCAATTTTCTATAGAGGTTGATATTGGTTTGGCAAATAATTAATTTAACATAATCAACTTCCGGTATGCCTATGAACACATTTATTAATGTATACGTCAGTTGATAACAAGTTCATCGTGTTATATCACAACAAAAAGTATACGTTAGCACTCGTTTCTTCAATTAATAAAAAAACAAAAAGAAACACAGTTATTCGCCGAGACTAATGTTTCGTATTTTTGTTCGGTCTTCTAAAAGCATGAACTCTATTGAACTTTATCTGTAAAATGTTCAGAGGTTTATATTATAAGCATGTTAATTTACTGTTCCTCACCTAATGCTGAACACGGAAACACTGCCGACCGTGAAAATATCGACCTTTGAATATTCAGGACATTTGGGGTTTGCATATTAAAATTGTTTTTTCTTATATACTAATGGAATGAAATCAGTTCGTTTGATGTGAGTGGACATACTTCTTTATCTTTCATGTAACGAGGTTACTATTGAATACTTTTTATTGTTAAAACATTATGGAAAATGAACAACAGGGTATCCGGAAAATATACGGAAAACTAGTCCCACCGCTGTATTTAGACAGTGACGTCACCGCTGGTTTACAATGTACAAACTTATAGTAGCATCTCTTTGAGTTTGATGCTTAAATATACGGGCCACAATCTCTCTCTATATATATTATACCTTTACAAGTCACTATATATTACAAACGTGATGAAAACAACACATTTTGCCTCAATAATTTGGATCAAGGTTCCAATTTACTGGTGTAGAATTACATGTACACTGTCTTGTATTGTATATACATGAATAGTACCTCAACGAGAGACAAGTACACAGCTTAATACATGATACTTAATGTTGTATTCTACTGTTTACACTAAATGTTGTATTCTACTGTTTACAATAAATGTTGTATTCTACTGTTTACACTAAATGTTGTATTCTACTGTTTACAATAAATGTTGTATTCTACTGTTTACACTAAATGTTGAATTCTACTGTTTACACTAAATGTTGTATTCTACTGTTTACAATAAATGTTGTATTTGAACGTTCACACTGAATGTTGCATTCTACTGTTCACACTGAATGTTGTATTATACTCACTAACTGTTGTATTCTAATGTCACAGGGTGAGAAAAATGTGCAGCCTGACCGGGACTCGAACCCGGGACCCTTCGCATACAGGGCGAATGCTCTACCGACTGAGCTATCCAGCCGCCTACACATTCTCTCCCCTTTTTCATAATTAAGTCCGTAACCGTGACATTCTTCCCCACTATGTTGAAATTCGTCCTCGAATTTCATTGAGTACTATTAAATTAAGCAATTACAGGTGTCGGAGACAGACCTTGTAATGCCGTCACGGTCCCCCATTGGGCGCCAAATATCACAGGGTGAGAATAATGTGCAGCCTGACCGGGACTCGAACCCGGGACCCTTCGCATACAGGGCGAATGCTCTACCGACTGAGCTATCCAGCCGCCTACACATTCTCTCCCCTTTTTCATAATTAAGTCCGTAACCGTGACACTAACGTTCACACTGAATGTTGTTTTCCACACTAAATATTGCATTCTAACGTAACACTAAATGTTGCACTGAATGTTGTTTTCCACAGTAAATGTTGCATTATAATGTTCACACTAAATGTTGTTTTCTAATGTTCAAACTGGATGTTGTTTTCCACAGCAAATGTTTTGTACTACTATTTAATGTTATATTCTAATGTTCACACTGAATGTTTTTTTCCAAAGTAAATGTTGTGTACTACTGCTCACATAAAATGTTGGTTTCTAATGTTTACACTAAATTTTGTATACTACTGTTAACACTTAATGTTGTATTCTAATGTTTACACTGAATGTTGTTTCCTAATGTTCAAATTGAATGTTGTATTCTTATGTTCACATTGAATGTTGTATTCTAATGTTAACACTAAATGTTGTACACTAATGTTCTCATTGAATTTGGTATACTACTGTTAACACTAAATGTTATATTCGATTGTTCACACTGAATTTTATTTTCTACACACCCATTAACATCTAGCTAAACATTTGTAAGATACAAAGAGATATGATAACCCGAGGATCTTGACTTGAGGAATTTTACACAGGGTTAACGAGAGCGCTTGGCCTCATGTACTGTCGTGTGCAATAGATGAATACCAATCGGAATGACCCGAGATCCACATGCGTTGAAAAAGGTGTTCAACTTTTGCAATCAGCATAATTGGCATTGTTTGCAATAAGATAAATATTTAAACAGTGCCAGGCTGACGTACGCCAATAATAATTGATATTGCAGTTTTGTAAAATCATTTTAATGTATATTTGAAGGCCTTAAGGGTATATGCCTTTGATCTTACTGAGGTACAGCTGATTCTGTAGAAACATGGTTATTATTCCAACAGCTTTCACTCGGACATGACAAAATAAAACTTTTAGAAAAACAAACAGCACTAAATACGATTTTATTTAAAACACATAATTCCATACTTAAAGGTTAACACATACTTTTCTTCAGACAGCCCAGTTCTCAAGTCGTTACACTTATTTACATACAACATCATGTCGCCACATTGATACTGCTGTAGTATGCAGTTAACGGGAAATGTTAAGGCAACGTGGCTGTCGCTCCAGCAGTCGCGACTGAACTTTTTTTTTCACTACACTAGTACTGGGGGTCAATAAGGTCAGATTTGATTTATGCCATGCTTTTATGGTAATGCTCATAAGAAGAAATGCAACTGATATTAGAAAAGAAACAGCTGTCATTTTAAGTGGTTTGTTCAAAACCTGCTTCCTGATACTGTTAAAACATGAACGCTAAGGACAAAATATAAAATAATATCGTTGACACATTATATGTCTGTATCTTGGACAGTGTATCTATGCTTACTCCATGATCAAGACATTTAAGGAGCATACCGTACAACTAGCAGATCATTTTCTCAAAATTTTTGAAATGTCTCGTTCTGCACAAAATGCCTAAATAGTGACCTTTTCTAAAATCGCTACAGGCTTTATTGCACTTCTTATTTTACCAAGTGTTACGGTATGTCGCTTTAGTCACTCTTGATATTAAACATCTGTTTATATCATCGATTTCTTCTTATCTAAGATCATTTATATATAAACCTGTTGCGCTGATCAAAATCAGATCCATTTGTATAACTTTTAAATGCCTTCAGGGAAGAATCCGGTAGGTGAAAGGTTTTTATGCCCCCCACAAAGTGGGGTGCATATAGCGTTGCACTTGTCCGTCCGTCCGTCAGTCCGTCAGTCCGTCCGTACGTCCCGAAATCTTGTGAACGCAACTCCTCTTAAACCGGATGGCAGATTTTGCTTAAACTTCCAGGGATGAACAACCTTAATGTGTAGATGGTAGTAAAGGAAGGAATTTTCGCGGCGACCAAATTTAACAGAATTATGGCCCTTTGTTGATTTTTTCACTATATATCTTGTGAACGCAACTCCTCTTAAACCGGATGGCAGATTTTGCTTAAACTTCCAGGGATGAACAACCTTAATGTGTAGATGGTAGTAAAGAAAAGGAATTTTTGCTGCGACCAAATTTAACAGAATTATGGCCCTTTGTTGATTTTTTCACTATATACTATGTAGAAATTTTGTGAACGCAACTCCTCTTAAACCGGATGGCAGATTTTGCTTAAACTTCCAGGGATGAACAACCTTAATGTGTAGATGGCAGTAAAGGAAGGAATTTTTGCTGCGGCCAAATTTAACAGAATTATGGCCCTTTGTTGATTTTTCACTATATACCATATAGAAATTTTGTGAACGCAACTCCTCTTAAACTGGTTGGCAGATTTTGCTTAAACTTCCAGGGATGAACAACCTTAATGTGTAGATGGTAGTAAAGGAAGGAATTTTTGTTGCGACCAAATTTAACAGAATTATGGCCCTTTGTTAAGTTTTTCACTATATACCATATAGAAATATTGTGAACGCAACTCCTCTTAAACCGGATGGCAGATTTTGCTTAAACTTCCAGGGATGAACAGCTTTAATGTGTAGATGGTAGTAAAAGGAAGAAATTTTTGTTGCGACCAAATTTAACAGAATTATGGCCCTTTGTTGATTTTTTCACTATATACCATATAAATTTGTTGCGACCAAATTTAACAGAATTATGGCCCTTTGTTGATTTTTTCACTATATACCATATAAATAATTGAACATATAAATTTTACATTTGTAATATAATTTAACATGTACATAAGGTTACCTGTAGATCATTTTAGGTATATGTACAGAAATGAAACAGTGGAATGAAAAAGTTCCACATAAAAATCTTACATACAGATATGCTTGCTCTTGTTTATGAGCACATCTGCACAGTGGGGGCATCGGTGTCCTTTGGACACAATTCTAGTTTTGCCTAGTTTGCCGATCAATGTGTAAAAGATGCAACTATAATGTCCCAGATAGAGTGAAATAGTTTACACAGTTATTGAAAGCTGCTCGTTCACAGTTATCGGTGGAAAAAACAAACTTCTCCGGTATGATATGCTAAAACATATATTGTAAATTTAAAGTAATGACAAGAATCAACAAAACAAGTTATGAGAAAATTTGTTGAAACTATTGGTTAGTTTTACAGCACCGCTACATCATAATATGTTATTTAGTTGTTGAAGTGTTATATGGAGTTATATTACACGCATAGATTTATATTAGGTAATATTATGTCGAGGCGGGTAATGTATCCCAATATACCACGTAAAAAATTCTACTTTCCCCTTATTAAATTTTGAAGAAAAAAAGTCGGTTCATGTTCACTTCATTTAATGGCTGAACGTAAGCAGACCTTCAACCTCAATGTCACTTTGTGACGTCACACAACAAATTGCACACAGGTTATTGAACTTGCCGCATGTCATGTTATTTTGAAAAAACGCAAGACTTTTCCTTTTGATGCAGGTTTTTACTTTGAATTTCATATACATTCCTAGAAATGTTTCTCCATTCTTATGACTCCATACAAACCTCTTCTTCTCAATCAATGCTCCGTTGATATATGTACCGGAAATGTTCGTAACCAGAGATTTTATTGCGTACCCTAAAAGTTTCAACCATTTAAGCGTGGGGTACAATGACGGGCTATGCCAAGTTAAGTAATCAACATTACACAATTTTTTTTTTAAACATTAAGTGTTATATATAACTGGAAAGGTATTAGTAAGACCATTACAACAAAAAAAAATTTTAAATAGGTGAAACTAATCAGAAGTTATGGCACCATGAAATTGGCAAAATGCCAGACTTTTCTGTCAGACATGCACTCCATGTATTTTTTTTTAATATCATTACTTGTTACATGTATACATTATTGGAAAGATACTGATGAGACCATTACAAAAATGCACTTTTCTTTAAAATAGGCCAAACCTATCCAATTTTATGGCCCCTTGAAAGTTGGCAAAAAGCCAGATTTTTCTGTCGCAAACAAGCACTTTATTCCTTTAACAACTTTCCTTCTAATATCAATAGCAATATATCACTGGAAAGGTATTGATGAGACCATTAAACATGAAATGTTATGTTCCTTTAGCTACGTTAAATATATCAAAATTATGTCCCCTTTATATTGGCAAAATGCCAGATATTGATGTCGCAAACATTTACTCAATGAAAATTTTTGTAATGTCATGTTTTGTACATCCACGAGATTATTACAAGATCAACCAGCCCTATAATGACTCCTGTGTACAACCTTCAAACTTTGTTTGAAAAGGTATTACCAAGTGAATATTTAAAACCAGGGGTTGCCATCTAAGATGGAGCAGCAACGTCACAGTTTCTGAAACACAGTTTATATATGGGCAGTATTCATCAACATTCTAAGTATTATTTAAAATCTCATTTACTGAAAATGTTCTTTTTCTTCATATTTTGTCATAACAGGTATTTTAAAGATCTTGCTGATAAATGTTGACAAACAAATTATATATTTCCACTGGATAAGAAGAATTAAGTACATTAATTGAAAAATATCAAAAATTTCATACACTGACAACAAAGGTGAATGTTGATGAATTCTTGTTGATGGCTTACTTCACTACTATATAACAAATAATTAACTATACTTCACCAACAAACCTTTCACCCAAACCACATCTGCTTCAGTCTATGTTTTATTCTAAACAATTACAACATCCCCCACCCTGTATTCCTCTGCTAATTTTGCTGTGTATATATCTTCATCATCTTCATATAAGATGTTGAACCATTTCGGAAATCCTGGTACCTGAAAATAAAAACAATATGAAAGTTTTAAGTTTGCTTTAATTAAAGCAATAATTTACATAACAACCAACAAAATTAGGTAATGTGTGTTTTCTTTACCTGTGAAATGACTCTCCTTTTGTACAACCTTGTACCTCCGTTTTCTAAAAACTTATGTTGAACTGTTTTCCAACAAGCAAGTATGGCTCATCAGTTGGAGGAATGGTTTGAGCAGACTTAATTAAGGTCAATACATTATTTTTCAATTCCTCAACAGTTAAAGGCACTCTTACTTTATTTACTAATTTACTGAATGAATAAACACCTTCACTACACTTTTGATGGAACACATTTTTCCTGAACCTTAACTGCACTTTTAATGCCTTCACCTGCTCTGAATTTTTGTCTATTTCATTTAATTTCTCGTTTACTTTCTCGGCCATTTGCCACAAACCAAAATACATCCTGTCATTTGTTTCCTTTTCTAACTTTTCAACTCTCTTTCTCTCTAATTGCTCTTTTTTCAAAAACTCCTCATTCTGTTTCTCAAGTCTCTTGGCTTTGATCAGCTCTTCTCTCTGTTTGAACTTTTTTCTTTCTAGACCAACCTCTTTTCTGCATTCTTTAATAATTTCTTCCATATCATCCTTACCTGACAACCATTCCTGTGTTTTATTTAGGGAATAACAAATATGTGATTCCATTGCAAGTGTTGTAATATTTGGTTTTGATGACAGAATATGATCTACATATGAGAAAACACGTTCTGGAAATTTATTATGTTTATCCACACTTGCAGGCTCCTCAACGTTAACAGAATGGAATTTTCCACCTGGGAGATGATCTCCATATTGCTGTTTGATTAATTTAGCCAGAGCTGGTAGAAGAACACCGAGAATTGTAACAACATGAGTATCAAGATCTGATTTTTGTATAAGCTGGTCATATATCTTGTCTTTTTTTATGGGAATTTCTGGGAATAAATTGAGATTGCCAGTTATAAAGTCTTCAAGGTTGATATTGACATCCTCAATATACTTTATAAGTCTCAAATAGTTTTCACTCATGGCTGCCATACTTATTTCTTTGTTTTCTATCAAGTTCCAAAGAGGTGTTGTTACAAATTTGGATATTAGGCCTAAGGCCTTGCAGCCTGCTAGGAAAAAGGGTTCTTGAATGTTTTTTAAAACTGACTGCAGCAGTCCATTCTGTGCAACGGAGTTCTGCAAAAATGTTTTCATTTCATCTTTAAAGAAAAACACATGACCTGCATTTGTGAAAAGAATATTAAATCTATTGCCTCTTAAAGGTTGAAGTGGTAGGCTTTTCATACAATTTTGCTTAAGAAAATCAGAAATGAAGGTCACAAAATTACCATGGCATCCGTTTTTTGCGTCTCCCCTTCGGGCAAACGCCTTGCAAGCTGTATGAATTAAACGTACAGTACCTGGCTGACCTGATTTAGCAAATGCAGCATTTAAAATAGGAATGTCATCATTAAAGTGTGCCTTTTCTGTTTCAAACAAACTTTTCTGGGCAATGTCTGCCATGTGCACTAAAGTGTGTAAACCACAAAAAAAGTTGTTCATATTACAAATGGCGCTTTTTTCATTAATTGATAAAAGCTCATAGTCTTCAACTACCTCGGGAAGTATGTTTTCCCGATAATTTGCCAAAAGCTGGTTGAATTTTGTTTCTGTGGCTGCGCGGTCACTCATTGTATTTTTTATGTTTGACAAGATTTTTTTACCACTTACAGTGTCTGGCTGTGTTTCATCAATATCATGAAGAATATCTTTAAATGTTTCCAAAGTATCATGACTAGATTTGGTTGCCATGTCTCTCATACCTAGTAGTAAATAATTACCATGTTCATCTCTTGTGGCATAAGCCCCATATTTGTGTCCATATTTGGAAGTTTCATCTGTGTGAAGAGTTGTGTTTTCACTTTCAGACTTTTCAATAATCTGTCTTTTGGTAAGCAAACCTCTTTCCAGAGACCATTTACAAATAGTGGAATATGATGGAAGTTTATTTGGTACCTTATTTACTAATGCAAGGACACTTTTTATAACATTATCAATATTTTCATATGCAACATGATTATCCAGCAATGAATAAACACAAGAGTGTAATTTTAAGGAAAATGTTTTGCTTTTTTCATCAAAAAATTGTGCATTTTGCATTTGCCTTAATTCATTGTTTTCAATTTCGAAGTCATGTATTCTATCAAAAAGCCCTTGTATCTGATTATCTTTGTATTTCCTATCATCTTCTAAAGTTTTGATTTTTTCTCTCAGTATAGTTACCTCATCTCCTACATTTCTGCCATCACTTTCATCAGACAACCTTAAACTTTTTTCTCTCCAGTATGTTTCTCGATTAGCAGTTCTTTTCAAATTCAGTTTCTGTTTACTTACAGTTTCTTCCATCTTTTCTTAACTTTCATTCAGATCATCCTTCTCTTCTATAACAATTTCAAGTTCTTCTTCTATTTTATTTTTTTCCTTACTCACCTCATGCAACTCCTCTGCTAGCCCTGTAGCTACCTGCTGGTAGGTGTGAGCTTTTAATAAAAAGTCATCCGACTTTGCAAAAGATTGACTATTGCCAACTGACTTACAAGAGTCAGTGAAGCCACCCTTCTCAGTGTATTTGGGAAATTCATATTTAGTATTCAAAATTTTTTCTAAGTTTTCTTTCCCACTTTTCCTGGACTTCCTCTTATTTAGATTCTGATACTTTAAATACAATCTACTTAAATCTTTGTGTAATGTTTCAGGTAAAGTCTTTTCACAATTTCTCTCTCGCAAATGCTTGCATGTATTAGATATGCCTTTTAATTTGATAAGTTCAACAATACGCTCATTGCAGAAGTCAAAGTTATCCATTTTACTCTGAAATATTAGAAGAAAAATATTTATACTTACAGCATTTATACCATGTACATTCTTCTGGCGCGGTCCTTTAATCGTAACAACCTAGGATAAACCTAAAACAAACGTATGAAAATAAGAAATGAATGTAAATAATAAGAAAAAAACAAAAGTATAAATAATATGGAGATCTAATATAATAAACTGAGGAAATAACTGACACACTGAGTTATCATGAAGAACTTTACCAATACCAGTACTTAGCTTGGAGCAAAAAAAGATCTCAAAATATTTCACTGCCTTAAGCATTTGCTATATCACTGACTGATATTATATATTTTATAATTTCTTATTTATACAAATGAATGTTGATACTCAATCGACAGCTTTATGTTTTCTATAGTGAATTTTACTAGTAGAACGGGCAAGCCAAACTGAGCTTTCGGTTGACCTACTTGTGCTTTTTTCAAATGGGCCTAAGTCAGTAATGAGGTGTTTGACAGCCCCCAATCCCTAACATTTAGGGATTTATATAATAAAATGGAAAAAATGTATCTTTTTCATGACAAATACAGAGACTTAAATTCAATGGCAATAATTATTTTGTCTAATAGCCTGTCATTTATGTCAATGAGGAAAAAATCATGATCACAATTGATAGTGCATTAAATTCAATTAACAAACAATAACAAGAAGAAAAAATAGACACATTTATAATCTAGCACTGTCATTACAAATGTCTACATCATACAACAACTCAGAATCAACCCCTACAGTTTCATCGGAGTCATAGCCGAAGTGATGCAGACTGTATCTGTTGAGAGTTATGTCAGATACTGGTCCAGAAAAAGTGTCTGGACAAGTAGCATTTTGAGGTTCAGCAGACTGAAAACGGGTTGGAGCTATTATTGACTCAGAAAATGACTCAGAAACTGATTCAGAGTGTCTATTCAACTGATATAAATCATAAAAACCAACAAGCTCTTGACCCTGTTGAACATTCAAACAGTTTTCCTCTGACTTTCTATCTTCTTCATGACAATCATCAGTGGTTGTAACTAAAGATTCACATAAATGAGGATCAAAAGAAATATCAACAGGTAAATCAGTCAAAAATCTAAACAATAAACCTGTTCTGGCATTATGGAAAACAAGTCTAAATGAATCTGTAAACAAAGAATAATCACTCTGGTCAAAATAAGATAAAGCAACAGAAGTGTCAGCAGAATCAGCAACTGAGGGATAAAAACGAAAGTAAAAGCGTTCCAAACTATCAGGTGTAAAATTTGACCGCGCCATACCTTTTCACGTTACAGATAACGTTAAACGTATTGCAATAAATCCTAAAAAACGTAAAACACATTATTAAACATGTTAAATATATACTTAAGTACCTTGGTATGCTAAGTTTGCCAATTTGTTTACATTTTATTTCAATACAAAGTAACTTCCGGTTTCATTTTCAACAACTTCCGTTGAAAAGCAACGCCGGCTGCTGGGGATATCCCCTCTAAATTTAGACGCGCAATCAGATGCGCAGCCGATACGGTCAATGATTTTTTTTGAGCGGGAAATTTGAAATATTGATTTAACTTATTTATGTGAAAAATGTATGCCAGACTATGTATATACACACACAAAAAATGATTTTTCCTCCACATGATAGCTTAACAAGCAGTTGTAAGCAGCAAAACAATATTTTTTGCAAAAAAAGAGGGAGCGTTAAATGCGCATAACCCTTCTGCATCCAACCATGTTAAAAGTCTCACGCTTGACGTCATAATCTCGTTCTAAGCGATATTTTACCAAGGTCACCCTACTGAGACAATATGGCTTCCGGAACTCGGAAGTATGTGTAATCATAGTCGTCAGATTATTTTAGCAAATTCATAAAAAATCGATTTTTAAGAAATATAAAAAGATAAAATATAAGAAACAAAACATCTTACCTTTATATACATGAGTTTATCCTGCTGCAAAATAACTTATTATCATTTAATTTACAAGTTTGAAATTTCGCACCTATTACATTACAGTAGAAGGGAAATCTATTTTTAGGCGAAACTGTGACCTCGCTAGTTAAGTGTGCATTACTGTCTTGTCCTATATCATCAATTTCTATTCATGGATCACTGCCTAATCAAATGGCTGGAAATTTCATGGAAGGGTAATAACTATTTATATTTGAATTTCAAAAGCTTTTGTTGCGCTTTATAGTTTGGTTGCGTGTAATTAAAAAAACGGAAAAACAGGAATTTAAATTTGAGCCTTATTATTTGATGATTCGTTCTAAAATACGTTACCTTCGTACAGTTCTAACAACTTTGTTTTTTTCCACAAATATCTTAGATCTGAGAAGGTTTAAACCTTCAGCGTCAAACATCAAAGTATATACAGGAGTTACCTACCTTTACGAATACTACTACTAATGTCAGTAGCTCTTGCAAAACATTTGGATATGTCAAAAAGAGACCGAGATAAGGTAATAAATGTTTATATTGAATTTGCATAAGCGTTTGAAACGCTTTATAAATTAGAAGCGTATAACTATAAAACTATAGAAATAATTTACAGGAATTTATACTGAAATCTTTTTATTTGATGACTCGATCTAAAATATGCTAATTTCAGACGGATCGAAGACCTTAATTTTTTCACCTAAATCGGAGATCGAACAACTTGTTAGTGCTTGAATATTTACAATAGAACAAAATGGAATACTTTTAACGACGGACGTAGGATCATTACAGTAGGTCCATAAACAAGTTCTTTTATCATCTGAGCTGATGACCCAGTTTTGAACTAAACCTTTTGTTCACAAAGACAGACATTCTTTTCCAATTTGATTTGGTGATTGGGAACCAAAACAATCTCAGTTGCATGCACAAGGTTTTCGGGGTGGTGGGGGGGTTTTTGGGGGGGGGGTTTTTTTTTTTTTGGGGTTTTTTTTTTTTTTTTTTTTTGTTTTTTTGTTTCAATGTTTTAACCTGGTGACCGAGTTTAAAACCCCATGCGAACTCGACTTAGAATTTATTAAGACAAACATTATTTCCAACAGTGCAGTCTTTATCGCATGCACAAAGTTTTTCTATGATCTTATATGGTGACCCAGTTTCAATTTCGACCAAACAGTTTTTCATGTTGATTGGTACGAAAAACAGTCTCTATTGTATGCATAAGATTTCTTTATGGTCTGACCTGTTGAGCTTATTTTAAGCCCCCGTGACCAAGTTGGAACTCAATCTAGGGCTCACAAATCATACAGACTGACGAGGTTTCATGACTCATGGTAAAAATGCAGTCTCTTTTGCGTGCGCAAGGCTTTTTATGATTTGACCTTTTGACTTAGTTCTTTGACGCACGTGACCCAGTTTAAACTCGATCTAGAAGATATCAAGAAATACAGTTCGACCAACATTCATGATGACTTCATACAAAATGCAGTCTGACTTTGCAACCTATTTTTTGACTCCACGTCACTTAGTTTCAATCATAACTTACGGTTTACCAGGAAAAACATTCTGACAAAGTTTCATAGTGATTGCATGAAAAATGACGTTTCTATTACTTGCACAATATAAGTGTAGGCTACTCGCGACGGACATAGTGCCCTTCGAGCTGAGGTGAGCTAAGAACACTGGATAAACAATGATATGGGCCCATTTTTTCATAGCGTTCGGTGTTAGGCATATATTTAATTATTTATATTTTTGATTAGTGATGCTGCCAGTCAGCAGATTCTGAAATTGTGCAGAGAAACAAATTTGTCCCTTAATTAATAATCCAGAACTGAATTGCACGATACCAGTTCTAAGAAATCATGGCAATAGACATCGAGTTTAGTTGCATAGAAACCACAATGAATGTTTGCATAATCATGTATTTCTACCTGTCTATCATGGTATAATACAATCACATATAGTAGTAATACGTTAACCTTGTTTCGTCCTAATTAATTGGGCAACAATCAGGTTACTTTTCGCGTCTATTCATGCACTGATTAAAAGTTCCAACGCTGAAAATATCAAATCTGATTTTCAAAATGAATTTAATTTGAACGTCTGGTGCGAGTTTAATCTGAGAAAATTGCAAATCCTTTTAGGTCACGGCCACTTTGACAAAAGTGAGCACGTGAAAGTATAAAGCATTCCGATGGCGTTATTTATAATATGTTAGCTTTTCAAAAAGGTGGGCTTTTGGTAAGAATATGTAGCAATATGCACTGTTATAAAGATTAATCAAGATGTCAAGATGTCCCGAATACTAAATACAAGAACCCTGTGACTAGTCCAACCAAAAAGTAACAAATGTGAATAGTTCATCAATACAATTATGCAACACTATAATGATCCTAAGATGTTATAGCTCCTAAATGCATACAGTTCAAAAGTGAACGCTCGAACAATTTGTATCTATGATTTTAAGCGAGAACGTTACAAAAAATCAAAGCACGGAAAGTACTGACAAGGAGCTCACTGCGAAATTGAGCACAAGGGGATTTTTCTATATTACAGACAAAGAGTGATCCTTTGTGTCAATTATTCTGCCTTTGGTTACTATCCGTTTATTCCAAATACGCTACAGTACATTAATAGCACATCATGTTGCTGTTGTTTTTAATTATTTCAAAATACCTCAAGGTAAAACATAATTATGTTTGAGACTTTTTACGCAGTAAAAAATTAAATTGAATGTAACCAGCCTTGTTTATGACACATCCTTCAGGAATATGTGACATGACATACGTAGCACTTTACGTGAAATCTTGTATTATTTTACGAAATTTTCATGAAACATAAAAATTAAGTGGTGGTGCATGTATGCTTCCGTATGGGACTTATGCTAACATCATAAAACATATAAAACAGGTCATTTTTCATAACGATGTCCGAGGGGGTGGGGGTGGACTTGTGGGCCGGATGGTCTCCTGCGTGTAGGTAACTGCCGCCGTGAACAGTGTAACAATGAAAGTACAGGAAAAAATATATTCATCTCCTTCATACAACACTTGTAGCCTATACAGTGAACAGAGCTAAACTAGTATGGCAACCCAACACCACATTTAAAAAATTAGACTTCAATTGATCTACGGATGGCATGAACAAGAAAATCGCTTTGCACAGCAGCAAACAGGCATCTCAAATTATTTTGAAAACCGGGACAGGGACCAAAAGAACAGATAGTTTCTTTGGTTGGCAAATCGATATTGCCACTTAAGAACAATTGGGTTTCGACGCAACAGGTTGATTATTAGGCTTTCGTGGACGTTTCCATTGACCAACGCCCTCAGAAGAGAT
Source organism: Saxidomus purpurata (assembly GCA_022818135.1). Classification (NCBI taxonomy): domain Eukaryota; kingdom Metazoa; phylum Mollusca; class Bivalvia; order Venerida; family Veneridae; genus Saxidomus; species Saxidomus purpurata. The sequence goes on from JAFMSR010000015.1 coordinate 35,454,935, forward strand.
AGTATTTAGGTTTCGGAGGATAGTGCAAGATACAGAAAGCTTCCCGATTCAGGACACCCCTGTTCTTATACATGCCAGGTGTTAGCACCCTCATGGGACCTCGGTTGTTCATTCGAAAGACTGTAGTAATTTTGTGGTCAGCCCCGGGACGAACCCGCTACCCCGAGATTACAAGTCTCGTGCTCTACCGATTGAGCTAACCGGGCTGACTATGTAACAGGTTGTCTCAACACTTGTACTGGTAACCGCCTCGTCGGTTTGCGCTCCACATTTTCCTTTCATCTCATCTTTGTGTTGGTAGGAAAGTTAACCACCCATGGAAGTAGTCTATTCACCCTACACATTATTTACTTTAAGAAATCATTTTAAAATAGTTAAGTATGAAACCCCGTCTTATTTTTAGAACCTATTATACTTTGAAACTTAAGTTGGGTTCACAAGATATTGAGTTTTCTTTAACTATTTTTCATCTTAGGGATTGAACTACTTTTTGCACTATTCAAAGTTTATGAATGGAAGCGCGGTGAATAAAATACGGCCGCCCTTTTGATCACGTGATCGCCGATATAAAGATAGACTGCATATTCTCGGCTTTGCCATGCCGTCATACTGCCTAGATGACCGATCGGATTATTAGGTCGTGTTTATTTCTTCATTCGGTAAAAGGTGAAAACTTGGTATTTACCGTAGACTCATATGCAAGTTTAAATTTATTCCCAACGAAACAAAAACCTTTTAAGAACATAAAATTATTATAAATACAAATTGATAATTACAAGCTAAATGTAGACCGATGCCTCCTTTCATTTTCATTCTTGGTTTTTGTACATTTTAAAATTAGATGGCTAGAAACCAGCGATGAAAGCCGAGGAATCACCTTTCCCAAATGTAAATAAATTATCAGTTCCCGGATGTGCGAAGGCGAGTATTGATAATTTTCTTTGAAACGGTGTTTATGTATATATGTATGCGCCTGATATGTAAATTCCAGCTGTGTGCACTGTCGGATCAATCGATTAAGTGTACATGACTGCTTGATGAAGTAGTAATTACAAATGTAATATGTTCTGAGTTTTGCTTCCATTTGTATTACAATAATTTACAGCATTTAAGGGACTATCCCTACATCTAGCAGATTATTTCTCCGAAAAATAAATGATGTGTTGTATGAACGCAAAATAATGAATTAATACATTTTTAAACAACAACATATATCGAAAAAGGTCCCTATTTAGCACAAATTATCAACATATGGGCCTTATGTAATAAATCGCATCCACCCTGTTATTGTACAACAACAACCTAACATAGAGTATTGAATGGTTTACGGTCCGCAATATATATTTAAATGCTGATTGTACCGAAACTGACTGGAATGTATTGCTTAAGCTTTCAGGTAAAGTAACGATACTTTCAAATGTTCTATTATTTTTGTTTTTGAAGTTATTTAGTTTGAACCAGTTACAGGGAGTGTCCCTTTGATAAGTATATATGCCAACAGAAATTACTTTTAACCCACTAATCGCAAACACGGTCCCTGCAACGCGTTTCAGGTAAAGCCGATCTACTTTGCAGGCAAAAGGAGAAGCCTATGGCTGTTCAAACTGTCAGGGTTTGCGATAAGTCGTTGTCAAAAGAGTTCTAGAGTTCTTCCTCTAAGACAATGAAGACGTGTCCAGTACCTATTGGTGGAAAACAACTTTTTATGCCCCGCCATTCAAAGAATGGTGGAAGGGCATAAAGTGTTACCCCTGTCTATACGTGCAAGCGTTCGTCCGTCCGCGCAAATGGATGTTTCCAATCAATAACTTTTGAATTGTTGCAGGGATTTAATTAAGATTTTACAAGAAGGTTACGGGTCAAGTTCGATTTAAGTTACATGAATGGTCCTTTTTCGACTTACAGTTCAGGGTAATGGTGCTTTCTGATCAATAACTTTTGAAAGGTTGCATAGATCAATAAAGAATTTACAGTTAGTTTTAATCATGAAATACAAGTCAAGTTCGGTTTCGCTTACAAACTATAAATCATGCCCCCCCCCACCCCCCACGATAAATTGGGGAGAGACAGATTGCTTTTTGCAGGGTTGTCTGTCTGTCTGTCCATTTTTTCGTCACTAAGTTTGTGTCGTATGTATCTCCAAACGTATTTGAGGTACAGTCATGAAAGTTTACATTACAGGAAAAAGCTTCTATACAAGCGTTAGGCTTATTGCTTAATCTTGAACATCGTTATTAGATATCGTAATTGTAAATGCGCTTATATATGAATAAATAATGTTTAAACTAAAATTTACATTAATGTTTATTATCGTGCGAAATTGTGCAATGCGTTGGTGGCCACTGACTTGGTGAAAATGGCGATTTTTAACTTGTGTCGCGCATCATTAAAAAAACTTTAAACAAGTATTTGAGCTACAACCATAAACCTCCACATGAATCTTTAACAGCATGCTAAAGTGTGCATCTGGAGATTCATCAAGTATTGGCGGAATTATGACATTAAACTTAATGAAAATTAACGATTTCCAACTCATGTCGCGCGTAACTCTAACGTATTTAGGTACAGCCGTGAAATCAAATAGGAATGTAAAACAGCATGTGTAATTGTGCACCTGGGGTTTCGTTTTTGTCTCTCATTCTGTCTTTGTGTCTGTCCATCACACATTTTGTGTCGCGTGTGACTCCAAAAGTATTTTAGTTATAGTCATGAAAGTTGACAGAAATGTTCATCAGCACGCGAAGTATCTCCAAGAGCCATGTCCCAGTCAGAGGACCACAGTGGGTAAATGAACTTAAATAAACTTTTTATGAAACTATTTGTTTGTGTCTAACTCACGCTCAGTCAAACCTTTAAAGAGGCATTCCCTACATCTAGCAGATTATATTCTCGAAACATAGATAATATGATCAATGAACGTAAAATGACAAATAAATACAATTTCAAAGAAGAACATGTGACGGGGAGATGGTTCTTGCACGTGACACATCGGGTATATTCATATATATTCTTGTATGTACATTCGTAGAAAATACTATTGAAATCCATCCAACCTTTTATGAGATAATGACCAGAATATAATATGCTAGTTGGCGGGAGTGCCCCTTTGACCGTAAAAGTTTCTAGTCGAGGAAACACACACAGCGGAAAAAACAAGAAGACAGACAGTAGACTGATAGAGGAAGTACAACGCGAGTTAGATGGAAAGATCAGGGAAAATCAAAGGTGTACATGAGTAGGAGACATCGATGGAGGTCAAGCAAAGTGGTAGGGATAAATAAATTTAGAACATCGATAAAATGACATGGAATAAGGAACTTGGAAGACAAAATGGGTGTAGACAATAGCTGAAGCAGAAATTGAAACATTCAGTTACAGCTGAAACAGCACAGGGAGGAATAGAGCAAGCCTTGGGGTATATCAGTTAGGCAGAAATAAGCGGGTATGATAAAGAAAGTTCAAAGGTACGCTAGTTTGCTCTATGACTGCATTCTCGTGTTATTACTGCTATGTTTTAGATGTCAATAATTTTCATGCAGCTGTTCTATAATTGTCGTTTTCGTGCTTAAATTGTATTGTGACATCTCGGATTACGAACAACTTTATAAGGAAATGCCAAGGACAAATGTATCTGCAAACATTGTTACATTCACATGGACAACTTTATACTCATAGAGTTTGAAATATATAAATAAACTTCTGTTCAAAATCTTGATAGCTTTCAAGGATTGAGTTGATGTTTGTGTTGCAATTAAACCAGTGTGCGTAAAAACAGTTACTTATATTTTAGGGAGGTGGGTAGTGCCCTGTATTCCAGGTATAAAATAACGCAAAATGGACAAGAGGTTAATGTAGAAAAGTAAAACAAACCCCAACGCCTAACATACAAACAGAGAGAACAAACTTTCTTTTGATATATTAAGTTGTAATTTTTAAGTTTATGAAAATGTCAGGATCTAAATGCGAATTCTGTAACATTTAAAGATACGTTCACTCTGATTCGTTGCTTTCCAGGAAGCTGGAAGACCTATGGCGTAGCAGAGTAAGAAACGACTGTTCAGCTTCATTTGTAATGTTTTATAAATAATAAATATGCAACAAGTGATTATCATCCGCATTATCGAAGTCTTCGTACATCAGAGCGAAAATATTTATTTAAGCTAAACACCTTAGATATTTAAACGCTAGGAATTCGCCTGAGACATCAGGTTTCCTGTGTTTTAGATAAACAAAATGTATTGCTCTAGCGTGCAGTAACTCCCTGAATGTTCAGATATTAAGGCAAAAACGTGCGGAAGATGAAGTCATACGCATGTATAAATGGCAAACACTTGTATTTGAGAGTAATAATTAAAAAATCTCTCGGTCACAAATTATCTTGAGAGAAGAAACGTGTTTAATATGCCACAGTTTCAGGAAGCGTTGTGCAAAGTTTAACATTGGATCTCGTTGTCATGACGTTAAGAACAAAATACAGGGAATATTAACACATTCGTGCCAAGTGTCTATTAAAAACATTTTGAAACAGTTACACACCAAGGCAGACGACAAATTCAATGTTGTCTGATCTGGATTTAAAAGGGCAATCCCTATATTATTCTCGAAACAGATTATGTGTTCAATTAACGTAAAATGATAAATAAATGCAATTAAAAAAAAACAAAATACAAAAAAATGCCTCATTTTTCCACAATAAGTCAATATACACTCAGTTCCAAAAGAAAGTATGCACTTCTTAATTTAAAATATTTCAATATTTAGAAGATACGGTTTCAATTTTCGCACACTATATCTCGTTATTTGTCATCCATCGATTGCAAAATCTAAAATGTTCGCCATATTGTGCGTAATGGTACCAAATATATAGGCTTTCAGAAAAGAAGTCGATGAAAAATCACAGAAAACAAAGTGCACACTTTCTTTTAGAACTGAGTGTAGAGGCTTTCTGTAGTGAATCGCATCCACAACAACTCTACATAGATTATTGAATGGTTTACGGTACTGCAGTATATTTTAAACCGCTGATTTATTGATAATAACTGGAAACTGTTAGTGATAATACTTTCAAAGATTTCATTATTTATTGTTTGGAGGTTATTTAGTTTGACATCAGTTATAGGGTACATGTATGTCCCTTTAAGTTCTTCGCCTCTTGGATCACAATTCGGCAAAATATCCCTATTTTTGAAGAAATGGATTTGTCCAAATTGTCAGATCTCATTGTAGAAGTCTAGGTATACATGAAAATGGGTTAAATGTAGCTACATTACCTGATGTATTACAAGTTTCTATTGGATCATGTCTTTTCTTGATAAATGCAATTCTAATTTAAAGACAAAACACAGCAGTTTTACATAATTTCAGGAGGCTCTGGAATATTTACTCGCATGTGATTTAGTTATAAACAATCTGGAATTTTAATAAACCTTATTTATTATGATGTTACAAGTACATGTCTAAATAAACTACCGACGCCACAATGCAACTGGTTTTGTTCAGCGGATGCAAGTTTTGTTATGATACATGTTAGGAAGTTCTGTTGTAAACAAGAAATGAAACAGATACAGAAACTATTCTACCTTTCGTAATAAATAGGGTTTGATTTTCATCAAGGAATGTTGAATAAAGACATACAATACTATCAAGGGAATCTTAAACGCTCCCCTTAAAACTTTAATGTGTATCTGTTTTGCAGAACCATTGTTTCTTTTACCAGACCCCAGCGTATACTTGCTTTTAATACACTTCGAGTAGCGGAATGTGTGAAGTGAACTATAAAATGCATTTTTTCTTCATTGATTTCAATGTTTTATGTACCTGACACGGAATAATGCCGACGTTATTCTTATACAAAACATGTTCTTTTACAAGATTCAGTTTTATATGAAATTCTTAAACTGCGAAGAACACCTTATTTTTTTACCAAAATCTGAAATCGAGCAGAATTTTAATTTACTGAGACATTTGCAGCTGAATATTTATAAATATGTATGTATAACAGTGGTAAATAAAGAAAACAAGTAAAATTGCTGCTAAAGCAACAAGAGTACGCTGCATTAAAAGGAAAGGGGATGTCTGCTTTTAAGTAGTATAGCAAATACTAAAAACCTGTTATCATTTTCCGAGTTTGAGTTTGACTACGCTAAAATGACCCCGAGTCATTCCAGAAGCTAAAACAATCACGTTGTACATGTATACAGTTTTAATCAGAAGAACTTATATTGTAACTATTTGAGCTTAAGAATTACATGTACATGCGAAGAGGTCCGTTTAAAATTAATTTAAGTTGAAAATTTAATATTTATACAGTTGATCGGTGCTGCGCCATGTAATGAAGGAATCGTATTTCATAGTAATAGTTTATTACACAGTTTATCAAACTGCAAGGTACCAAGCTTAGCCATCGCCTATTTTGGGGTAGAATGGCTATGCATTACTATGTACGTACTTTGATGCCCATGTTTTGAGTTGAACAATAAGCCTCAATTAAGACTTAATTCGTTACCTTATAACTTGTTTCAGGTCAAATGGTTAAGGTGAACGTATCTTTTTACGTTTTTAATTTATTTGTTATGAAGTCAAATCGCACAAACTTTTATTGTACAACTATAATGAAAAAACATGCTTTTTAAAAAGAAGTCAAAACACGTCTTGTGCTTAAGATGAAGTCCAATGAGAATTCTAGTTAAATCTATGTTAAGATGTTCGAATAGTTCATTTCAAGTTTTGTGTACTTATACATTTTATTGCGATAATAGTGTTCGTGTAATATTATATATGTCAAATGCTAACATCATGTGTTTGTATTTTCAGAAAATGGTTACTAGTAGTTCTTAGCTCTACTTGACGAAGTCCAGCGATGATATGCCATGGTGGTTTGTCCGTCGTCCGTCTGTCCGTAAATGTTTCCTTGATAACGCTCTACAGGTCGCAATACTCATTTGACTTTGATGAAACTCGCTGATAAGGTCCCTGCAATTTATAGATGTTCCCTATTGTTTAAGGTCAGTGAGTCAAAGGTCGAGGTCACAGTGACATTCCTTGATAACACTCTATAGGTCACAATGTTCATTTAACTTTAATCAAACTTCATCAGAATGTTTCCTGTAATATGTAGATGATCCCTATTGTTTTCAGGGTCAGTTTATCAAAGGTAAAGGTCACAGTGACCTCCGTTAGATTTTCCTTGATAACGCTCTTCAGGTCACAGTTTTCATAAAACTTTCATCAATTGATTAGAAGGTTTCCTGCAACATGTAGATGATTCCTGCTGGTTTTGGAATCAGTGGGTTAAAGGTCAAGGTCACAGTGACGTTTGTTAGAATTTCCTTGATAACGCTCTACGAGTCAGTTTTCATTCAACATTCATCAAACTTGCCCAGAAGGTTCCTTGTTACATGTAGATGATCCCTTTTGATGTTTGGTCTAGTGACTTTAAGGTCAAGGTCACAGTAACCTGAACTTTGAAAATCTTTTCCACTCAATATCTTGAGCTGTACATCACCCACAGTCTCCGAACGTCATGGGGTGATTGGTCTTACTTAGTATATTATACCTACTGTTTTGGGGGTCAGTGGGTCAAGGTCACAGAGAACTCTGTAAGCTTTTCCTTGGTAACATTGCAAATGGATTTCACAAAACTTACTCGGAGCAATCCAGTCAGACAGAAAAGTAGAGCGATACTGGCCCTTTTGGGCCCCTTGTTTCCATATTCTGCTATGACCCTGTTGGAAATTAAAATTGGTTTATTAATACGACTTTAAGGCTTTACAAGGTAATTCTGTGATTTATATACATTGTATGTCTGTGATATGTGCATTTATCATTGTGGGATATTGTGATATTGTTTATACTGTATGTATATTTATATGTGCATTGCATATATATTACATATTTTCACACGAATTACTCTAGTTCTTCAAATCGAAGCTTAAGTCGCCCTGGCAGAAGTTGTACGAGTCCTTAGCTAGACCTCAACTAAAAATTCACTGGGCGTGCACTTATTGTTGGTCTACAATCGATTTTGAAATAAATGTGACAATTTCTTCAAGTTGCTTGCGCGTTAATTACATCACGTAACGGCTCGGTAATCAATACTTGAAAAGGACACGTTTTGACATATCTATATCCTTTTAAAGTGCTACTGCTATTTTTAGAGGTAAGTATTTCCCGTATGGTCGCTTCAGAATGTTAAATCCACTATTTAAAACCATAAGCTTGTCGAGTAACGTATCACTTTTGAAATGAGTGATATAAATAAACTAATCATTGCAATTAAATACAAACTATGTACATATATAGTATCTGTTAAATTGTCTTTATGCGTTCGCAAGTTGAATAATGAATACTCTCATTTTGAAACACAATTTTAAAGGGACACTCCCTATGACTGGTGTCAAACTAAATAACTCCAAAACATATATACATTCAATACATTCCAGTCAGTATCGGTAAAATCAACTTTTAAAACTATATTGGGGTAAACTGTTCAATACTCTATGTGAAAGGGACATACCCTATAACTGATGTCATCTAAATCACCTTCATAACCTTTGGAAGTATTATAACTCGACCTTAAAGTTTTAGCTATGCATTCCAAGTCATTATCGATAAAATCAACGGTATAAAATATACTGCAGTACCGCTAACGATTCAATAATATAAGGGTGGATGCGATTTAATACATAACGCCTATAGGGTGATTATTTGTGCTAAAGTGTCGCATTTTTTAAACGTGTTGCACTATAAAAATGTTTTCATTTATTATTTTGCATTCATTGAACACATCATTTATGTGTCGGAGAAAATAATATGCTGGATGTAGGGATAGTCCTTTTAAGAGACAATCGGAATCTTGCGACCTTGTCGTTTCGTTTTAGTGTGATTAAAATGTTCACCTTAACGGCACTTGTTATCTCAATCTAGATATTGTTACTCTCCTCTTATAACGGCTCGAATGATATCAACTGTATGTTAGGATGCGGATATCTGTATTGTGTGTGATCCATGGCAGATTCAGATCAACTCTTCGCATACTGAGAGCTTGATTAGTCGTTTGCTTTGGAAGCTGCTCTCTCTCTCTCTCTCTCTCTCTCTCTCTCTCTCTCTCTCTCTCTTTTTGGTGAAAAAATCTGAATATCTAATAATATAGCTATAAATTGTTACAAGCGCTTTTGATCTCCCAATATAACAATAAAGCAGAGGTCGTCGTAAAACCAAACCAACCAACAATAAAGCAGAGGTCGTCGTAAAACCAAACCAACCAACAATAAAGCAGAGGTCGTCGTAAAACCAAACCAACCAACAATAAAGCAGAGGTCGTCGTAAAACCAAACCAACCAACAAAAAGCAGAGGTCGTCGAACCAAACCAACCAACAATAAAGCAGAGGTCGTCGTAAAACCAAACCAACCAACAATAAAGCAGAGGTCGTCGTAAAACCAAACCAACCAACAATAAAGCAGAGGTCGTCGTAAAACCAAACCAACCAACAATAAAGCAGAGGTCGTCGTAAAACCAAACCAACCAACATGTTTAACAGATTTTTGCAGTTGCTATGTTGATTTTCGCTTGAGTTGTTGATTCTAGTATTTACTTTTACATGTTACGTTTTAATATGAACCTAGTTCAAGCGCGGGACACAGGTAAAATGCATGTGAGATAGGTCACGTTGTCATGTCCAAATTAGTAAGAACTAAAGGCAAGACTAGGCAGTTTCTAACGTCAGGGAAACGGCTGAATTATAATAAATGAATTAGGATTTCATGGTATCAACTTCCTGCTTCCTAAATACACTTTAACAGAGTTTCATTTTAGAAGAGAAATTAGCCATAACTGAGTGTTACATGTCATATCAGAAAATTGTCACATAATTCGAGACGCTGACAGCAAAATAACAAAGCTATTTATGATATGTATCATGTTTCCTATTTGCGTCATACAGCTTTTTACAGAAATTTGTATTTGTTTAGCAACATCTCATTTAACATAATTAACTTCCGGTTTGTCAATGAACATACGTGAAATTTTCACCGCGATCTTATGACAGGTTTACTGCAAGAAATAAGATCGATTTTCTCATTTACTAGTGTAGAAATATTAGCTGTACAATGTATCGGAGCGCAAAACATGCTAACGTCGAGTGCACGTTCAGCAAGAGACAGGTGTACATAGCCTGGGTCAGAAAATGTTTATTCGACTTCGAATACTGAAGAACGTTCAGAGAATATATGCAAAAGATATTTGAATCCCCAAAAGTCATGATCTGAGGAATGTCATATTTAGGTTACCGGGAATGGTCGGACGGGATACGTAGGGTACAATAGATGAATGCCGATGATAATCAAACAGGACTGTCATTTTCATGATTATATAAATTATATGTATTGGTACATTGTATGACTCAATGATATGTTTGATATGTTACCCAACGTGTTACCTACTTGTTTTCAATAAGAAATATATTAAAACAGTGCCAACATATCTTTGTACAACTGATACACGTCAATAGATTTTGCAATAGCTACTCTTTTGTTAAATAAGTGTATATTTGAAGACTTCAAGGAATATGTGCGTTTTGTCCTACCGGGTTACATGTAATACTATCACTATGGTTCAAGTGAACGTCAGAAAAGATAAACCGAAGTTAAAGATGTACGTGAAGTTGGCAGTAGCAGTAGCTGGCAGTAGCAGTAGCAAAAACGTGAAGTTGGCAGTAGCAGTAGTTAGCAGTAGCAAAAACGTGAAGTTGGCAGTAGCAGTAGTTAGCAGTAGCAGTAGCAAAAACGTGAAGTTGGCAACAACGGATTATTAGACTTTTTTATTAACATTATACTAACCCACCCCACTGGGGCCTCACCTTTTAATTAATTATCTTCACTCTAGCAATTTCAGTTTTTAACGGGATCAAATTTCAAAAAGATTTGGTAAATGATAATGTTATCATAGGTGTCAAATCAGCTTAAATTATGGCCACTAGTTACTGAGAAGATTTTTGAAATTTCTATATACAGAGAAAACTGCCCATCCTATTGAGCGCCATATTTTTTTCCGAATCGAACTCATTTCTGCAATTTGTTAGAGAGTCATAAAGTGATCATATTCATCATTCATCATTAAATTCTGACCATCAGTTTTAGAAAAGAAATGTTTTGAAGAAAAAGAAAAGCTCCCTTGGTATAGCGGAGCTGTATTCTAACCAAAGCATAAAGCTATAAGATGATCATTTGTGCGAAATAAATTGTGTTTTGATTTGCACGAATCAGAATTTCATAGCGAATTTGGTAGAGTTTCATACAAGGAACATCACTGCCCAGTTTTATTATGATTGGCCAGAGGAGATATCGGTTGAAGTAATTGTTGTTTACGAACGACGACATACGACGACGGACATCAAGTGGTCTCAATAGCTAAGTAGGAAACACAATTGTCACCGGAATTAATGTACATTTCAATAATGCATCACTTTTACACTGATGTTCACATCAACATGAAATTTGGTACATGCTTTCCAGATACACTGTACTATGAGTTGTATAAATAATGATGTAATTTAGTTATGACGAAAGTCACGGATTTTATCACCTTTCATGTCCCTAAGTAATAAAGAACTAAATTGTACAGTGTCTGGTAGAGGTGCGAGAGATAAGTGTTAAATCAAAGCGCTGTGAGCGCTGAAGGCCTGGGAGCTATAGTTTAACTCCCCGAAAAACAACTTTTCACCTACGTGTTCTGCGTTGAATCTTACCTAAAGCGCGGGTCGAAATGTGCAGAGGACGAAATTCAATATATGACACAGAATGAATGATTCACAAATATATGGGTGACAGGGAAGTTTGTTTTATTATGAAATGTACGTTAAATGAAAAATAATCACATAGTCAACATTATAAAATGTTTAAGCCAGTACAAATAATTCGATCTGCGCTTTGTACAACTTCAAGCGATATGATCTGATGATGTGGATCGAAAATTATTGTGTACCAATGACAAGACCTTGAAACAGAAATAAACAAAGCAATACCAGCAATGAAATATAAATACAGTACTGTACAATGTGTATAACAGAGAAAACCAAAAATGATTTTGGGTTACCTTGTAGTTGTAATCGGTGAAACCGTTCACTGGGCCTTGACATGCAGCGTCCTCGATACATGGCGGGTGAATTTGATCACGTTAGTTCCTTCTCGGGAATGTACGTAAATTATATCTTTCTTTAGAGACATTTATTTTTAGGTAAATATATATGTTATCGTTCGTAAATAACAAAGTTGTCAATGAAATAACATCGGAAATTTGAAAATCAAACTACAAACTCTTATATCGAGCTTCGTACGTTTTCGTAAATTTCCGTAAATATCCGTACTTTTCCGTGATATGCATATGATTATCTTCCGTAATCAGCTAACAGCGCATTAATTTCTAAAACAGAAAAAAATGTGTAATGCAGCCCGTAAGCTATATACCTTCCTGCAGTCGTTTGAAGTTTGATGTACTATTTTTATTTGTAACATGTTCTTATCATATGCGGCATTCAAACAGAAGATTGATCTGGTCTGTCTTGCACTACTTTCGCAATGCGCATGTTTACAGTTGTTATTCGCACATAGCACGGCTAAAATTCTTGCAGGGTTTGAAATGTGGTATACTAACTTAGGCCTTGGGGACTTTCAGTCCCCAGGCCAAAAATCATTGCAATGAACATCGAGATAACTTGCATGGAATACCCACTATCACGTGTTTTCACCTGTCTATCGTAGTAACAGATTTGAAACGTAATACGATCAAATGATGAAAGACAAATGTAGTGATACTTTAACATTGTTTCGTCCTAATTAATTGGGCAACATCCTGGTAACTTTTCGCGTCTATTCATGTACTGATTAATTGAGTTCCAACGTTGATATTATCAAAACAAAAATAATATCAAACAGGGAATGCCACGTACCAAAAACGCAGCCTCCCCAAAACGAGCCCCACAGCACCCAGAAGTGCACACCACCAACACACACACACACACACACACACACACACACACACACACACACACACAATCATGTACACACACACATATACACTACCAACACACACTAGCATACAAAGCAAACACACGAGGACAAAACGAACAATTAAAGGAACACAGTGGGGCACCGCCTTGGAACGGTCAGTGGCAAAAACACCACTTGGGGAGCTTAAACCGGTTTATGGTGCGCACCCAACCTCACTCTTACCCCCACCATGTTCCAAAGTCACAGGACAGTGTAAATAAAAGTAATCCCTGCTAGGTGAATCTCTAACACACGCAATGGAAACAAAAGGCATGGTATGTAAAACACAAAAATGCTCGTGTATAAATATATAAAAAGCAAACCTTGAGAACCAAAAAACGTATGTACTCAATGCCTTTGCAGAAGGCAGAGCACCAAGAGAAACACCCTTAAGGGCCCGACGAAACAGGCCAGAGGACAGAAATCAAAACAGTTTCGTCTCAGTGGGATTTAAAAACTGCCCATCACAGAGTCCTCCCCCTCTTCCGTCAGACACAATCAAAGAGGGAAGCATAGCGTCCAACTGTAAACGGGTTGAACACCAAACATGCGGTGTGTCTCAAAACAGTTGGGTCGTAACCTCTTTTAACAAAACGTTTTATAATTTTAGCAAATACAGTTGGAAAATTGCCATGACCCAAAATCTTACGAAGTTTGTAAACCACATCCCCATAAAAATCGGGTTTTGAAATACCTTCTCGCAGAAGAGTCTTTAGATTACTATTGAATTTCAAAACCAAATCAGAATTACGATAGTAAAATTTAGCAAAATATTTACGCAATCTGATATTCATGATGAATTAAATTTGAACGTCTGGTGCGAGTTTAATCTAAGAAAACTGCAAATCCTTGCAAGTCAATGACACCCGGCAATAGTAAGCACGTAAAAGCATGAAGCATTCCGATTGAGTGTGCGCATGCAAACTAATCTACATATCTTAAAACAGTAAGAATATTCTGAGCAAAAATCACTATGACAACTGGTTTTAAACTGAACGTATAACACAAGTAGGAGTCAGAGTTGGCATAAGAACGCCTTGCCTCGGTCTAGACTAAGTCACTAGCTTTATATCATTAGTTCTTGCTCTACATTTTTGTCCAGTGAAAATATATAAAAACTAAAAATGTTCCCTGTCTATTTGCCATAAATGTCTGACAGATTATTGTATATAGCACTCTATCTTGATAGAGCGTTACTCTATAGACCTGTTCTTGCATGACGTCATAAAGTGCTCCCTCCTTTGGGTTTTATATATTGTATAAATTTCTTTATTTAGCCTCTAACTATTACTTAGAATGTTATCCAATTAAATTCAGTAAACATAATTAATTCTCACTTCAAAAATTATTTAACATCTACTTAGTAGTTGTGAAGCTTCCAACTTCCAGTCAAAAGCGAGCTTAATACGGCTACGCCGAAAATGGTATGCGAGTTTTCTCGTGTTGTGATTGCTAGATAGGCACGCTTTTCTTTAAGGTACGATATATTTCATGCATTTATATATCATTAGCTGTACTATATGAAATGAATAAACATCCCCGTATTTATGGTGGATTCTAGGAGTACGGACAACGTTATGAGGAAAACGCAAAGCAAATGTATCTGCAAATATTCTAACATGTCTACGGACAACTTTATACACATAGCATTCTGTATCTCATAATTATTAGTCAACTTCTGTTTAAAAGCTAGATTATCGAATTGTTCTTTTAAGTCAATAAAAAACATCAGAATCTAAATGCGAATTCTTTAACATAAGTAGGGACGTTCCATCTGATGCAATTGCTTTCCAGGAAGCCCGAAGACACATGGCGAAGCAGATTCTTAATTATAGTTTAAAACGATTTTAGAGCATTATTTATAAAATGTTATAAATTAATACGCTAACAAGTATTAACCATTCGTATCATCCGAGTCATAAATTTTAGAAATCTGAACAGCTATCATGTTTAAATGCTTTAATAGAATTTGCGTGAGACATATGGTTTCCCCTGTTCCACGATAAATGAAACGTTTCGCTTTTTTTCGGAAGTATAAACATACAACGAGTCCTTGAATGTTCACATACAATTAAGGCGGAAGTGTGCGAAATCTGAAGTTTTGATCAAATAGTTTTATTTGTCATACAAATGTAATAAATTGCAAACACTTGTATTTGAGAGTAATAATTAAAACAGCTCCCGGTCACAAACTATCTTAAGAGAAGAAACGTGTGTAATAAGTCTTAGATTCAGGAAGCACTGTGCAAGGTTTTTACTCATGATCTCGTTGTCATTACATTAGGAACACAATGTTGGGAATTCTAAATGAAACTACAACATCTTATATAGATGTGTTATAAACTTTTGTAGGATCTTGTTTTGCTTTTCTTGGTATGCGCAGTTTTAAATCAGGGACAAAAACAACATTTTTACAGAATCTATGATGGCGTTGTATTATTTACCCCCCCCCGCTAGTTCGGCCTCGGTGTATGTTCGGCATCTGGTTACATATATAGCGCCTGAACCAAGATATAGAGATGTCATCAATATTATGACGTCACTTGTGACGCTTTTATATACATATCTACAAAAATGGCCACCTTGTGATGGTTTATGTCGTTTTGGAACCGAAACTTCATTTTTTCGATTTGTGCGAAAATTTTCAACTTCCATTTCAGTTTTTATTTTTTTGAGACCCGTTAAGATTCAGATGGGGGGGGGGGGGGTTTTTTGGGGGGTTTTTTTTTTTTTGGGGGGGGGGTTTTTGGGGGGGTTTATATATATATGGTTATTATACCCCCCGAAAACAAAGTGTAAGGGGGTATACTGGATTCAGCTTGTCTGTCCATCCGTGTGGCTTAAATAGGTTAATATGCCGTTTTAGTAGCCCACAAGCTAATAGGGAGCTATTCTTAGTTAAGGGGCCTTGACAAGGGGCATTTTTGAAGAATAATAGGGGACACTCGTGGTCCTATAACTTGGGAAAAAGGCCCTCACTTAACAGCCCCTTGGCTTTCAGCCATTAAACCTAAAAGAGTAGACCGTCCCTCTGTCCGTCCGGCCGAATGTCCGTCTGTCTGTAGACGGAATCATGTGGACACTAAATCTCAAAAACCACTGGTCAGAATTTAATGATTCTTCAGACAAGTAATACCGGTTAGTACAATACCTAGTTGTGCATGGTCTATGTTCCGGGTCACTAGGTCAAAGGTAAAGGTCACAGCGACTCGGGATAGTAAACTATTGTGTACGTTAAATCTCCAAAACCCCTGATCAGAATTTAATGATACTTCACAAAAGTGATAAATACTATGCCTTGTTGTGCATGGTCTATGTTTCGGGTCACTAGTTCAAAGGCCAAGGTCACAGGGGCTCGGAATAGTAAAATCTTGTGGACGCTAAATCACCAAAACCCCTTGTCCGAATTTAATGATACTTCACACAAGTAATAAGTACAATGCCTAGTTGTGCATTGTCTATGTTTCGGGTCATTAGGTCAAAGTCAAAGGGACTTGATATAGTAGCAGGCAAAAGAATTTTTAAGTTACTGTTCTGAAACCGTTCTGTACCCACGGACAAATTCCATGTCACTGTGACCTTGACTTTTTGACCTACTAACTTCATGATAAACATGTATACCAAGTTTGAAGATTGTAGGTCAAAGCGTTCTTAAGTTAACGTCCGGAAACCATTCTCTACCGGCCGACCGATTGCAATGCAATATTCATTTAACCCAACTATTTCGAATAGTTTCTGGGCCTAAGTTTGGTGAATGTTACGATTCTGAAAATGTGTCTGTAGTTTTCTGTCTTTAGATGGAGCCCTATTGGTAAAAACCAAGTTCACTGTGACTAATAATAGAAAAAAGTTTCTAGGCAATAGCTTTACACTGAGAGAATGTGTACCCGTAGCCTACCGCTTGTTAGCTTTTGAGGTCAAGGTCACTTATTTATAAAATGGTTCTAGTTTAGTGTCTTCACTTAAATGGTTCTATCAAACTTTGGTATTTGGTTACTTATTTAAATACACAGTTCTAAGGACATAACGGGGTTTTGAGAACACTAGGGAGAAGTTGAAAAACACATATACTCGTATCTATATGTTCATGTACAGGAATGCCAGTTTATTTCTGTCATTATTTTGTCAGTTTCAATAAACACAACTATTTAAGTCTTCGAGGGGGGGGGGGGGGGGGGGGGGGGGGTTTGGGGGGGGGGGGGTTGGGGGGGGGGGTTTTTTTTTTGTCCATTCTCACCATGTTTATCAAAAGATGATCTTAAATGTGACCTCTAGAGTATTACTCGTAGCAAGGCAAGCATGAACATACAGATGACACATATTAGCTGATCACATTAGCTCACCTGAACACAGAATGTTCTGGTAAGCTATTAGAGGGACAGTACATGTATTTGTAAATAAGCCTTACAATGCCCTACGAAACACTAAATTCAAAAGTTTATTATGTGATTTCATACACCCATGTATAAGTCAAAAAACAGGGGGGGGGGGGAACAATTAACGGAACACGTTAAAGGAGGCAACTGGGGAGCCCTTTTCCAAGTAGCAGATTATATTCTCGAAACATATGTTATGTGCTCAATGATCGAACAATGATAAATAAATACAATATCAAAGAAGAACCTATGGCGAAAAATGCCTCGTTTTACCACAATTAATCAATATAGAGGCTTTCTGTAATAAATCGCATCCACCCATTAATTGTACAACAACTCTACATAGATAATTGAATGGTTTACGGTCCTGCAGTATATTTTAGACCGCTGATTTTATCGATAATGACTCGGAATGCATAGCTGAAACTTTAAAGTTTATGCTATAGTACTTCCAAAGATTCTAGTATTTGTATGTTGGAGGTTATCTAGTTTGACATCAGTTATAGGGTATGTATAATGCCCGAGCAAATTCATAATTTATTTCAAGTGAGACATCTTTTTAATCACTAAGCAGTAAAACAGGCATAAAACTATACCTTCAAAAGGCAAAAGTACCAGTCAGGCGCAAACACCGTATGGCCAGCTTCCATCATATTAAACTGGATGGAATCATGCAATACATTCATCACCCTCCACATACCATAACTGCGAAGTTCATATTCTTATAAAAACACCTGTTGAAACAGTATTAAATAAACAAAGAAGTTCTTTAAATTCTGTTTATTGCCAGAAGCCTGCTTCTTTACAAATAAGTGGTCCAAGATGGCCCTACACCGCTCATCTGTGACCTACTTATGCCAGTATGTGACCAAACTTCAACCCTAAACTATACATCTTAAACACAAACATTTTGTTTGACCTTGACGAGACAAGCCTCTGACCAATTTACACGACGATTGTAAATGTCACCTGTATGGCATACCCAAAGTTTTTAACCTGATGACCTAGTTTTTGACACCAGATGACCCATATTCAAACTTGATCTAGATTTTCTCAGTGCAATAATACAGAAAGACAGACGATGGACACCAAGAAATCACAATAGCTTATCTTTGAGCACTTCTTGCTCAGGTTGGCTGAAAATGCAGCTTCTTTTCATTCATCCACTGTTCAATGACTGTGCTTTGGTATGTGTTACGTGTACTTTTAAAATCAAATATACATGTATAACAATTTTGGCAATAAATCCATTATGTCTAATTGAAAACTCATTACTGTCAGCTATAAGGAAAGAATCGGCATTTCTTTCTCTTATCTAAAGGTATTTGTAGAGGTAATCTGCTAGTAATGGAGAAATTCAAGAAAAACCGAAATGTTGATTTGTAACCTGTATACGTTATTTTAAGATATTCCCATTATTTTGGTCACCTCAACTTTCAAGGGAGTTAATTCATTCAGCAAAGGGCAGTAATTTTATTAACAAAATGTTTCAAATATCACTTACAGAAGTTATTTTCAAAATAGTTTATAAAAGTTACACCCCTGACTGACTATTAGGTTTAAGGAAAAGGGAATGCTAACAGGTCCCACAACCCCACAGGTGACCCCAAAACACACACACAACCCTGTAGCTGAAAATTACCTCTCAGTTTAAATCCAGGTTCAAGCTGACAGAAAGTTTCTTCAGATCCTTTACACAGGGTCCTACAGTTATCCTTTTAATATGTTTACTGTACTGATTAGGTAGTAATTCTTTATTATCCTCTGTCATGCTACTACTATTTGAGATGCTCTTAATAAATGTTTGGCATTTCAACACAGGTCTGTTGCTGGTCTCATAATAATATTGGGAAACTGTCCCAACCATATACTTTTAAAAGTACTAAACCCTACTTTTTTTGCATTCAGAGCTAGATGTTGCCTCACAGTATATGTTATAAATGTCACATTTGTGTTTATCGCTAGGCAGCAACTTGGCCATTTGCCATCCTCCATGGAAGCGGCAATCCATATTGTGTGGCATTATTATAAATAAAGGTTACCACTGCCTTCATTTATCATGTATCATTTAAGGAAAATGCTTTAGAAGGGGCTTTTCCTTTGCTTCCATGCTGGCGGGGCTCAAACCCGCAACTATTCAAGGAGTTTGCAGTTGAATCAACTATTTGGCGGTTCAGCCCATGGGCAAATGCAAACAGTTCCCAGCAAATTTTAACACCGCTGAAAAAGTACTGCTGACGTACCTTTAACCTATCTTTTTTCTGCAGGTTTTATCACCTGAATTTTGGTGATGGAACAGTTAAACTTTTATCATCATAATTATCAAGTTCATCTTTTGTTCGTTCAAGACATGACAGTCTGTATTTAATCAGCTCATTCCAATTCACAATCTCCGAACATGCTTTACCATTGTGAACTGATTTACATCCACATGTTTTCGACTTAAAACTGTCCTCTTTTAGTGTCTCACTGACAACACCTGTTGGTTCGATGTAATTTTGAAATGGATTATTAACTGGTTCAACTAAATCAATATCATTTTCTAAATCAATATCATCATCATCATCACCACCGTCATTTTCTAACTGGAGGTCAAGATCTACTGGTCTTTCATCAATATCGGGAAAAAGGGAAAAAGCTCAACCACTTGATATAATTCTAGCACAAAATCTTGATTTAAATGTTCTGTTTCTTCATAAGGAATAGTGCTGGCTGAGGATAACTGACTCATGTTTTACATGTTGACCTTTATCTGTAAACAGATCATCAAGATGTCAACATTGCACCTCTTTTATTACTTCCGCTAAATCCGATACACACGAGGGCATACCATTTCCTAATAAATCGCTATTTTAACTAAATTTGTATGAATATCATACGGCTCAATCATTGAAGAAAGAAACAGGTATGCCTAAATTTTATAACACTCCAAGCTGGAAATACACAGTGATGGTTCTTTACTATGGCTTGCGTTTACTCTGTAGTACTACTATAAGCTGAATTAATGTCATAATTCATCAACACATTCGTAAAATATTTGCCAAAAACACGTGAAACTTTGCAAGCGTTTTACGGCCAATGATCAAAATGTCATTTGGACGAATTTTCGCTTGGCAGGGCACATATGGTTCAGTTTCTTTTACATATAAGTACTTTCGTGTTTTTTTAATCTGTGGAGCTAGCAAAATCCAGACTATTCTTAAAGTTGTTACTAATTATAGTATTGTTTTCATTGTTGCTTACAGACATGAATACGCTGAGAAAATTTTGTCATTTTCAGCCTCTTGGCCTCAACAATGATTAATAAAATATCTGCGTTTCGTACTATGTCTACGTTCGTGTTGGTTACAGTGGTTACACGTTATGCACAGGTATTGATGCATCTTACACACATATAGGATTTCAGCACTCTCCTTAAAGAGGCACTCCCTACATCTAGCCGATTATATTCTCGAAACATATATAACGTGTTCAATAAACGTAAAATGATAAATCCATACAATACAAGAACCTATGACGAAAAATTTTACCACAATTAATCAACATAGAGGCTTTCTGTAATAAATCGCATCCACCCATTAATTGTACAACAACAACTTTACATTATTGAATGGTTAACGGTACTGCAGTATATTTTAAACCGCTGATTTATCAACAATGGATGGGAATGCATAGCTGAATCTTTAAGGCTAAGCTATAATACTTCCAAAGATTATATTATGTAAGTTTTGGAGGTTATCTAGTTTGACATCAGTTATAGGGTGTATCCCTTTAAACGCAATGTTGCATGTGTGTTGATATTATTTGAAAAGCTACACTTATTTTGGAATCAAGATAAAGTCATAACGCTACTATGACTATCATAGACGGTTTTTTGGTCTAGCACACTGCAAACATTTGATGCATTCGTAAATAAAATGCAAATGCCTCTCTAGTAAATAGAAAAAAATTAATGTTCGTGCGCAAAATTGAACTACAGCAAAATACAGCAAAAATTCATTGTAAAAGTTGCTACAACTTCTAACGACAGGCCTACAAGTTAACGTATCTTAGAAAAGCTATTTAGTTAGTTAAACAGGATTGCTTTTGTATCCAATAAAGTAGTAGGAGTTACATATATTTGGAGGAAGTAAGCAAAATACACGTTAAATAGCATAAATCATGAACAAACACATTAGGTCATTAAAAGGTTTCATAAGCTCTTATCATAGGCAAAGCATAGTTAGCATAACATAAGAGAAAGGGTCGAAAGAAAGTTTTATCAGAAATTATTTGGAGTCACATTTTCCTCCCCTCTATCTACAGCAGTATTTGAAACAACACTTTTTCTAGTTATCCACTTCTTTATAACGATGAAGAGGCATGTTGGGTTTGCCATAATATAGGTCGGGTAACGCGAATTTGGTATTATTGTTTTTTTTTTTTTTCAAAGTTCGGCTTTGATTTAAACATCAGAATATTATATATAATATAATATCACCCCTAGCTGCATGATATGGTTATCAGTTTGGTCAAAATTAACAAACTAGTAAAACAATCTGTACCTACAGATACAAATATATACCTGCTTGTATTTATTTACGCCTACGTAAAAACCTGTTGACCCATAGCAAAATAACCGTTCAATCAATCAAAATCGTCGAGCTGTACACTCTGTTTTCAGTTACTGCGGATTTGAAATATGGCACTGGCCACGTAAGAATCAAAATCATTGGTTTAACAGTTATTTTCATTGTGTCAAAAAGAATACTTGTGGGTATAAATATGTACATAATCTGCTTGTATAGAATAAGTACATGCAGGTATTAAGTACACATGTAATTACTAGCAGTTATATATGTTCCTTTTGATCCAAATGGTACGCCATACTATAGCTGAAACAAAGGGTCTTGAAATAAAATGGTAATTTCCGGATACAATTCCATCAATATCCATGACACAGTGACCCTCTATCGTGATATATCACACAATTGCCCTGAATCATTGAAGAAATGCCATGAAGGTGTTCATACCTTGAAGGAATATCGACATGTTGCAAATAAAAACTCTTAATTTATAAAACAAATTGTCGCGTTAATCAACGACGCTCGGTAACTATCTCAGTGCTGTAGAATCAATGCCAGAAATGAAAAATATAGTGTTTTACGACACTGACCTTTTTTTGTTACAAATAATGATCGTATACAGCTGTCGGTAAACAAAGAACACTTCAAATTAATTTATGGATTTGATTTTCTCGTACAGATAATAAAAGAATTTATTTGATGAGAAATAATGTCCTTATTAATAGAATGAGGTGGAAAGGTTCCTGTATTTGATTAATGGTCACTGGACACGGGTATAGTTTGGTATAGTTTTATATCAAGCATCAATGTATATCTTTAAGAATGCTCGGCGTGTTGTATGTTTTGATAATGTAGAAGTCTAAAGCTACCAGCCATAGGAGGCAACAAGAAAAAAGATTCGGAGTAGGGGCATCACTATTGATTACAAAACTTTTATAAGTAGAATATGAACTGAAATATAAGAAAAAATGAAAATGTTTTAACCGTGTAGTTTTTGAGATATTAGAGGAACTTTTACAAATGAGCACGGCCAATTTTCATAATGATTTCGAAGTATTACTGCTACAGGGGGCTTGATAAAATTAAGGAAAATTAAGATACAGTTCTCAAGAATCTTGTAAAAAGGCATAATATTTACATAATTTTCAATTTTATAGTTCTAAAAAAGAACTTTAATACTAATCGGAAATAGAAATTTTTTTGGCTGCCGATTCGGGGATCGAACTCAGGACCCTACATAGGCTCAAAGAAGACGCTCTAGCCACTTCGCCACAGTAGCAAAATAGGTAAAACCATTGTAAAACAACGTACAAAAAGTATTCCAAATGGTCATTAAACAGGAAAAGTTCTCATTTATGCACATCCAATACCTTAAAGAGGAATTATGCGCATTTTTTCGCATTAGTGAAAAGCCAGCTGAAATAGGTGTGTGAGTAAAAAAAGGTGTAGAGGATTTTCTCACCATGTTAGCTTTGACCCAATACACAAACCCTTCCTGCTACCAGTACTGAAATAATGACTTTCGAAAAGAAAGTTATTACTATTCCTATTTTGACTGGGCCAGCTTTAATATAGCAATGCATTCGCAGGAGTTGCTTCCCTACCACTGGCGATACATCTCTACCAAGGCATACAACAAGCAACAATGCCTCACAAGGGAGATAAACAGCTAAGAAAGGAACTATCATAAATTTTATTAGTCCCAATTTTTTTAGTTCTAAAGCACGAACTTCAAATACTAATGTAATGCGGCAGTATCATTAATTTAACACATAGAGTTATATGCACAGCAACCCAAAATTGCTTATCATTATATAACTTGTCCCCAACAAATACAATATGTGCAGAAAGAAACAAAGGGCATGTCACTTTAACCAGAAGTTGATCACTTTGCATGACCGGTGTTCCCTTGATAATATTAACAACCAGAAGTATAAAAGTAACATATATGATAAGAAAAAGCAAAAATTAAGAGTCAAGATTGAGTTTGGTTCTGATGCACATCAAATAGTAAGCGGCCTGGTTAGGTCAGTCGGGAAGGCATTCGCCCTTAAAACCCGACAAGGAACAGCAACACAAGTGAGATCACTATTCGGTTCGGGTCAAGGACAGGGTGTTCACTTTTTCTCACCATGTGACATTTGGGCACCAGTAGTTCTGACTGCAGAAAAAGAAATACCAATCGCAATCTCATATACTTGAAAAATTAGGTTCACCTGACTTCATCTCATTTTAATGTAAGAAAGTGTATTGTTAACAGTTCTAGCGGGGGGGCTTTCCTTATCAAGAGAGACAGCTTCACTATTTATTTCAATATTAGCAAAACTGTTTCTCATGTTTATTAGCTTAATCAAAAGCAAAAACTATAATTGATGATACCAAGTTTTTGTTTAAAAAAGTGACATATGCAACAAGTCACAAGTGTCGATGCCTGGCATCAAGCGAACATAAACAGATCTTTCTATAAAAAAAAGAAAATTGTATATTATCTCTGTTGTACTTTTTTCATTAAAAATGATTCAGATGAATAGACATATGTTAAAATATTAATAATACTATAATATAGTAAGGTTAATAGGTGGTGGTTCTCCGACCCCTATCTAACCATTGACTGGGAAAATAAATGGGGTTACCCGAAAGGGGCCTGAGAAAAAAGAAACTTCCTGTAAAAAAGATGCTCGGTGCGCTTTCGGAATATTATGAAAGACATGGATAGCTAGTTTTCATAGTAAAATTCCTGTCAAATTTTATTTTCATGTAGTAAGAGGGCGCCAAATGGCACAGGGTGAGAAAAAAGAAAAACACTCGACCGGAACTCGAACCCAAAACCCTTCGCATCCAGGCAAATGCTCTCCGGACTGAAGTATGCGGCAGCTTACACATTATCTTTTCAGCTGTCATTAAGTCCGTATCTTGACATGTGCATCCGGAAAACAATGCTGCTCTAAAGATTTTTATGAAAAAATAAAGCACTCCGAACTGCCTGAAATCAACAAATTTTAGAACGAAATCTTCAAACACGAACAAAGGTTCCAGTATAAATTCATGTAAAGTATATCTGTATCATATGCTACAAAATTATACTATCGAAATTTCAATATTAAACGTTACTTTGGGTTTTGTGACGTGGAATATGGGGATATATGTATTACCCGCCTAGATTAATATCACCCTAGCCGTTAGGGTTTAGTTTCCTTCAGTATTGACATTCGTTTAAAGGTTTGACTGTACTCCTGAACGTGTCATCCCTGATAACCAAGACTTTCTTTCACAATATATGTGTCTAAAGAAGAAAAAACCGTAACACTGAAATGCCCTAGATACCTATTACATTGCATTCTTGAAAACCCTTAACATTCTGTCAGTGATCTACTTAGAATTGTTTAGAATAAACTTTCGAAGCATGCATCTATGTCTAAGTGTACGTGTGATTTTGATGTGCACCTGATTGCTGATTGAGATCCTTAGGTATATTTGCTCTGTTTAATTTAATTAAACTTGTTAATTCGAAACAGTTTATCTTCAGTTTAATCTAATTTACGTAGATGTTTGTGCAATAGATTTGACTCGATTTGTTCGAACATCATAGCTGAAGTTTGTAACCATCACAAAATCAGATGAACCATGAGATCCATAAACTTAGATCTAGATTTATATAAATCAAGATATCACGATATATTTTCATTTTTCTGCTTAGCAAAAGGCACGTAGAAGACTGATCAACAACTATTTCACTTACATTTCAGAATCATATCGATGTACTTTGTAATTATGAAAATATGATAAATATCGGGCATTAATTTTAGAATTTTTACGAGCATTTCAAGTGCGTATTACATGTAAACAAATCAAGTTTGTCGATTATTAATTATTCATTATATTGCTGTTATCTCCAAGAACATGATACATTTACATGACACTTTTAGCTAGTTCTATCTGAATGAGATCATCTTGCACTGTTGATTGGTTGAGTAGGGATAGTGAAAGTAAACAAATATATAAAGTTACAATAATTATTATAATCTATTTTCAGTTTGACTTTTGAAATTGGAAGGAAGATTTTACTCGGCATCATTTTCTAGATCGTCCGAAAGAAGTCAACTGCATTTCGTTCCTCTAGATTACAAAATTTGCAAAAACGTGGACTGTACTTGCTATAACATGTAGATAACACATGGGGTCAATTTTGATACGGGTCATTATTTAAACATTTTTAGTAGAGGTATACTAGGCTATATCCCTCTACCTTAAACGTGAATTTTCACATTTTACACAAATAAGTAATTTATTTCACGAGGGCTAACAAATGTGATTTGATTATTACATGAAATGGAGAAATAATTCCCGGGTATATGAAAAATCGCTCTCTGTCAAATTATTCATGACATCAGTAACTGATTCAATATTTCAATAATAAAATTGTTAATCAAGCCAAAAAAGTAAACCATGTGAATAAAGACATGCCATTTTTAGTTGAAGCTGTGCCTAGTAATAGGTCTTATGGTAGGAATATTCTAGTTAATCATAAAACTGGTATTCACTTTCTCATTTTTGTAACAAAATCTACGTACAAAAAAGGGAATAACTCTGTCCAGCTTCTTATCAACGATCGTATGCTTGTTTAGATCGTACGCTCGTCGAACGTGTGAACGCACGATTTTGAAGGTGTCTTATCAAAAATCACAGGCGATCGTAGACGTACGATTATCGTAAGATTTTATGTAAATTCTGCGATTGCAAGAGAGCAGACGTAGAACAAAATGGCCGCGTTGCTATTAGACAATCAAAGGCGCCGACGGAGAAAACGCAATTTAAAAAAAAGAATCAGGAATCATCGTGTCTGTTCTAGCAAATTTTGTTCATCGTTCGACCGTTCATCTTCCAATAGATTTTCACAGACCTTGTTCAGAAGGTGCTCTAAAAGTTATACATATGTGTATAAAATATTGTGCCACTTTGTACCAAAACATACATTGTACATCGTACTTCTGTCACATACCTATGAATGATTGTAGATTATCAAATATCAAATAAGTATAGGTGTTTTATAGTTGCCTGCACAGAACTGCTTGTGTGCTACAATTTAAACCTGGAAAATGCAGTCAAGTTGTGGTTGCGTGCATGAGACTTCATAACATGTGTGTGAATAGAGGTATTCCAGAGCCACAGCTAGTAGTTGCAGATCAGTGCGACAATGCACCACACCTAAATGCAAATCCAGAAGATGTACATAGAAACATCCGAGACGCTATCATCAGGTTACTTTGATTGATGTATTTCATGATGTGGCTGATTTTTTCAGCAGTTTTCCCTGGAGAATTACAAAGAAATGTATTAATTTGTACCAGTTTAATGTCCTTACAAGTGTGAATTAAGAGTATATGTATATTAATTTTACAATCCATGTTTTTACCATTGTTAGCAATAATTATCACATATGAAGGAAGAAATGGGATTTGCACGTTAAAAAGGGGGAAAGGGGGGTTATCATTTATTTTTGAGACATACAAATTGTAAATGATTATTACATATATGATCATTGTTAGCCTCTCATCATGTTAATAGTTAATGGACTTTCAAAATGGTTATGCAAACCTGTTTTTAGTCTAAATAGCAAACAGTGCATATTATGATCAGGGTGTACAAACAGACAAGCAGTAATGTATTTATATACATGTACAATGATAGTACAACTTCATTGATTTATCAGCAGTGACCCCATTTATAATATCATAATGTATAATAATTGTTAATTCCCGCTCGCAGATATCCTAACGTGATTTGGTTATAGATGGAGCTCATGTACTGATTAGTGCCCCAACCAGGGACGAACCTAATTAATTTTGTAAAAAGAATGAGTTACCGTAATTGTATGACTGTTAGTTGAATGACGAACATAAAAATGTACAAATTCTTTTGCAGAATCTGTAAAAGGAATGTAAATAAATGCAGCAGTCATTACTTGCTTCTGCACACTCACGCTATAACATTTGTATTAATTACAAATTTAAATTTCTGATATAATATTGATTGATTTATCTTTGTACAACCTGTCTCTTACTTCTATGATAAAAAGTACATAGTACATCAAAATGAATTTCTCTTCTTCTGTTTTCCCAAGCTTGGTCTCAATATGAGTGTGATGCTTATTTACAACAACGCCCAAGTGACGAATGCCCCCGAAAGAGGTGCCTCACAGTCTGTGCCTCCCATGTGCTCAATAAAGTGCTATGTAATTTTAAAACCTTCCATGCATGACAGAGTAATCATGCATACAGTTTCCATTACTAAACACTAAGTGTGACCTTGACCTTTGAGGTAGGGACTTGGGTCTTGCACGCGACACATCCGCTGATGTGCTAGACATTTGGCACAGTTATTTTAAAATCCTTCAAAGCATAATAAAGTTATAGTCCGAACACAAATGTATGCATATATACAGGATCCATACCTAAAACTCTAAGTGTGACCTTGACCTTGTGGTAGGGTGTGGGTCATGCACGCGACACGTCGTCGATGTGCTGACATTTGTGCCAAATTATTAAACCTTCAAGGCAGACAAAGTTACAGTCCGGACACGAAGGTGCATGTATATAGAGGATCCAACCTTCAAACTCTAAGTAGACCTTGACCTTTGAGCTGGGACGTGGGTCTTGCACGCGACACGTCGGCTTGATGTGCTGACATTTGTGCCAAGTTATTTTAAAATCCTTCAATGCATGACAAAGTTACAGTCCGGACACGAATGTGTGCATATATGCTATATGGAGGAATCCATTACCTTCAAACTCTAAGATGACCTTGACCTTGAGCTAGGGACGTGGGTCTTGCACGCGACACGTCGTCTTGATGTGCTAGACATGTGGCCTAGTTATTTTAAAACCTTCAAGCATGACAAAGTTACAGTCCGGACACGAATGTGTGCATAATAGAGGATTCCAAACCTTCATACTCCAAGTGGACCTTCACCTTTGAGGTAGGGTGTGGGTCTTGCAAGCGACACGTCGTCTTGATGTGCTAGACATGTGTGCCAAGTTATTTTAAAATCCTTCAATGCATGACAAAGTTACAGTCCGGACACGAATTTGTAAGTGGGGACGCACGGACGGACGGACGGACAGACGGTCAGACGGTGCGATTTTAATATGCCACCCTTCGGGGGCATAAAAAGCTTTAAAAACTAACAAAACATAAACACTGTGTATAGTACGTACAAAGACTTAAATTATTTCATAAAAAAAACCCTTGATATACAATTTTCCAGGTTGTTTTTGACAACAATGACAAAAATAATTGATGTAGTTGCAAGATGGCCAGGTTGCATCTTTGATAGCAGAATAGTGAATACTGAGGGAAAGGCGATTCTGACAACTAATGGTTTAAAGAATTTTGCCAGGAATGGACCAAGATCTCCTTGCAGATAGTGGTTTTCCATGCAAGATTATTGTATTGCATTTCATCAAGTAGTTTTCAAATTATGCTCCGGACAAGGAAAATGCACTGGACCTACCGACCGACCTACCTACCAACTACCGGGTGACTCCTACAACCCCCCCCCCCCCCCCAAAAAAAAAAAACAACTTCGTTTCGAGGGTATAACTTTGGTTGCAACTTTTTACAAAAAAGATGTTCAACAAAGTGACGAATGCTCCAAAACAGCATTTTACCTTTACCATGAAGTGAAGCAAGTTGCAACCTAAACACAAGCATTATCTTAATGAGCCGAAGAGTCCTTCAAAGCATGACATAGTTATAATACTGACAAAATTATATGCATATATACAGGATTCCGTTACCTTTACACTTCTAAGGTGACCTTGCGATTCCAATATGCCCAAATTTGTCATTATACATTATATATTTAATTGAATACTGAAAGCAATAAAATAAAGTGATTTGTCATATACCCATGCAACATTGGAAAGTGTGGACTCCTGGACGATAAGATAACGCACCGTCTATAAAAATCCGCTACGAATTTTGTTTACAAAGTAGTCATTTATCAAAAAAAAATTTGTGACGTCATTAAACGACAGCCTTTTTTGTTTTGAAAAACGCAACACTTTTTCGGTGAATGAGGGTCAATAATTTGAAATGTTAAGAGATCTTTCTTATACATATTGCTAAAGTTTAGTTAGATGCTATTTCTTGTGACGCCATAAAACGCACTATTTCTTTTCGCAATCAACCCCTCGATTCATGACTTTGTCCGATATAGTTATTGTCTATTTCCATATTAACCAGTACGGGCGCAAAGTCAAAGGGCGCGAGGCCCGACCATAAGTAAACGTATGTACGTGTTTTTAATTGAACAAGAGGGCCAAGATTGCCCTATATCGCTCACCTTGGTACAAGTCCACTTGCTTGGTGGAAGATCACTAGACAATGTTGTATACCAAATAGGTTTTCCTATATACATCTTTGTAAAACAAATGACCCCCCCCCCCAGGGAAAAGCCAAATTTGACCCCAGGGGACTAATTTGAAGGCAATGTTACATGCCAAATATCTAAGATTTAGGCCTTGTGGTTTCAGAAAGATTTTTCTTACATAAGCCTTTGTAAAACTAAGTGACACCCCAGGCAAGGTCAATTTTGATCCCAGGAGCATAATTTGTACAATCTTGGTAGAGGTCCACTAGACAATGCTACATGCCAAATATCTAAGCGCTTCAGAGAATAAGGATTTTTAAAGTTTTTCTGATATTAGCCTATGTAAAACTAGGTAACCCCCCTCCTGACCGTGTGGGGTCAATGTTAACCAGGGGGTCATAATTAGAGCAATCTTGATAGAGGTCTACTAGGCAATGCTTCATGCCAAATATCTAAGCTCCATGCCTTGTGGTTTTAGAGAAGAAGATTTTAAAAACTAAGTGACCCCCGTGCGGGGTGTATGCTGTTTGCTATAAATAAACTAATTTAGATAAATAAACAAATATTTGGTCGGTTTAAGCTACTCGCTCTCAGATTTTGGTAAAAGAATAAAGTTCTTCAAACTGCATGTAAATAACGTATTTTAAACATATAGTCATATAAAAAGGCTCCAGTATAAATTCCTGTCGCGTATATCTCTAAATAAAAAAATACGCTACCAAATTCAAAAGCGTTGCAAACGCTTTTGAAATTTCAATAAAAACATAGTGTAGCGCTGCCGTGTAACCGACAGTTTCAATCGATTTCTGCAAATTCCTACCTAGATTTTTACTAATATTTTCATGCTAGCCTTTAGTTTTACATTAATGTATGATTATTTCAATTTAGAAAAAAATAAAATTTTTCAACAGTAACTGAGAGCGAGCAGCTTTAAATAATAATTAAACTATTTTTTTATTATTAGCTGCATGCTTACATACAGACTAGTGTTTTTTTCTCTCGTAAACAAGTTTGATGCTCTTTTTTGATGACGCTATAAAAACACCATTTCTGTTTGCAATCGACCTTTGATTCATGACTTCATGGATACTTGGTACCAATAATTTTCGTAACCTGAACCGAAACGCGTCCCCTGTAAATACGTAACATTTCTAAAATGAATTTCCTGGAGCTCGAAAAGACATTAATCAGTAATTCTAGATGGGATGGACCACAAGACTAGCCTTTCACAGACAAAAGCCAATCTGAAGTGTCTGTCTAGCCTTTTAAAGGTGAAAATTAATATAATGGGTGCTATAGTTCATGACTTTGGTGCCTACGGCTTTTCTGATGCCTTCAAACGGGAAGATGGCAGCAGCTTCCATTTCTTACATTTCTTTACAATACCAGAGT
Organism: Saxidomus purpurata; assembly: GCA_022818135.1. NCBI lineage: Eukaryota > Metazoa > Mollusca > Bivalvia > Venerida > Veneridae > Saxidomus > Saxidomus purpurata. The sequence continues at coordinate 35,486,684 of JAFMSR010000015.1, forward strand.
AATGATTCGAGGGGTCAACGTGAAACTATCCCAAGTGTATATATAAATAGGAGCAGATAGGATAGTTTCGCTTTGACCCCTCGGATTGAAAGATAATCCATTCTGTTCACAAATGTTGGAGCAATGTGATATCCGTGATCTATCAAACTGGTTATTGAAATGATCAATCGCTTTCCTTTCTGCTAGTATTACTGAAAAACACTATTTATAAAAACCTCCATACAAGAGGCGTAAATTGGACATAAATCATTGTAAATTATTTCAGAGATAATGATTTTCTACATGCGAAGTATGCAACAAACTATATACGAAATAGAGGAAAACACTAGGTCTAGTAGAGATTTCACGAAATAATTATTCAGATGAAGAGAAATGCTCATGGAGCAACAAAAGTAAGAACATTTGAAAGCTTCTCGCTCTCAGAAAGTAAAGTTATTCAAACTGTATGAAAATAACAAATGATAAAGCGTTGCAGACGCTTTTGAAAACCCAATATAGACGTATAGTGTAGCGGTGCCGTAAAATTAGTATTTTCATTCGATTTTTGCAATTTACTTCCTAGATTTTTACTTCTATTGTTGATTCTAGCCTTTATTTCTATATGCTATATATATTAAATTTGTCATGTTTGCATTTTTTTTCAACGGCAAGACAATGCAAAGATGCATCCTGTTATTGGTTTAAGCTCCCCAGTGGTGTTTTTGCCACTGACCGTTCCAAGGCGGTGCCCCACTGTGTTCCTTTAATTGTTCGTTTTGTCCTCGTGTGTTTGCTTTGTATGCTAGTGTGTGTTGGTAGTGTATGTGTGTGTGTGTACATGATTGTGTGTGTTGTGTGTGTGTGTGTGTGTGTGTGTGTTGGTGGTGTGCACTTCTGGGTGCTATGGGGCTCGTTTTGGGGAGGCTGCGTTTTTGGTATGTGGCATTCCCTGTTTGATATTATTTTTGTTTTTATGAAATTATTAGAAAATGTAAATGTGATTATTATCGCATTGTTAAAATTGACCGAGTAAGGGATTTACCAGAGAACTTTTCTGTGACCCTAATATTGGGCATTATTAGAACCATGATGATGTGAACAAAGCAGAACGAGGAACTGTGCTGAGCAACATGTTTATCGGCACTGAAACAGTAGGCTTGGGTGATTTCAAGTACAGCAATTATTATATACATGTATAATGCAGAATTTGACAGTACAGTCAAACTGCGTGGGTGCTTCACCAAAGCAATTGCAAGGTACATTCATAAAATGAACAATGATCTAAAGCAACTTGTATACAATAACATCAACAAACATTTCTTCATGGAAGATATAGATTTTGAAGAGGACTGCGATGTCTGAATACAATATTGCTATGGTATGTAATGTGAGAACTTGGTCGGCGTGACTGCTTGGTATGCAGTGAGCGTTGCACGTGTGCTAACGGATCCTTTTAAACTGCCATTAATTCCTCGCAAGGGAACTTGCCGGGTAGGCTGATCACTCCACAAACATAAAAGTAGGTTAGCAAGAGTTTAGTTGTAGATGGACACAGTATGATAGTTTATAGTAGTATAATTATAGTTTAGAACGGTATACACATACATTATTCAAGGTACATTTAGATACGATGTCCTAGTAGATTTTTAAATATTTTTTTGCCTAGACTGGTTGTTTGGATATCTGACCCGCTTCTGTGTGGTTGTCAATCATCAATTTTAAGTACTGCCGATTATATCGCGCCGAATAGCACTTGAAACAAACAAGATTTATACGACATTATTTAGATTGATGAAATATTGCTTACACAAATCATACAAACGGTGTGTGGTCAAATGCTGTTGTAAATGAGACGTCAAAATTTGTTTGGGAATGAAAGTCGTGCATCTAGCAAGTTTACACCGTCTGGTAAGGAGGGTGCAATTTATGTTGCATGGAGGTAAGCCATATGTTGTGGAAATGTTCATTGCATCCAGAGAGACTGATGACTATCACTCGGCTAATATTCAACTGGTGACAAATACTCACCGATTTACCAAGAAAACAAAAAAACAAAAATAATATCAAACAGGGAATGCCACGTACCAAAAACGCAGCCTCCCCAAAACGAGCCCCACAGCACCCAGAAGTGCACACCACCAACACACACACACACACACACACGCACGACACAATCATGTACACACACACATATACACTACCAACACACACTAGCATACAAAGCAAACACACGAGGACAAAACGAACAATTAAAGGTCGAGCATAATTGTAATTACAATGCACCTTACCAGTCAGACAGTTAAAGGAACTAACCCTACACCAAACAGATTATTTCCTCGAAACATAAGCGATGTCGTGAATAAACGCAAAATAAATAAATACATTTTTAAAGAACATAAATCTAAAAATGCCCCAATTTAGCACAGATTATCACCATATAGGTCTCGCGTAATCGCATCCACCCTTTAATTGTACAACACCAACTTAACAGAGTACTGAACGGTTTACGGTACCGCAATATATTTTCAAATGGTGATTTAACCGAAGACGGGAATGTAGCTTAATCTTGCAAGTAAAGAAATGTTACTTTCAAATATAGTACTTATGTTTTTAAAGTAATTTAGTTTGACACTAGTTATAGGGAGCGTCCCTTTAAGATAGACAACTGCAGCGACAAAAAAAGACGCTTGAAACGAAGAATTGGACTATACTGACGTCAGAAATTGCCCGCATGAATAAGCCTCGTCCTAAATCCATCATCAGTGAGCGTGCTATGGACGTTTGTTACAAGGTTTTTCGTCTTCGTCACTCCCGGGTCAAAATTAATCACTTGATTTCACATAGTCTTAAAGCTGCTCGCTCTCAGTTACCGTTGAAAATCATATCTTTTCTAAAAATTGACATACTTATTCAGAAGTATAAAACTTCAGGCTAGAATAAAAATTCCTAAGCAAGAATCTAGGTAGGAATTTGCAGAAATCGGTTGAAAATGTCGGTTAAACGGCACTGCTACGTATTTTTTAAAGTTAGAGATATACGCGACAGGAATTTATACTGGAGCCTTTTAATATGGCCATATACATGTTCTAAAATACGTTATTTACATACAGTTTCAAGAACTTTATTTTTTTTTACCAAAATCTGAGAGCGAGCAGCTTTAAAAAAGGAAAATGTACTTGTCTTAAAGTATGAGGCCCCGAGCTTTTAATGTGTAGTGGACTTATTATTCACTATGACGCATTTTTACTACGTCATCTAATGAATACGTCACGAGCTTAACGAGTTGTTGTTCTAGACCTGTCATAATTGTCTGCAGAAACAAAATGGATTCTGAATGGATCATTGATAACAGAATATCCAGGTTTATAAAGTCATATCCTGACGTACATTTTTGACCATCTTTAAAAAGCTGCTCGTTCACAGTATCTAGGTACCAATTTGAGAAAATCTTTTTTAAAGCTGCAGGCTCCCAGTTAATGTTGAAAAAAATAAAATTTTCCAAAATGGCATAGATCTACTTATAGATCACTATATTTATAAGCTACAGGCTAGAATCAACAAAGGAAGTTAAAATCAAAGTAGGAATTTGCAATAACGATTCAAAATGCTGCTTTTACAGCACTGCCACGCTATTATTATTTGGAAGCGTATTATTTCAAATCCACAGAATATACTTTGCAGGAATTTATTATAGATTGTATGTTCTAAAACAGATTCAGTTATATTCCTACAGTTTGAAGAATTTCTTTTTATCACTCCCTAGTACATGGCCAAAATCTGATTATCCATCTTAAAAGGGGCACTCCCTATATCTAGCAGAATAGATTCTCGATGGGGCTCGTTTTGGGGAGGCTGCGTTTTTGGTATGTGGCATTCCCTGTTTGATATTATGTTTGTTTCAATAAACGTAAAATGATAAATTAATACAATTTCACAGGAGAACCCATGTAACAAATCGCATTCACCCATTTATTGTATAACAACATCTCTACATAGATTATTGAATGGTTTACGGTACTGCAGTTTATTTGAAACCTGTATCTAGCTCCTTACTCTCATATTTTAGTTGATAAAAAATTCTCAAAGTTGTCCGGGGTTCTCGAGTTATTTCTTTCGAAATGTGTTGGGGTGACCTTTAAATGACCGTTGGTTGGTGTTAAAAGGACCGTTGTGTCAGAGTTGTTTACTCATGCTGTTGCTGTAGTTTTGTAGCAGCTGTGGCCACCTCAGGCTGCGACCGCATCGTCTGTGTTAGGGTAGGTGGTACTGTGCTCGGGTTGATGCTCGTGATTGTTATCTTTCTTAATCATCTATGCAAGGTCTTTTCCTTTCTCTGAAGTGCATCACTACCCTGTCATGAAATTGTTTGTCCTGCTCTTTCCTGTTTCATCTTCCAGTTTTTGTGCTGTGTCCAAAGCTTTTTCATCTTCTCTCGGTCCATTGCTCTTGTTGTTCAACTCGTCCGAGTGTATCTTGTGCGAGTTGTTCAGCTCGCCGTGTTAGCTCATTAATATGATGCAGCTTTATGAAGTTGACTTCCATGATAACTTCCATTATTATTTTTGTTTTTTTTGTTTCCATGATATGTTGTTCGGCATGATAGAATAACCTATCGATTTCTGTCAGGCTGGCTGGAAAACTATTCATGTTGACTGTACAAGGTGAATGATGTCTGAAACGGCCTGTATTTATAAGATTTTATCGGATTAACATACTACCTGTACGAAAACGTCTGGGCATATAGGAACCAAATTATGTACAGACTAATAAAAAGGCTATGTAGATTATGTACAGAAAATATTCTGGTTCATTGAAATATAGTTGAATCAGAATTCTATAAATACATTTTAATATATAAACAAGGAACAAAATCTGTACAGAATTATACGTAAAAACAAAATTGTATTTATTTACCATTTGACGTTCATTGAACACATAATCTATGTTTCGAGAATATAATCTGCTATATGTAGGGAGTGCCTCTTTAAAAAAAACTGCTTATTTGAACGGCGATGTCGTACGTCGGGCGGGCGGACGCCAAACATTGTTTTCCGTGCAATAATTTTAGTTATGAGTGACCAATTACAATGAAATTTGGTGTGTAGGTAGCTTGCATTGAGTTTCGTGATTTTCGTAATTCCTCCCAAGTTTGTCCGACTAAGATGCTTGATTTTTCAGTGACTTTTCCTACCTAGATCGGATTTTTTTCCCGTGATGCATTATAATTACTTTTTTCTTAGCGACGTATGTATGGTCTGTCTTTTCACCAATTCTTTTATTAGGTCAGAGTTGCCTGCAATGAAATCCTCTGTTTTAAGGGCGGAAACTAGTCTATATTCTTAAAAATTTGGTACATACCTGCCCGTAATATTAGTACTAAGGGAATTTCAAGGGTTGAATGTGAAACTAGTGTTAATGCATATGAAATAAGAAGCAGTTACACTAGTTTAACATTCAACCTTCGATTTGCAGTTCAATTAACTCGTTCTTTAGTGTGTAGTTTCCTACTCCAGCCCCCGACCCCTCTGTATTTCAGATAAGTAGTATTGTTGTAGGAATCGTAGGTACAATTGAGTCAATGAAACCCTCTTTCCAGCTATTTAGGTCTTTAATAAGCCAGTTAATTAATGGGTACAACCTTTGTTGGCCGGCTCTCGGCTTTGACTTTTTCCCGAATATAATGTATCTGCTGCAAACATTTTTAGGTTGTGCCGTCAATGTTATAGCATCTGATACTGGCTCATTGTATAATTTATGGGCTGGCTAATCTGAATATTCTTTAATGTTTTCCTTAAGTTTTTCAATGAAAGAAGGCTTCGTTGTAATTGATATTTTCGTTTGCCTGAGATTTTTTCCGTGGGGTTTAGGTATAGACAGCTTATCGTCCCCGATGTAATCCGTGATTTAATAAGAGCTGATTGTTAAACATGTATGTCCCTTTTGTTGGCCTTGACGCTGCTCGCTCTAAGATTTTGGTGAAAAGAAAAAGTTCTTGAAACTGTATGTAAATAACGTATTTGAGAACATATAGTCATATAAAAAGGCTTCAGTATAAATTAATGTCACGTTTATCTCTAAATTTCAAATAATACTCTACCAAATTCAAACGGTTTTGAAATTCCAATATAAACATAGTGTAGCGGTGTCTATCAAAACGACATCACCATCTGTCAAAACCACAACACCATCTATCAAAACGACGTCACCATCTTTCAAAACGACATCACCATATATCCAAACGACATCACCATCTACAAAAACCACAGCACCATCTATCAAAAGGACATCACCATTTAAGAAGTGTGTATAGAAGGCAGCTATGGCGTTCCATATTTGTGTATTAGTTTACACAGTTTAATACAGAATATGTTTTAAATCAGTTTTTGTGATTTTGTTTATAAAGTATAATGAATACAATACATAACATGCAAATAGATTGGTGCATAATACTGTTTTATATGCACATAATGTATAAACAATATGCTTAAATATATAAATAAAACAAATAATTTTAGCATGGCTGTGACGGCTGCATACAGTTTGGTTCCATGCTGGATGAGCCGTTCTAATGAAACGTTTAATCAATTTATGTTTTCTTTTTTTTTCATATGGGTTGGACAGAGGTTAGAAATGTCTGAAGATACTTTGATGCCAGCACATCTAGCATGAAATTAGTACTTACATGACATGCCATCTAAGCCCATCCAAAAACCCAATTTCTTATCTGCGGCAGAATTATGCCTTATGTTGCAGAAACAACAGGCCTTGCCTTCTTCCTGAAGTTTAGTTACAGGTCTTGGTTCACTTGTCATACAATGTTTCTGTGGAGATGGATATGCAGTGCCTGTGTAGGAATGGACATCCGTAAGAACTTGGCCTGATAACTCGACCTCCTGCTCCTAAGAAACAACCACAGGGTCAATAGGAGTACATACACATTCTGCCTCTTAAATAGTCCTGTTGACATCTTCAGAAGCAGAAGCTGCATGTACCTGGATATGAGCAGGGGACAGAAGGCCTTTCTCTTAAGTTGATGCAGACTGAACAGAACAACCACATGGGTCAGTCACCAGTCCCTGATATTCCTGCAGTTGTTTTGGCGGTCCCATAAATTAAAATTTTATTGTTGTGTGATACTTCAATGTAAACCTCCCATCCAGTCCTTTTATCGATTTCATCTGCCTGCAAAATTAAAGTTTTCCTTTATTATTGACAGGTTAGAAATGCCCTTCAGAAGCAACTGAGATTTTCTGACCCAGCTGAAGTAAATATAAAGTTCAAAAAGCATGCAGAGATAAATGTACTTAGATATGAAATAAGAAAAGCAGAGTACTTAGTACATCCAAATGAAGAAAGACTGCACACTAACAAAGATGGTGTAGAGGTAGGTCCACACCTTATGTCTGAATTTTTCAACCTCCTCAGCCGGACGCTGTTTAAACAAACAAAATAACATTTTTAAAGTCATAAATCTATTTAATTATATAAGTTTTATATTATAGCGACACTGATCTTATGATAATAATAATAAAATTATGTTATCGTTGATCATGAGGGGAAAAATTAGCCACATGGAATGTACTTTAAAACATCAAGGCATTTAAAAAAGTTGTCATTGTAGGTACCCATTTGCAGCTGGACGGTCCGAGGCACATGTGACATCAGTGTCATTATGCAGGGGCACACCTCGTGCTCCGGATGCGATTCGAACACATGACCTCTCGTTCCGGAGGTAACGCCCTAAAACAACGTTCTCGTGAAATTCCTGACCTTTCAAGCCTTACCGTTTTTCTTCCTTCAACTGAAAGCGACGTTTCTTGTATTGCCCAGTTTCTTGTTGTATCCGCCGGCATTCACGCTTTCCATCCAACCCTATAAACCTATCGAGCGTATACTTTCCTGGGCTCATATTATGCTGTTCATTTACCTGAAAAAAATAGATAGTTGAATAATATTTTACGGTTAGTAAGTTTACTGATCACGAGTGTTGCGCCGACAGCAATTAAAGCTGCCCGCTCTCAGTTACTGTTGAAAAAAATATTTTTTTAAAAAAAATTGACATAATTATTCATTAATGTAAAACTAAAGGCTAGCATGAAAATATAAGTAAAAATCTAGGTAGGAATTTGTAGAAATCGATTGAATCTGTCGGTTACACGGCACCGCTACACTATATGTTTTTATTGAAATTTCAAAAGCGTTCTGACCGGTACAAGGCCAGAGCTTTCTGATCGAGATGTCCGTCGTCCGTCAACATTTTGATCAAAGACATCTCCCGAAACCCTAAGCCAATGTGGAAAACTATGCAGGAAGTCCTGCATGAAGCTCTACCAAAATTGTTCAAAGAATCCATTCCATGAGAACTCTAGTTGCATGGCAACAAATAGGAAAAACTTTAAAAATCTTCTCTGAAACCACAAGGCCTAGAGCTTAGGTATTTGGCATGTAGCATTGTCTAGTGGACCTCTACCAAGATTGTTCAAATTATGACCCCCGGGTCAAAATTGACCCCGCACCGGGAGTCACTTAGTTTTGCATAGGAATATATAGGAAAAACTTTAAAAATCTTCTCTGAAACCACAAGGCCTAGAGCTTAGATATTTGGCATGTAGCATTGGCTAGTTAGACTCTACCAAGATTGTTCAAATTATGACTCTCGGATCAAAATTGACCCCGCACGGGGGGGGCACTTAGTTTTACATAGGCTTATATAGTAAAAACTTTAAAAATCTTCTTTGAAACCACAAGGCCTAGAGCTTAGATATTTGGCATGTAGCATTGGCTAGTGGACCTTTACCAATATTGTTAAAATTATGACCCCCGGGTCAAAATTGACCCCGCACCGGGGGTCACTTAGTTTTACATAGGCTTATATAGGGAAAACTTTAAAAATCTTTTTCTCTGAAACCACAAGGCCTAGAGCTTAGATAGTTGGTATGCAGCATTGCCTAGTAGACCTCTTCAAAGTTTGTTCAAATTATGCCCCTGGGGTCAAAATTGACCTTGCCCGGGGGGGGTCATTTGTTTTACAAAGGCGTATATAGGAAAACGTATTTGGTATATAACATTATCTAGTGATCTTCCACCAGGCAAGTGGACTTGTACCAAGGTGAGCGATATAGGGCCATCTTGGCCCTCTTGTTTATTTAGAGATATACGCGACAGGAATTTATACTGGAGCCTTTTTATATGACTATATGTTTAAAATACGTTATTTACATGCAGTTTGAAGAACTTGATTCTTTTACCAAAATCTGAGAGCGAGTAGCTTTAATCCGTTTATACCTATATTTTTACAATGGGAATTTCTGATTTCCAATTTATGCAATTCTGTTTATCTAAACAAAGGTATTATTCGTAATGGTGATCCAACAGACTGACAAACTAAATTCTGACCAGACGACAACCAAAGTGTCGTCTGCTTCGGAACGTAGCTGCTTGAAACCACACTAGGAACGAATTGGTTAAAATATTCTGTAAGTTGAGATTGTTTACAACTTCGTTAGTTTACCATAAAGTTTTAATAAAATTACCTAAAATTACCTTGCATATGTACATGCATTCTTCATTTACATTCTTCTACAGTCATGTCTTCGTGTAAGAGACTTGTTTCAAGTTGATTTGCAAATCCTGCAGGATTTCTTTGCAACCCCAAGTTCTATACATCGTTTCGTTTTTGTTCAAATATCATGTAAAAATCCCAAAAATGCGTGACAATGCCAATAATTTATGCATACATGTAGTTTATAGACACAGATATTATATTTAGGATCAAAGGGTCCCGGATAAGATCCCCATTAGGGATACGACGTTTCTTTCCTTAGGCAAGACACATATTTCAACACTGTCCCCACTGGCTCTGTCTGTCTGTCTGTCTCTTCTCCAATATTTTTTCAGTGAAAATTTTAGATTACAAACAATAGTTACTTGTGTATAAATGACACTTATTATTTTTTAAGTTTTGAATTATATCTACCTGCAGCAAGTTTTGTAGTTATTTCAAAACAGTGCTGCCGATCCGTCGACCCAGCCTTCGTGCAGTGTCGCTTACCAGTTGGTATTCAGTTTATTTTTCTTGCACTCTGCACATTGTACATAAATGATAGACCCCAGTCCATATCTTGTTTCCGTTATAATATCGGGAAAGATTAAGTTTAACACATCTACAACACTTCTTTAAAGCTCTACTACTCGTCTACCGTTTCTCCATTCTTCATGTTGCTCCTTCTTTTTAGAAAGCACAAGAGTATTACTCCGTTTCAATTTTACTGCGCTCAGAAATGTTCCTCCTGTTCTACTCATCTTTTGAAATTTACGTACCGACTTATCATGACGTCATATCCGTTGAAGCACACGTGCATTCTCTCTCATTTCGTTTCAGAGAATGACTAAACACATTATTATTACAGAACAGAATCGCAACAATGAGAAAACCGGAGTAGCCTTAATATACATTTGCATTTCTAGTTCCCGCTGGTCTTCAGGCCAAAGGCTAGTATGTATTCATGACAGGTCTTTAACACAGGTTAGGCTGTATTATTAATAACGTTTACGTGTCTTTTTATCAATGGATTTTCGGTGAACTATAAAAAATCGGATACCTGTTAAACTGAACATATGCACACTAAACAGACTTTTCTTTATATACTTACTGTGTTCGCTGTGACGATATTCTATAGAAAATGAAGGTGTGCTATGTGTTACTATACTATACCGAAATCATTCCTACCTGCATGAGGCTGAACTATTGAAGAAAACATAGTGTAGAGAAAACGACTGGTTACATGTTAAGGCAGTGCATCATTTGAAAATGTTATTCTGAAGCAATTTTCATTCAAGTATTTTGTACATTTACTGTGATACCCGGCTGTTCTACTGATGTAAGTCAAGTCTGAGTAAAGTTGCCTTTTTTATCTTTTAAAAGTAAAACAATTAATGCTTCGTTTGAAAATAGTTTGTAGACGGCACACGAATTAGGAATACTATGATAATATCAAAGCAAAGAATTCGCAATGTCCTGCAGTCCATTATGAACTTGAAATGTTCAACGTTAGCGGTGTAACGTCATGGTTTAAGTCTGTTCTACGCCACTTGCACGCATTTAGTTACATGATTTTCAAAGTATTTTGACAAAAATCCACCTAGAACGCATGCTTTTTTTATTTAATCGTTTCAAAACGCGGAACCAGCAAAATAATATAGCAAAAATTGAAAAACTTTGACCGCTCGAGAAAAAGTTATACGACAAAATGCTTATATTTTTACGTAAAAAAATATACAGTTTTTGGCCTTCGACGATTTCGTGAAAGTAAAAGCTTAATAGGAAAAAATTATTTTATTTGCGAAAATATAGACTTGGATCTATACCTTGGCCAAAATTCATAATTGTCCATCGACTTTTTTAATCCGGGTCCTAAGGTCCGCAGTTACTTTAAATAGCGTGTTATTTCTTTCAATGAACTACTCAAATAAATGCGAATAAATCATATTTAAATTTTGTTTTTAGCTCACCTGGCACGAAGGCCAATGATGATGAAACTTTTATAGGTATGTTCCTTCCATAAAGCTCTATCAAAGTAGTCAAATAATTCCACTCCATGTAGAATTCTAGTTGCTATGAACCAGTAGGAAAAACTTTAAAAATTTTCCTCTCTGAAACCACAAGGCCTAGAGCTTAGCTATTTGGCATGTAGCATTATCTAGTGGACCTCTACCAAGATATTTTCAAAATTGACCTCGCCCGGGGGTCACTTGATTTTACATAGGCTTAAATAGGAAAAACTTTAAAAATCTTATCCTCTGAAACTGCAAGGCCTTGAGTTTAGATATTTGGCATGTAGAAAAGCCTAGTGGACCTCTACCAAGATTGCTCAAATCATGACCCCGGGTCAAAATTAACTCTTCCTGGTAGGGGGGAGGTCCCTTGTTTTCACATATCCTTTCATAGGGGAAACTTAGAGAAACCACAAGGGCGACAGGCACATAATAGATATTTGGAATGTTACTTAACATTGTGTAGTGGACCTCTACAAATTATGTTAAATCATGACCCCTTGTATTGTAGCCAATGGTAGTCAGGTGAGCGATATAGGGCCCTCTTGTCCCTCTTGTTTAAATTGACAGTTGTGTCAAAATCGACATATTTTTTGGAAGGTTGGGATTGAGCTCATATGATAAAAACAAATAGCTTGATAATTTTATTCGTAGAATAACTATCTCAATCATTTATAAAACATGTCTTCATGTTTTAATGTAACATCGCCAATCAGTTGAAAACTCTGCAAGTAGAAAGAAAACACAACACATAAATGACATATACACAGTTTTAATAGTCTAAGAGTACGCCTCTGTGATAGACCGAGCTCTGTAACGGCTGAGCCCCACTTAGGAATTAATTGTGAAATGGTTTGTAGTTCTTTACATAAGAAACGGCTCTAAAAATTAGTTCATCCAAGAAACTGTTGTGTATTTAGCCCTAATAGTTTTGAAAAAAAAACAGTACCCAACTGGTTGTAAATATAATGAGGCCATGTTGGCCCTGTATCAGTCGCATGAGTATCATTGCATTTTTAAGAAAGAAAGCAGATCAAAAGGTCATTAGAAAGGTCATGGTATTTTGAAAATTAGTCTGCAGAAGTACACAAATAGCTCACATTTCATCTCTCTAGCTTTAAAAACAAAATCCAGACTAAAGGTCAAAGTCAAGGGTAGCCAAAGTCAAAGTTAAAATCTGCATTCAAAACTTTACATCTGGTACAAATTGTATTGTGGTAGCTTCGAAAACAGTAAAGTATGTCAATATCACGGTCAGAAAATGTTGAAGTTGAAATCTACAAGCAAAAATGTAAACCTCTTCCGAATTTTCTTGCTGTATCTTACAAAATGTACTTCAGTAAAGCTTAGGTGAAAATTGAAAGCTGCATTCAAATTATCCATATACTTTAAATTTAATTAAAACCTATGTAAAATCAAGTGACCCCAGGGCGGTGTCAAATCTCTTACCCTTTGGTCATGATTTGAACTATGTTTGTAGAGGTCTACTTGACTATGTTAGATGCCAAATATCAAAGCTCTGGGCCTTTTTAGAAGATTTTTTTCGTTTCGCTGGCAACCAGACTTCTGCATGAAGGAGTGTAGAGGATCATCTAAGGAACGTAACTGCCAAGTTTTATTAACTTCTATCAATCACACTGTTTAGGAGATGTTGTTTAAAGAAATTGTTGACCCACGTACACTCGACCCACGACGGACATCACACGACCACTTAAGCTCACCTTTAGCACAAAGTGCTCATGCGAGCACAACAATAAGAAGATTTTGTCTTTACCTTATTCCTTTTTTAGCTCTACCGTAGTTCATTGCTGATGCAAAATCCTAGTTAGAGCCAGCGTCCCTGTATATATTAGTGGAAACGCCCCGTTTATTTCCAGGCAGACCAGGTTCACCAGGCAGACCAGGCCCACCCGTCAGAAATCTTTTTCGCAGGTGGATAACAATATTATCCATCTGCCTTCTTGTCGCTGTAAATATTAAACATGACTGTATGCATTGTTCTATTCTTTATTTAAACTGACTGTAATTCTAGGAGACCTGAAAGTTATTAAATAATATCGAAACTCATTATAAATCAGACACATACGAAACTAATCATATTTTTAAAAAATTGTTCAAACTGAAAAGATCATGTTTATATATTTTTAGAAAAATTGTTTAGTGTCTTTTAGTCTGCTGCAGAGACTACAAACAACCTCTGTCGAGAATCGAATTCGGATATATGACTGCCGTTGTAGCTTTTGAGCGCTTTGAATAAGCGTCCAAGGCCAAATTTACAATGGCTTCTTCAAAACCGCTGTAGCTACAGGGTCCCGCTAACGACGTGTGTATGAGACAAAGTTTCAAGTTACTTGCAGAGGATATGGCTCATATAATTTTTCATCACAGGAATTGTATTTTATTTAGTCCTAATAGTGCTGAAGTTATTGTGTCAAATTGGTTGAACATGTTTGCGTTAATTAGCGAAAAGATTATGCTTACGTTCAATGCGAGCTGTTTGTAGCGGACGAGGAGTCCCGGGAGGTCCTTCTGCTTCACCACTTGTCGCTGCATGTATTAAACATAATTGTATGTGATACCGTGTAGCCAACATGAAGATTGTTAAATATCAAGCTGAT